>CABFOW010000282.1:297418-333122 GCA_902141385.1 Timema californicum
GGGGGGGGGGGGGAATGATTGGGTCACCCTGCGAGGCCTCTTGTTTACCTGATAATAAAACTTATACTTCCGCTACCGATTATCAACACTCACTATATTATTTACGCCTGAACAGCTTTAAGGTATATTTCAAGATAAGCGTTTTATTGTTTCCTTTTCTAGATAGAGATAGTATGCTTACATGCACTTCATTAATCTAAGAAAGGGTGACCTGGCGGTCTAGGGATAAGGTGTCAGACTTCTGTGCTGAGGGTTCGGGGTTCAATCCTCGGTCCCGGCACAGATTTATCTGATTGACAAACCCTTCCTTCACCTCATACAAGACATCTTGTGAATGTGGGGAATGCTAGGCCTCCACCGTGGTTCAGATTCCACGTTAAACTGTAGGTCCTCCATTTCAATCTCGCACTCACCCTACCATCACACATTAGCGTAAGTGCGTACAACCCGAATGGGTAGTTAGACGCGGTGCTAATAATAATAATAATTATTATTTTAATAATAATAATAATAATAAAATTACCAGACGTTTAACCCGAACGTTTAGTAAAAGGCTATGATAAAAAATCTAAAACATCAAATTTTGTGATCTCATTAAAAATTATTCATACTTGCCATTTTCGTTAAATGAATCAAATAGCCTAAGCTATATTCTATTTAAAATGCATTTTTATTAATATATGGTTTGGAACTCCGCAGTGACTTTCTCTCTCCATTGTCTAAAAATGGAGATATTTACTCAAAACTCGTAATATTAAGTGAAACGAGATAATATATTCTAGCAAATCCGAGCACAAATTACACTATACTTCATGTAGAAAATTTTTTAACTCCCAGCTTTAAATTTCATAATTTTATTTTTAAAGAATTGGAAGTCCTCATTTGTGTACTTGGACCAATAAAAAAAGGTCGCTATTATGTCCACAAGGGTCAATATTTCGTATTAAAATTTCAACTTATGGTTAAAATATTTGACATTCTATTAAGGGTTGCACATCTTCAGGTCATTACATAACTATTAAATTTCTCATTTATAAATTTTAACTGATGAAATAGTTAAATCTTGACTATTGGTTCTAAAATGGTAGCGATAGATAATTGCTGTACGAAAATTTCCCCTAAGAGGTTAATGGACAAAGAACCACTTTTTAAGAGACTTTCTTACTTAATGGCATTAGAGATATTATTACCTTAAGATTTAAGTAATATATCTGTTAAACTAAAGCTCACAAAATTGTATTTGAATATGTGCCAATATGTCAAAAACTATTAATTTTATAAAAATATATTCCAAATAAAAGTTCTTTATTTTTAGTCTTACTACAGTTTTGCAATGACAAGTTATCTAACATCTCAAATAGTTGCGGAGATATGGAAATTTCCGCCTATGTAAATTATTCTAAAATTTATTTTCGTGGGAAAATGAAAATATCAATTTTGTTTATAGTTTTAATCAATGCCTAGATACGAATTTTAATCAAAATCGTTAGAGCAAATTTTGGGAAATTATTTTTTTTCTCTTTTCGCCCTTTATTAATCAACTTTTAATTTTAGAGTTAGGCAGACATTCAGACAGAAGGAATTGCATAAGAAACTTTTTATGGTTCAGGTGGTCATGAAACGTTGACTTTCAACATCTCGGCTTAGATTTTTTTCGACGGTCGCAATACTTTACCATATACATTTAAATAGTTAAAAAATATATGTTTTCTCTTACATCTTAAGAACAATTGGTTTTATAAAAATATATTTCAACTAAAATATGTTTATCATAAATACACCTACATATTTACAATGATATGTAATCTCAAATCTCAAAGACTAACGTAGATATAACTACAAATTATGTCATTTTGACGAAAAATTTAGAGTAGCCATTTTGTTTGAAATATCGATCAAAAGTTAGAAAAAATAAGTTTAATCAAAATCGTTATAACCGATTTTGATAAAATGGATTTTTTTCTCTTTTCGCGCTTAAGAAAATTAACCTTAATCTTAGAGTTAAATATCCCATACCAAAATCCCCTCGAGGCAACCCTATGAAAGCCCTAGATAAAATCGGTAAAATAGTTTAGGCTCTACTCCAAGTTAGTCAGACAGACGGAAATGCAAAAACCACTTTTTCGGATTCGGGAATCATAAAACGTCGAAATTCATCAAAATCTCTAGTTCGATTTTTTTGACGATCAGAATACTCTTACTACCTGTAAGGTAAAATTAAAAGTAGCCAATATCCAAAACATATTTTTATTTACAGCTAAGGACTATTTGAAATTATTTAAATATGTATGATTTTTGTCTCAATGTCATATCTATAAAACTCACCAAATATAACATAAATAATAATAATATTGTGAAATCCTCTCTTGACTATCTGCTACGTCACAGGTCGGCAATTTCCATATAAAAGCCTGAAAACTCATTCTTGGAGAACCAAGATCCTGACTAGTTTGAAGTGTCGGGAGTAAACCCTTGCTCACCTCGCCTGCAGTCGACATCTTGTTTTGTGGAGTGTACAACTTGTTCTGGTTTCTTATTACCCATAAACCTCATCAACCATAAAAACCAGCTCATCTCTCGTTGGGAAGAAGCGCGGCTAATCACATAGCGTGGCTGGTGGAGGCTTGGCTTTTCAATTTCGAGAGAATGCTTTCACTGCGAAGAATCAAAGTGTTATTTTTATATACGCCTATCCTCTGGAGATGCCAAAAATAATTCATGAAATGGGAACTGGGGTCGGCCATAAATATGATGTATAGTGTTGGTGTGGCCAGGTGATGGTTAGGAGTGGAAGGGAGAGGGATGGGGGAATACTCGCTAACTGGGCGTTCACAAAACAATGAGTTGGAACCTATGCGGGCTAATGGGGAATAACTTCTGGGATAGCCAGGGGTTCAATACACGAATGTGTCAAAAGGTTGTTTTTTTAAGGTTTAATTCTTCAATCCGATGACACGGACACGTCCTTTGAACGTGACTTAAAGACGTATTAGACATGCCTTTGGTTGAGTAATTCCTGTCATTTATAAAACCAACAAAAAATGCACAAATCTTTTTTATAGCATTGATGTCTTAAAGTAAAATAAGTATACAATTTCTTTAAAAAAATTCCTCGTAAATAAAAAAAAAGTTTACTGAGTCTTATTGTCATTGGAAGCAAAGGCGGTTAAATCTCATTTTTGCCTTACTAAGAGATTTGAAAATGATTCTGATTAAAAAAGATGAAGGCATTTAGATAGGTAGAAAAAAATGCATACATTTCAGGTGAAGTTGAACATATTAGTCACTCCTAAATATTTATCTTATTAATAAGATATTACTGTAAAGGTTGCTATGGCAAATGAGAACCAATAATATAATATAATATTAAATATAACATTAGCAAGAATAGCACCACGCCAAGCATAAGCAGGATAGATATCCTACCAATCACATTATAATGTAACACCTTCCTAATATCTCACTGGCTGGCCTCTTGTTATAGCTGTTAGCATTTCTGGCTACTAATCTAGAGGTCCCGGTTTGTTTCATGGCAGTACCATAAGTATTTTTCCCAAAGTAGAATTGTTACTATGGTTGCCATGGTTTGGTTAGGCCTAAGTCAGGTTTGGTATTTCTAGCTTCATCACATCATCTCACCGGGACGAAGTAATCACACCTACATGTTGCCCCCAACCCCAGAAGATGGTTTACATATCCGTCACTGCAAGTAGAAGTCTAGGAATGTCTAGCAGACAATCTTTGGTGGGATACTCTTAAAAAAAGTATCTCATCACTAAATATTACTATACATATTAACAAAATGAAAAGTTTTTGGTGTATATCGTGAGCGTTGCATTATATCTACCTCACTAAGACGTCTGAATTTTAAATTATTAGTAGCCCCTGTACTCGAACATGTGCACCTTGAATTATTATTATTATTATTATTATTAGCACCGCTTCTTACTACCCGTTCGGGTTACACACACTTACGCTAATGTGTAATGGTAGGGTGATTGTGAGATGAAATGGAGGACCTACAATTTAATGTGGGATCCAAACCACAGTGGATGCCTGGCATTCTACACATTCACAAGTTGTGATTAATACACGTCTTGTCAGAGGTGAAGGAAGGGTTTGGTAATAAGATAAATCTGTGCCGGGATCAAGGATTGAACCCCGGACCCCAGCACAGAAGACAGACACCTTACAACTAGACCCCTATGTCACCTGCACCTTTAAGCCAGAATTTAGACTTTTTTCCACAATAATTTTTTAAACGTATTAAAAACCAAAGAAATGAAGATATATTAACGCTAGGAGAAAGCTTACTACTATATTTTTATACATTTCGTTATATAGTTTGGCAGCCATGGAGAGTAAACAAGAAGAGTTGGTTTGGTATCCACAACAAACTCTTCTTCCAATGTCACCATGCGCAGCACCGTAATTGCGTCCTCTTATAAGAAACATCCTAACATCATGTCGAAAATTCTAAATAGACAAATGAACTGTGTCCCAAGTATTTCAAGTCAACAAAAGAATTGCGTCCCAACTATCATATCAAGTACCTCCATGGCTTTTTCCATTAAAGCTTCCTGACTTGTTCCATTAGGTTTTATATTTTCTCTTGGACAAGTTGGTTACGCGGTGAAAAGATGGAGAATAGTGTGTCAATCTATGGTTCTATGGTTGGAGAGAGAGGAAAGCAAATATATATTATTGATAAGTTCAGGTTCCATAAAATGTTGAAGAATAACATCCATAGGCGGTCCTGTTTGAACAAGAAGTGTTCGGCCTTCATCAAGCTGTCTTCTAGTGGTGAAAATGTTAATAGTTCGCTACAAAATAACCATGAAAATAATAATGATACTGTACATTTAACCTCCAGAATGTTAGTAACAGTCTGCAGTGAAAGGCAGTGCAAGATATATGTGACCGACCAAAGAAATTAATTAATGAAACTAACTCATTATACTTATATAAAATAAGGGATTTAAAAACAGGTAAGCATTTAAATTATTGATTTATATCGTAAAGTTAAACTTTTTTTTAAAATATAGACGCATTTTGTGTAAAACTCTCTTATGAAACAGGGACGTAATTCATATTACACCATTTTTAAACAGGGACGCAATTGGTGTAAACATTTTATTTTGGGACGCAAATTTCAGATGCGGCCTCACTATAACATTAATTTGATAGAAGTTGTCATTTATTTCTAATAAGAGGCATTTATTTATTATTATTATTATTAATATTATTATTATTATTAGCACCGCGTCTTACTACCCGTTCGGGTTATACGCACTTACGCTAATGTGTAATGGTAGGGTGATTGTGAGATGAAATGAAGGACCTACAGTTTAACGTGGAATCCGAACCACGGTGGAGGCCTGGCATTCCTCACATTTATTAATACTTTTTTACCTATTTACCTATTATTATTATTATTTACCTATTATTTAAATTCAATTTTTACTGAAATTAGGTTGTATAGAATGTATTAAATTAACGTGAAATACATAAATGTGTTTCACGTTAATTTAATACAAATTGTACAACTTAACTTAATTAAAGATTGAATTTTATTTGTAAATATTCTTAAACGTTCCTTATTAAACACTTCAAATGCTTTTCAAAAACTTTTATACCAGTAAACATTTTTACCTTTTTTTTATCATTTACCCTCTGCAGCCTTTACCCTTTTTTACCCCATGTCCTACACCGTTTATACCTTTCGCTCGCTCAGAAATTCTCGTTTGCTGATATAAACAGTCTATTCAGAAAGCACACGTTAAATATGTCAAATAAATAAATTTAAAAAATAAAGATTCAATTATATATGCTGCAGGGTTGCAAAAAAACTGTTTAATAAACAAAAACAGTTAGGCTATATTAGGTTTTATTTGATTTTATTGTGTTTTTTATTGTTTTTTTGGTGGTTTAATTAAATATGTTATGTATGTGATCTGATTAAATTAATAATTTAAAAATATTAATTATTCGGGATCCAGAGAAACATATTTTAATTTTAATGTAGTAAGGAAAGGAGTAATAGATATAATAAGGAAAACAATAATGCAACAATGTAATACTTGGAAACAATAATGTATTTGCTAGTAGGTTGAAAAAAAAAGACTTTGTGTAGAAGGAATAGAAAGAGATGGAATGGGTAGGGGAGACCACGCATAAAATTACTGGCAAGCCAAATGCAGAATTGATTTGTTGCTTTCTTTAGTTAAAGATAAAAGGTAAGAACGTTTGTTATTTCATTTGATTTATGGACAAAGTATTATTTCTAGAGCCTAGCATTCATACAGTTTAGGTACCTTAAAATTATATTATCCCAAGTCAGTTGATAGTTGAAAATATTATTTTGTTCAAACCAACTAAGACATATTTAATAGCTTAATCTATTGTATAAAATCTGTAATTTCAAAAATTATATATGGCACAAAATACAAATCAATGTATTATTGTTATTATTGGTTTATAACAAAAAGGTTTTCATTATAATGACTAACCATTTCCAAAAATTAGACGATTTATTTGTATCCAAAATATAATAAGTGAGATTTATCGGGGTTTTTAATTGTTTTTTTTTTGGGCTGGGTAAAATTATAACAACCCTGGTATGCTGTGACTCTCTTATTTATATTTTACCAGCACCAAGAGGCAAGAGTTCAAAGTATTATGGATAGATAAGTTATAACTTTATCTTCAAAAGAAATGTCAGCTTTTAAAACATGTTCATATTATATCTATAATTTGACATGGTTTATTAGTCAGCCTACACTCACGTTTTTTATTACAATTTAAACCAATAAAGGATTAATATTTAAACATCATTTAAGATTTGGTTACTATTCCCTGTTGTTTATTTTATAAACTAAAAATACTAAAGCTACTTTATAGATTCCTCATGGTGTAGCAATTATTACTATAAAGCTACAAGAGTTAATGAATAAAAGCAAGACTGGACACTATTAGAATTAAAATGAGTAAACTTACCATTGCCCCATTCAGCAGTTTCACCTCCCTAGTGTACTCCCCGCACAAACATAACAGGCCACAATAAAATTAACAGACCTACTAAGCGAGTGAAAATCATGTAAGATTGAACTGTGTTTCTTCGCAGGGCATGCTGGGAAACATGTGACGCACATGCACAAAAAGGTGGTGATGTGTTAAACATTTGATCTGGAACTATCTACAAGCTACTCAATTGTTCTACCATCGTCTGATTATCCCCTCCCTCTCTTCGTTGTTTTTGAGTTTGCCTTTGTTTTGGTTACCCCTCTTCCCCCTCTCTGAGCAAGAATATTTGTGTATATAATGGTGTAGTCCAGATGGACGAGTTACTCTTGTCAGGATCTTGTCCTTGGACGCACGTAGGTTTCAGGGATGTTTTTAAAGGTACAACATTCTTTTTCTGCTGTTGTATTTATAAATTCCTTTTTGGTGAAGTAATGTTTAAATTTAAAACTTTACAAATTTCTAGTTAATTACGTAGGGATATCACGTAATACCTTAATCCTTTTTGGTACGTTATGGTCAAGAATGTTTATCTTCATATTCGTTTTTCTTGACGCGAAGCGTGATACTAAATTAGTCATATTAACAAGACGCCGTATTTTGCGATGTGAGTAACTTATAGCCTATCCGGCATGAAAGTCTGATATTGTCATGTTAATAACTTATAGCTTGTTCGGCATGAAAGTCCTATATTGTTATGATAGTAACTTATAGCCCGTCCGGCATGAAAGTCTTGTATTGTCATGAGAATAGCCCGTTCGGCATGAAACTAATTTTTGTAATATTCTTTACTATTTGTTATGGTTAATCTTTTATAATATTCAATTATTTAATATTGACATCCTGTAATCAGGTGGGAGTCATTGAAGACTCGAGTAATTGGTTGTTAACCAAATCCAGGGTAAATGATATTGCCTGTAACTATTGTTTTTGTTATATTATTCACACACACACACACATATATATATATATATATATATTTAATATAGTTCAATATTTAACCTCTCTTTATTCTATATCAATAAATAAAATGTTATTTACAGAGATATTTCTTTACATTACATATTCATATGTTATATCCTTCACTGGTAGCCGTAGGATATATACATATTCACATTACTAAATAGTTGAAGAGTGGTTTCGGGGAAGCGGAAAATAAATAGACCTGAACATGGTTTATTTACTTTTGCGAGTGTCCTATCGGCTCCTCTGCAATTATTATTTCATTTTTTTATGTATAGTTAATTGTTGTGCACCAGCCTTTATTCGTTGGGGAATAAGGGCGGTGCTATAATAAGAAGAACGGATAGACCAGTTAGTAGCTACTATATAGTAAATAGGTTTATAAAACACCAATAGGTGGTTTTACCTATGGGGTATATGATAAAAAACGTATTTGGAAGAAGAAAACTAGCATTTGTGGGGGTTTAGGCTATAATAAAGGAAATATACCCGTATTTGCGGGGAGAGGGGGTGTAAAATGGTTGAGAAAAAACCACCCTCGATTAACCCAACCAAGATTGGAACCTTGATCTCCCCATCACTCACAGTCTAGTAAATTGGGAGCGTGACGCCTTTGAGCTTTGACCAGATGTCTACAGAAGAGGATTATATTATTATTATAACAGCTTTAACTAACTACCAACTAAAACACTATGGGCACAAGGCCAGCTTAATATAGACCCTGATACTTCAGATTCCCACCATTGATACCAACTAGGACACTGTGGTTACTAGGCCAGGTTAATATACACAATGATACTTCATGTTCCCACCATTGGTACCAACTAGGACACTGTGGTTATTAGGCCAGGTTAATATACTTAAAACAAACCAGTCAAACACGAATGTGACGCGTTAGACTAATATGACCACGGATGTGGGTTTCATTTAATTTAAAATAATGTTGCCCCCCCCCCCTATTTTCTTTGTCCATTCTAATGTTTGAACCAATGTAAGGCCAAGCTTATATATATACACACACGTAATATCATTACCATACTAAACGATTCTGTGCTAATACGTTACACGTACACATTGAATGGAAGCGTCACGTGACGCACATCTGAACAGTTACGTTGAATCCTTTTAGAAACGTACGTGTACGTCGCTCTGGCCATGAATAGAGTGTATGGGCAACTTGTGTGCGGTCTAGTTACACGCTTGAGGTGAATTACCATCCACTGTGCACGATACAAATGGTGTGGCAAACGGCCGATTGGTGTCGCCATTAAAGTTTTACCTCTCAATAGACACTTGGAGCTGTTAGTAAGTAGTAGGTATTCCTTCTCTCTCTCTCTCTCTCTCTCTCCATGCACTCTACCTGTATATGAAGTCACGTATTGTATTAGTGCCTACAAGTTGCTCCTAGGCTACACACGCGCCTCACCTCATGGAACAAAGGGTAGGATGCCTTGCTCCATTACTTGTCCAAGGTGGTTGTGGTTACTGTTTATTTGTTACTCCTCCAGCCAGTGGTTTTAAGTGCAATGCTCACCTCATGGAGCAAGTGGTAGAGTGCCTGACGGGTTTAAATTAGAAGGGTCTGTTTTTTCCGCGTCATCTAAACCACTCGAGCTAGAAAGATGAAACTTGACATAGAGGATCTTTTTAGGTAACGGGCCAAAGGATTGTTGAGACCCTTCAAAATTTAACCCCTAAAGGGTGAAGCAGAATCCGGTGATTTGGCAGCGAGTTTATTTTTAAGTATTGGGCCAGAAGTTATTTTTTGTCCTTAATAGTCTGAATGGAGGAACGGGTGGGTTTTCTGTATTATTCTACTTTCTTGAGTTCAAAAGATGAAACTTGACAGGGAAGTTATTTTTAGGTAAGGGGCCAGAGTTTCTAGGGCTTTTTCCAAACTGAATCCTAAATAAGGTATTGCAGGAAGGGGGTGGTTTGTCCGTATCTCTTGAGCTGATTGAGATGGACATATGAAACATCACAGGAATGCTATTTTTTAGGTAACAGGTCAGACATTCATTTTTTTGTGTTTTAAGAAATTCAACCCATAAGAGGGTGACGGGCAGAGGGTAAGTTTTGAATAGTTTCAAATTGTAAAAATAAGGGTGAAAGTGGGCTCAATAGAGAAGTTGTGTGGTTTGCATTGTTAAATAAATTTTGGGTGGTGTTTTGTAAGAGTCGTTGGGGTAATGTCGCTAAGACGAGTCGATCGGGTGAGACTCTGAAATGGCACAGCTCTTCTTTGCAGGATCATTTAAATTGATTAACTAGATTATTAAAATAATTGTTTGGTAATCAACATCCTCGTTATATGCTATTCTTTATTTTCCAAACATAAACGTAGATGATATATCCTAAATGTTTGTAACACAACGCAAGGTAGCATACACGTACGTGGTGTGTAACTGATTAGGTACCAGTTGGGAGACGAAGGGGCTGAGATCAACACATCACTACCTCCAAATAATATGTTTGACTTTTTTATTAACAATTACAATAAATTAGTAACAATAAAGATTATTATTTAGCACCGCGTCTTACTACCCGTTCGGGTTATACGCTTTAAGTACTAATTAATCTAGCGGATTAGGAATTGGGAAGGTTGAATTAGAGGAAGTGAACCCGCATTTGCTTGGAGGGAGAGTGGAAAACCATTTAGGAAAAAAAACCAGTTCACCCGAACCTCGATCTCCCCGTCCTCAGCAGTCGAGCTCAACACGACTAGCGCCTTATCCAAATAAATAATAAAGAATCATTGCCTTATTTTACAAGATTATTCTTTGTCAATCAAATATAAATAATTACATTGAGATCCGCCGGCTGGCCTGGAAACAGAATCTCAAGTCTACATTAACCACTACCCTTAGAATAGCCCTTGATGCGGTTTATAAAAATAATTCAATGCTTGGGTGATACCCTGACACCCACGGAACCCCCGCTGCACAAGGTAGATAATATTAAATAATACACATATAAATGAATCTAGTGGTGTAATGATATTAAAGGTAGGATTTATAAGAAATGTACCCACATTTGCGTTGAACGAGGCTGGGTATTCATATAGTAAAATACACTCAGTGCACTGGACCGGGATTCAAACACCAAACTTCAAATCACTGGCAGTATAGCCTGTATCTGTATTGATGCCATATATCATGTAGTAATCAGTGAAGGAAAAATGTTGCATTTCTGGATGGTTTTCTGTAGTCTTTAATATAAGAAAGAGAAATTGAAATGTATATAATAATTTAGTCGTGTTAAAAAAAAGTACAACTTACCTAACTTATAAATGGCTATTTCAGTATGGAAAACAAACTATTTTACGATCCTCAAGCTATTAACTGAAGAATAGAAAAAAATAGCATATTAAAAACTACCGGTTAATAGCCCGTGGTACAGACTGTCGTGGTGTAGAGCTTTATTATATAGGCACCGTGCTTTTACATATAGTGGCAGTGGTAGTCGCAGAATCTTGAAACACCTACATGAGTCTGATTGCTGAAATTCTTAGCTAATCATTGCTAATTGATGTTCCAAATATGTTTACAATTTTGTAAATAAAATATATTAATTGTGATATAATGATATAAATAAAAACCCTCTTCGGTGGTTGCATGTTCTAACGCGCTTCTCTCATGTTGAATTAGAATGCCAAAAACGGGTATATTGGAGTTCGATCCCGGATGGGTGCACTGAGGGTGGCTTTCCTGAATAGTTTTCCACTCTCCTTCTATGCAAATGTGGGTGAACCTCCTTTCAATTAAACGTTCCTAATCCCTATACCACTAAAATAATTATTACGAAGGTGTATAACTCTAAAGGGTATTAAGACGTGGTGCTAAAAAGAATTTTAAAAATAAGTAAAAAGCGTCACAATATGAAACAAGAGTGGTTGTAATGTGGGATGTTAAAATCAATTTAAAAACAATAAGCAAGACATAAGTTAAAATTTGAGAACTTTCTTGATAGAAATAGGATGAAGAAAAACTAAACAAATGGGTTCATATTGGCAACAGAAACAATATATTAAATCTGTTATTATCTATATTTATTCTGACTCGCTAAAGTTACGCCAAGAAACAATTGATAAGTTTCAATAGTTGAAGGCTATATTTGTTATTTGTAAACTAAACTAAATTGAGTACACATTAACTTTTGTAGTCCTAAAGGAAGAGTTCTAGTAGCTTTGGAGCTTTGAAATTGCATCTTTGTACTTTTAATTAAATAATGACTAATTTATCTCAGGATTTGTTATTGCCAATTTGTAAATCTTTGTCTAGTATGGGCCAAATGAGAAATAGCAAAAGGTAGTATTTTGTAAATAAAATTACCCGCCTCGGTGGCGTAGTTATCTAACGCGCTAGTCTTGTTGAGCTAGACTGCCGAGTATGGGGAGATCGAAGTTTTAATTTCACTTGGGTGAACTGGAGGTGGTTTTTCCTAAATGGTTTTCCACTCTACCTCCACGATAAAGTGGGCTCACTTCACCTAATTCAACCTTCCCAATGTCTAACCCATTAGTACAATTAGTACTTAATCGTATAACCCGAACGGGTAGTAAGACTTAGTGCTAAGTAAGTATCAATTGTAATTCAACATCATTAGGCACTTGCTACTTTTAGGCATAAGGGATAGGCCTATTTTAAGGTATTTGGGTCCGGCACCTTAGTTCAGTTGGTATTGTGTCTGTCTACTAACTACTACTACTACTACTACTACTACTTCTGTCTACTAGCTAAGGGTCACGAATTCAATTCCCGACATAGACGAAAAAAGTATCATTGGGGTAATGTGAGTTTCCCCTTTCATTGTGATGAATTATCGAAGCTGTATGGTGCATCTGTTCTATAGTTAAGTTATCTCATAAGTTGTGTGTTGATATAATCAGTGGATTAAATAACTAAAATAAATGAAAAATTAAATGTAGATCTTGTTACTGATTTTTATACTAAAAAGAATATTGATTGGTATTTTTAATGGTAGCACGGTAATATAAAATACACAAGCCACAAGGAAACTCATTCAAAGTTTAAACTGGATTTTGTTGACATTTTGAATATTAAGTTACATAGACATATTTGAACGGGTTAAATGGTAATTATAAGATTCTAAACCGATTTAGTATACCCTAATCAATTTTCTAGCGTTTATTTTGTTTTGAACTAAGATTGGGCACAGAGAGCATTTTAAGTTGTTGAACAAACACACGTTTGGTTTAAAACTTTCGATGTTACATAAATTGAATTTCCATCTTTAATTTCAGTTAATTCGGTTAAATGACTTGCTTTAAATAAGCCTCATCCTTTATCAACGTATAGATGTGAATAACACCCAGGATTTTGAAAACCATATTTGAGTATTATTTTTTATATTTCCGTTGCGATATTGCTCGTTTACTAAGAGTTTGAAATTTTTGCTACATCAGCGCCTCATGCGTTTTCAGTAGAGCTATCAACGTCCAAACACGACACCTATACAATGTGAATACGCCAACTTACAGGCTTATAAACAAGAGATAGCCTTTAAAGCCGTTCAAATGTGATTATTCTGTGAACACACTGTTTACTGCCATTAGGATGAGCGTTTAACGGAGTCGGATCATACAGGAGTTTAGTTGCCATAATCCCAATACTCTCATTTGCTTTGCCATTGCGCAATATCTATGGAGAATTTGGCTTCCTTAAATCATAGCATGTTCTTATTTCGTCCTTACATTTCAGGTAAAAACAGTCAGACTACCTAAAAAGATATATATAGACAGTCTACTATAAAGTCAGATAACCTATAAAAAAACTGTGGCACCTATGAAACATCTTTACGCACACACACACATATATGACATATATGTATATGTGTATATATACATACATATATACACATATATATACATATATATATAAATGTATATATACACAGCCGGATGGACCTACACACAAACCTTGACACCTATATACTGGCACATATACTTAAACACAGCTGGATGGACCTATATACAGACAATGACAACTATACACAAACAACCTATTTACATACAGAGGCATCTATACAGTCAGAGGCATGTTTGAGACACCTATACACACACAAATATACACTGATAGTGACATTTAAACACAGATATACTACCTATACACAGACTAGCTATGCACAAACATATGCATTTATATAGAGCCATCCTACTTATAGACAGAGGCACCCACATACAGTCAGTTACACCTATACACTGACAGATATACTTATACACATATGGATGCACTTATGCACAGACAGTTACACTTATACACATATGGATGCACCTATACACAGACAGTTACACTTATACACATATGGATGCACCTATACAGAAACAATAACACATATACACAAACAGACCACCTTTACACAGACATGCACCTATACACAGACAGAGATACCATACCCAAAAAAGAACACACACTTCACTCACAGACGCATACAGAAAGCACCTCCAAATTATTATTTTGTAATCGATTCAGAAAATAGTTTTTAACGCACCGACAGAGAGTTGTGCAATCAGCTCAGGGGAAGTTCCGCGTCTCGTTCTTCCGAGGAGAAGTGTGTTACGTTGCTGGAAAGCAGTTATATAACACTGGCCACACACTTCATGAAACGATCTCTCGCCGCAAATAAACCAACCCGGTTCATTTTGTCTGTGGCCGAGGGTCGGAGTAAATTCAACACTTCCCCTCCCCCTTCACCCACCCTCTTATTCTCATCGAATAACTTTACCGCAACTTGGGCTTTCATAAGAGGAGCGTGCGAACAATATACATCATTCTAATAGTTCCGGTTCCGGCTCGGCGCGCCGAATATTAGAGGATCTGTTCGCGGGGAAGTGAACGTAAGATCTTATTTTACCACGTTCAGATGTAAATTGATGAATTAAAAAATAGTTTTTAATTTGAGTGGCCATCATTTCAATCGGCTAAGGGTAATAACATATTGTCTTTAGTTAACTGTATTATTACATAAATTAATTGCTTACGTACAACACTTTGCACCCGCATTGGTGGGCATCTGGACTAAATAATGATTGCATCTAGCTTGACTTTCGGGGGACAAAGAGGTCAGGGATATTTTCCAGGCCAGTATATTAATGGTAGTTTTTCTTTAATGGATTCCCAACTTTCTTTATACCTTCACCATTAATGTACAAACATTCGTATATCTCGAATGGGTTGTAAGACACCATGACAAAAAAAAGTAAAATGCGTCTTAGACAACACATTATATTATTTAATCTATTGATGGGTAAAATATGCTTTTTACTTGAATCCGAATTTTATTAAACACTAGAAAAAGTAAAACCTTCATTTTATTTCTTCCAAGACAATTTTTAATGAATTTAAAAAAATGTCATCAAAAATTTAAAATTCCAGCTTTGAAGTGCACATATTTGTGCACAAAGTCTACGAATTTTAACCCTCTGCGTTTGGTAGATATCGTGCAATACTCATGGTAGACAGACACACTTTTCATTTTATTCATATACCTAGGACATATTATAAAAATACTCACCTCAGTGGCGTAGTTAGATAACGCGTTAGTTTCGTGTTGAGCTAGACTGCCGAGGACGTGGAGATTGAGTTTCGAATTTCCCTCGGGTGAACTGGGGTTACTATATGGTTTTTTACTCTCCCTTCACGCAAATGCGGGTTCATTTCTTCTATATTCAACCTTACCAATTTTTAGCCCATTAGCGTAATTAGTATTTAAGCGTATAACCTGAACGGGTAGTTAGAGGCGGTGCTAAATAATAAATACATACTTATAATAAAATGCACTTTTGGTTGGTAGAATCTTTCAAATTTTACTGCCAAAAACAGGTTTATTAATTTTACAAAAATGTATTATGAAATATGCATGCTCACACACTTTCCCAAAATAACATAGCATTATAAAAATATGTTTATACATATTTTTCTTAATCAACTAAATGTATAATAAAATACAATCATGACAGTATTAAATTTTATGTTTGAATCTTTAGCTATTTTACATACGCCACCAAAGCTTTCTCTTTAATACTTCTCCAGAATACTATGAGGGCCATATTTGCAGTGCGCGAGGGCCGCATTTGGACCATTCTGATTTTTGAACTAAAAATAGGTTGAATCTACTCTTTTCTTTGATCCTAATTTTATAGAACATGATAATCATTAGAGGCCAAATGGCAGAATAATAGAAGATTTAGAAGTGCTAACGAAAACGAAGACTTAACATGATCGGCGACATATTCAAGACATAAGAGACCGGATGTTCACATCTCGGCATTACAAATAGTATTTATCTTTGTGGCGTTCTCACCCTTTTCTTACATTATCAAGAGTGAAGAAAGAGGGGATATTGGGTGGGTCTGGACACCCCTGGAATTTTATCAGCCCCCTTAAATTTAAAGGGATCCTTATATATGTATAACAACTTTTATTGGCTGAAAGTGGAATAAGTTTTTCTAGTGGAAAACAACCCCCCTTCCCCCCCCCCACCTAGAAAAATTAGATTTATACTCCCTGGCTAATACGAATATGTTTTCTCTTAATTAATTTCATACTATTCACCCCTTATATTAGTTTGATAATTACTTTGGTGTTGAACGTACTAACAAAAATAATTGTAGTATGTGGGTAAGTCAACACTTAATAAGGCATAACATATTAAATAACAAATATTTTGGGGGAATTAAAATGCAAAATCTTTAATTTTATTTTGACGAACTATTAACATAGGTATCTATCTACATCTCCTTATTCTACTAAAGCTTATCTTACATTTGACCGCAAGATATATCTGGGAATATATCATCCCATACAGGAACTTGAAATAAAAATAATGTTTCACGAAAATGGGTCGAGTATTAGACCTAGCATGTAGAAAGTTTCAACTGAGGTAGAGATTGTTATCACAAAGATTTTGTATTATCTTCTGAAAGGTTACGATTTAAAAGTAAAGTGCTTACCTATTTTCTCTCTACTCTTCTCAGACTATAACATATATTTTTTTCTTAGCACTTCGTGTCTTACTATACGTTAGGACGATTTTTCTCCAACTTACACCATTATAAAGATGATATAGTGTATGGATTATTAGGAATTGCATGAGCACTAACCTCGTAAAAAAGTAGGATAATACATTCATAATCACAATTTGAATCCCTTTCCCTCAGTCTTCGTTTATTCTAGCCTATCTTTTTTTCACTAGCACTTTTTTCTTAATACTGCGTCTTAATACCTGTTCAATCTATACACATATTCTCTAATTACGCTAGTGAGATAAGCAGGAGGAAGGTTGAATTTATAGAATGTGTACCCACATCTGAGTGTAGGGAGAGTGGAAAATTATTTAGGAAAACCACCATCAGTAGACGCGACTGGTATTTGAGCCCCGATCTCCCTGACATCGGCAGTTTAGTTTAACACGAGAGTGAAACCTTAGACCATGCGGCCACCGAAGTATGTATTTTTCATTGGTTAGTTTAACGTAATACTTTTTAACGACTTATTCTTAAAAGTATGGATGAAATGGGTATATTATCGGAAATGGGTTGTAATTATCATGTAAAGAGAATGGTAAAACCATATTTATCGGTTATAATTGATAAACCACACCCAATGCAACCATCTGAGATTCAAACCCCTACTTTCCCGCCAACGACAGGCTAGTATAATGCAAGTTTCGTGCTTTTGACGGTGTTGCCACTCATGTCTCCCCACCCCTCTCTCCTTCACCCCACCACATTGACCCACAACCTCTTGAATAAAAACTAACTATGCCAGTGGAACACGCTGGTGTTGAGCTACACCTGCCCGTTTCATTACTTTAGCATCTAGTAACTTTTGAAAGTTATAATTTAGTTGTTTACAACTAGCTGAACATGTTTATTCATAGATAACTAGACTAACGATATTGCTCGTTTTGGTTTTCAGGTAGGTACATTCCAACACATTTACGGATAATAAGTGACAACACTTGGCGATGTGCATGGGACAAGTTGACTACAGCGTTCCTGGTGGCATGGCCTGAACACTCCCCGTGTGAAAGAAAGACAGGTCACTTAAGCTGCTTTAGCTAGTTAATGATAAATTACGATAGGATAAATTATTAACCATATTTGTAAAAGTATATGGTGTATTTGAATGTAAGAATAAAGAAAGCCAGTAAAGCTCTCGTTCTTTAATTCACTTTACTCAAAAGAATAAATAACTTTAAGTATTGTAGTGTAGTCTGAGGATATCCAATTTTTATATATAAGCTATAGTTCTAATTTTTCCTAACAAATAATTATAATGTAATTCTGTAGAATTTTTCATTTATTAATATAACATTGTATTTACAATGACAAATACAAATAGATTGTATTTTAAAATTGTTTGACAATTTAAGGTATACATTTTTAGGACTGCAATACATTTGACTAGTAAAATTTCTTGTTCTATAAAGTGAACTTTATTAGTCAATAAATTTTAATCAGAACACCTTAGTCTATATGTTATCTGCAAATTATCTACACCCTTAGCATGCTTCGTGTAAATAGTTTATACGCTTAGCATGGCTACCTGCAGATATTATGCACCCTCAACACGCCCTATGTAGATATTATACCGCCTTGATATGATACGGCTATACACCCATATTAACCACCCGTAGTATGCTACCTGTAGATAATATACCACTTTGGCCTGCTACAATTTACAATCTTCTCTATAGATAATATGCACCCCTTGTAGTTTAAGTATGGATTATGTATCCATATCAATTTGTATGCTTGCACATGTGACAAATTAACACGTATTAAGTATCTTTTGACTCTAAACGAGCTAAACTTTGAAATAACAAGAAACAAACAATGAAGAAAATATAAATGATTGATAATAATAATTTTATAATATTATATAATTTATATTTTCTTCATTGTTTGTTTCTTGTTATTTCAAAGTGCTAATATTAATAATAATAATAATAATAATTAGGTGACCTGGTGGTTTAGGGGTAAGGTGTCAGACTTCTATGCTGGTGGCCGGGGTTCAATCCTTGGTCCCGGCAAAGATTTATCTGATTACCAAACCCTTCCTTCACCTCTGACAAGACATCTTGTGAATGTGAGGAATGCCAGGTCTCCACCGTGGTTCGGATTCCACGTTAAACTGTAGGTCCTTCATTTCATCTCACAATCACCCTACCATTACACATTAGTGTAAGTGCGTATAACCCGAACGGGTAGTAAGACGCTGTGCTAATAATAATAATAATAATAATAATAATAATAATAATAATAATAATAATAATAATTATTATTATTATTATTATTATTACTAGCACCACGTCTTACTACCCGTTCGGGTTATACGCACTTACGCTCATGTGTAATGGTATGGTGATTGTGAGATGAAATGGAGGACCTACAATTTAACGTGGAATCCGAACCACGGTGGAGGTCTGGCACTCCACACATTCACAAGCTGTGATTAATACACGTCTTGTCAGAGGTGAAGGAAGAGTTTGGCGATCAGATAAATCTGGACCGGGACCGAGGATTGAACCCCGGACTCCGAGCACATAAGTTTGACAGCTTACCACCAGATCAAATTATTTATGGATTTATTGGTTTTCGCGAATTGGATATAATAACTTGTATATATTTTTATATATTCTCAATATATCTAGGGTAGCAAAATTTAAACTATGTCTCCCAAAAGTATTTAGCCATCCCTTTTCGTATTTAATATTTACGAGTGAAACCATTTAATACGGGTAATTATCAATAACAAAAAATGTCAATAAAAAGGGGTGTATATATCGTTCTTTCCGAGCTAGTCGTTTCTAGATTAGTTGTGTGGTTTGTATTTGTCAAGACTTGTAAGCCCCCCTACTTGTCAAACATCATGTTTTGTCTTTGTATTTCACGTTGTGGGATTTAAAGTTTCCTGGGCTTACAAAGTGCGGTCGTTTCCCGTGACGTCAACTTGGAACTGGGCCCCACACTCACCGCAGCGACGAGCCCTCGTACCCGCCTCCCCCTTTACCACCCTTACACCCTGGCAACACCCATCATCCCTACCACTCTTACAACGCCCTATTTTCCATTCTGCATTCCCCATACCCCCTTTTCCATCCTGAAATCCTACTTCCTGTTCCACTCTTTCAATACCTTCGCTCCTTTGCTCCTACCATCCTTCCAACACAATCCTCCCACTACTACCAGTCCCATCCACCACAGAACTATCTCAAAGAACGCTATTACTTTTGAAGACTAACTAATCTCCTGGCATTACATGACAATGCTGGCTTCACTTGGAAATATCGAGGCATTACGCTAAGCCAACGAATATTTGGCGGATCCTGAACTATTTTATTTTTTTCGGAGAAAGTATTATAATCGAAACAATCTTCGTCCTCGAGTTTATGATGAATATAAATGGCTTTTTTTCCCCCTCTACCTCAAAAAAGTAGGTTTTATAATATTTTTTTCGGTTTTTTGGGCTTAATTTTTAACATTGGATGGATTTATTTCAAACTTAATATCTAGACTTTTTATTGAAATGGTTTGGGGCATTTTTTTAAATTTGGGCCTTGTCTTCAAAATGTGTATTATTTTGTTTGTTTGAAGTTTTACGAAAATGGCTCTAACGTATTTGTTCGAAATTGGTATCTGGAGATTATTTTGCATATCAAGTAAAATGTATGATTGGTTATCTAAAAACTAAAGGTGATAGTGTACAGAACGTGAGAAAAGGGCAGTGTTTTTGAAGCTTTTACCAAATAAATAAAATATTTCTCTATTAGGAATATAAAGCTTAATTTTCTTCAGATGGTGATATCAACAGTTCTTGAACATCTGACATTGTGTCCTATAATTTAATAGCAACTTATTCTCTTCATTTAAAAAGCGTATCATCAAATGCTGCTATGCTCATAACAGATATTCAACAACTGTTAATATCAGCTTGTGAAGAAAACTAAGCTTTATATTTCTACTAATGCAATGTTTGATTTATTTTGGCCAAAAAAAAAGCTAAAAAAAGCTGCAAAAACACTGACCTTTTCTCTCATTTTCTAAACGGCCACCCTAAGGGGAATTTACTGATGTAAAATTTTTTTAAATTGCTTTAAACACTTTGTTGAAAATTTACGTTTGACGATAGTTTCATAATATTACACATGATTGTTTATTTTTCTTAAGAAAGCTTAATAAATGATGGTGTATTGATGACTAATTTTTGAACAATTTTCCACAAGTTATATGAGAAAGTATGAACAATTATTTAGTACCAATTATTTATCTGTGTAATTTTGATCAAAAGTAGATTAGCAAGTTTGGG
Source organism: Timema californicum (assembly GCA_902141385.1). Classification (NCBI taxonomy): domain Eukaryota; kingdom Metazoa; phylum Arthropoda; class Insecta; order Phasmatodea; family Timematidae; genus Timema; species Timema californicum. The sequence goes on from CABFOW010000282.1 coordinate 318,733, forward strand.
ATGAATATTGCTTAAACATATTCTTTATTATAGTTTGATACTCCTCACACATTCTTATAAATGAATGTTTTTGAAAATAAACCAACTTTATCAAGATAAACACTTTAATTTTTTTTTAAATATGATTATCTCAATACTATATTAAATAACTTATCAGTATTTGAACCAGTGTTTTGTAAATTCTAGTATACTTGGGTTTACAGTAATGAAAAGTTTTTATAAAAGAAAGAAAGAAAGAGGGGCCTACTCTAGATATATACAGTGTTTCAATATTTGATAGTATAAGTTACCTGTAGAAAACACGCATACTTTTATTCAATGCCACCACAGTGGTGGATACGTGGACAAAAGCGTCAGTGTTGTATTGTTTTGTTTGGTCTACTATTATTGAGATCACTTCTCGAAGTTTTTATTCCCATATAAGTTATTTCTCTCGCCCCACGCAAAAGAGGGTATACAGACTTATTATAAATTACTATACTTTCCTAATTTCTACCACATTAGTTGACCGACAATAGCAAGGTCCTTTTATAACTTGACCATTTGGAATTCCGTCTATCTGTCTTTCCAGATGTTTGTTCCACGATAAATGCCAGACGCGTGGATAATTTTAAACAAGATTTGGTAGACACACGGCACGGGTCTCGTTTTGAACAACCCCTATAAAAATTAATAATGTAAGGATAAGAGTAATAATCACTTTCTCTTTACTTGGTGCCTTTCATTATCTTGCAAGGTGTCAATCCTAAGCCCATTTGACGGTGTCACCCATTTCTTAAACCAATCATTGGTTAGCGCTGGTCTTAATTATATTTCTTATCTGCTTTGTTAAAAGGATTCCATCTGGTAAGATGAATTGCATGAATTTGTGTAAAACTTTTATAAACCTAAAGTTTCAACTATTGAGAATGTTGAGCAGTGCTATTCTGTATGAACAATATAATTAGGAATACACGCCACGCATATCTATCGTAGGCTGAAAGGTTCGTAGCATCTGGTTGCCTGATAGGATATTCTATTGAGGTGTATTAGCATTTTGAGTAGACTTTTTTTTTAAGTCATTCCAACAATGTTGAAGAGGCACAAGTGGTAGGAAGGGACGAACTGCAAACAGTCATCGATATGTCGTTATCGATTAGAGTTCGTCGCAGCGGTGTCGATCGTTAAAGGGGAATTTTTTTTCATAGTCGTTACGTAGAGGGTTGGGGTAGTGCTTCTTTATACTTCCTTCTTTTTATCGTCGATATTTTTTCCTCTTGCTTTTATTTTGTAATGAAACTCGTTTTACAACCCTTTTGGTCGATCCGGTTCTTACATTAATCTATATATACAGGATGAGGACGGTTAATTTTAGAGAAATCCAATAGTATTCGAACAGAGAGGTCATAGCTAAGAGAGAAAGAAAACCGTGAAAATCACGATACAGGAAATCACCTTCACTTCACCACGCCAGGATTAGGAACCGAATCTCAATCGGTCACCTCAAAATTAAAAACATCAGTCAAGCTTGTTGAAGCTTAGTTTTGTTTTGTGTATTTCATCTTACTACCCGTTTATGATCTTCACATAGTTACACTGATAAATTAAGTATGAGGAGTTTTTAGTCTATTTATTGGGACACTGGTTAATAGAAAAATAAATATTCTCAGTACATTGACTGGGATTCAAACCCCAATATCCCTGTAATAAAAAATTCTGTCTCTTGTTAGTGAAACGCAATTCCTCCTTTGATTGAGAGTTTAAAATGACTCCAAGGAAATAAATACCTATTTTAGAATCACATGGATTTACTTATTGAAATGATTAATTGCTTAAAAAATAATTCCTTTATAATTGGGCTAGTATTTAGTTGTCTACCCAAAACAGATCAGTGGATTTTATTCACTACAGGCTTTAGTTAAGGGTCCTAGAATTGATTCTCAACAAATCTTAAAACTATTATATTTTGTTAAATCAGGGCTATTCTTTTTACATTATTTATGTGTAATTTTTTAATAAAGTTTACTACCAGGATTGTGTTTTTGATTAGTTCATGGATACAAACGTAAAGTTCACCCTAATTAGAGTGTGTAAAGAATAGAAGATCTCCATTTGAAAGCCCCTCTAATACATTCAAACGTGTGATTTGAACCTTAATTCTCCTTCAATTACTATTTGAACCTCCCACTTACTTCACATGCCTACCGATGCGGGTATTAGTGTGTTAAAGTGGTAATACCTTGGAATTAAAACATACCTAGATATTAAAATTCGTAATATATCCCACATGGATTGTATCAAGGATTATTTTGTCTGTTTGGATTTGAATACTTTGCAGATAGATGTTAGCTAGATACCTTCCATAATGCTTTATAATAGCTGATTATTACACTAAACATTTTTAGATTGTTTCAAGAAATGAATTTGCCTACCTAATCATGAAATCAAATAAAGGGTTTCATTTTATATCAAACAAATAACTATTGAGAGTCCCATTAGCAACATAATATGGATCTTGCTGTCTGGGATGTGCGTCTCATCACACGTTTGGCTTACTAACATATTTACACTGTTTGCATAGGGATAAGGAAGGTAGAATTGATCGGAAATATAACAGAGTATGCGCGGAAGGATATTTGGGAACTATTAAGGAAATCAACCCCGTACGCCCATCTGTGATTCGAATCCTTACCTAACACCCACTGGTGAGCATGAAAGAACAAGAGCCACTCCTTTGTCCGCCTGACCACGGTTCCTTTATTAAGTTATATTTGAACATTTTTATAGCATCTCCTAGGCAGGCTCATTTTATAAATAAATACTTTCCATCGAATGATTTTTGTTTTAATTTAGCAACTGATGTTTATTTACTCTCACATACGTGAATTTCATAATAATATTTTACAATTTATAAAATATTTTAATAAATAATTAGACTAATTTGATTGCATATCAAAGTGATAATTTTGACTTTCTTTTAATTTAATAAAACTATAATTCATTTAGTTCACCTCAATTTTTCGCACGATTACCTAATAACTGACAGTAAACTGCTTCTTTTTTTTTTTACAGGCAAACCCAAACTTCCATACATTTGTAAATTCGGTTTTGTTAAATTGGTTAGTATTAAAATCAACCTGGCATGGAGAGGCCTCAAGACTAGTTCACAAATACACATATCAGTAGGATTGTCAAAAAGGCCTTAATTACAGTCGTTCTAGACCTTGTGAGCGGTTAAGATTTCACAGCATGTTCATTTTATTCTTATTTTACCTGCCACGCACCTTACGAACAACTTGTTCATTTATTGCACTTGCCACAACCCTAGAAACAACCAACAGTTCAATTTGGTTCCTCTATTCTCTCTCTCTCTAGGAACCTTATTTCAGCTCCCACATCTCTAGGACCGGAAAGTCAATTTATTTCACCTCCCACATCTCTAGGATGGGCAGGTCAATTTACTTCACCTTCCACTACCCTAGGAATGATAGGTCAATTTATCTCACCTGCCTTATCCCAGAAATAACAAAACAAATTATTTTACTTGGATAAACGAGATGCTGAATTGTATCTCCTTGGATGATTCTCTCTTGCGACATTTATCAACTAAGCGGTATGCACCTCTAAAAAGATCCTAAATTATATGTCCAAACGTCGTACGGAAGTTTTAATTACCATGCTTATTTTGAACATTATTATTATTAGCACCGCGTCTTACTACCCGTTCGGGCTATACGCACTTACGCTAATGTGTAATGGTAGGCTGATTGTGAGATGAAATGGAGGACCTACAGTTTAACGTGGGATCCGAACCACGGTGGAGGCCTGGCACTCCTCACATTACCAAGATGTCTTGTCAGAGGTGAAGGAAGGGTTTGGTAATCAGATAAATCTTTGCCGGGACCTAGGATTGAACCCCTGCCGCCAGCATAGAAGTCTGACACCTTACCCCTAGGCTTCCAGGTCACCTATTTTGAACAAGTAGAGAGGAAGCGTCATATATGTACTTTAATTGGTCATAAGACTGCTAAACTACAGCAGAAGTGATAAACTATGATTTATTATTATTACAGCACGAAGGACAGCATGCGGTAAAATTATTCAAATCATGGGAAAAGAAACCATTTATAGATGGTTTTTATTTTCTTCTGTTCTCTTCTGTTCTGTTTTATTCTGCATTTTAACAGAAAATATACGATTTATCTATTTATAATTATTAAAGTTGTATATTTATTTATTCATTCTATGGAACCTGTAATATTCTCAATATAACAAATATAATACTTAATGGTATTTTTACAATAAAGGGTATTTTAGCTGTCAAGATTTTTACTATCAAATTCAGATATTATTTTTAAGCAAAGCCAAAAATTATATCATTTCGAAGCCAAGTTGAAGTTTAAAAACTTTGTACCCCCCAATATTTACCAGAAAAAACTAAAATTGTACAGTCATGAGGACTTTCAAACTTATTTCGCCTGCTTTATCGCTGGGAATGACAGGTCTTATTTGCTCACTGCTTCATACAGTGCTACTCAAAGAGACAATTCCTAATCCGAACGTTATATTATTTGTCGATCTCTTCTAGAATATGTTCTAGAAAGTGTCGTATTCGAAGCGTGGGAAGGAATTAAAACGACTTTGTTGATATTTAACCGTATACTAGAGAAAGGGGGAATATAAGGGACAGCACTTTCATAGGGAGATGGGTATGAGAAAGTGGTATTAAAATACTCGAAACAGACACAACCATTCTGTGAATGCATGTCGGGCACGTTCCATTTATCTCCCTTCCACCCCGTGAGCATATTTCGCATGCTTGTAAAGATGATTTGTGGCTTCGACGTGGAAAGCATTTTAATACAAAGTTTATGATATAATACCCATTTGAATCTTTTCCTCTGTCTCTAACCTTACGCGATGTCTTAACAATGCTGTTTTAAATCGAACCGGTAATATTATAGTTTTTAGGACTTCTCTCTCTCTCTCTGCCTCTCTCACACACAACACACATAATACTTTTCGCAACAACATATGATTTATTTTATCGTGGAATCATTGCGCACCAGGTGTATGAAGCGTTTGATAAATTATGTTTACCTTCTTTAGAAGCTAAAGGAGACCCACGTAAAGTTCGCTACAGTGTCACTATCATCGAGTGTTTCTACAATAGCCCCGTGGCTTCTTTGGTGCTGACTGACGGCTAGCAGCTGACTTCTGACAGTCAACATTTAAGTATACAGCTAAATTTTGACTGTCAGAAGTGACAGCTGCTAAACACATGTTTTTTGCAGATCATATGGTTTGGCGTAGAGATACATAATTTGGTCTGGTAACTTTTCAAAACCATCAGTCAGCACCAAAGAAGCCATGGAGCTACTGTAGGTGTTAGACTTGGTTAGTCAAAAAAGGCTAAAGAAAAAACTTTTTTGTTTGTTCGCGGTTTCCTCTAATATTATCAAAAGGGATTACTTAGAGCCGTGTATTAAAACGCGTTGATGATAAACAAAATAATTAAGGATCGACACATACTGGTTAGTCAAATAATAAAAACGCAACCCTCTTCAGTGGCCGAGCAGTCTACGACGTAGCTCTAGTGTTAGACTGGGATGCTGATGACGGGAAGATCAGGGTTCGAATCCCTGTCTGGTCTACTTAGGTTTATCCTAAATGGTTACCTACTCTCCTTCCACGCTAATATGGGTAGATTACCTCTTAAATTTTTATTTAGCACCACGTCTTATCACCCATTTGGGCTATACACTTATTATTAATAACGATAATGGATTATAAATTGAGAAGGTTGAATTTTAGAGAAAGTGAACCCGAATTTTCGTGGAGGGAGAGGGGAGAACCATTTAGGAATAACCACCCCCAGTTCAGCCAACTGAGATTCGGACCTCAGTCACCACGTTCTCGGCGGTTTAGCTCAACACGAAACTAGCACGTTAGCCAACTACGACACTGATGTGGGTTCTTCTGAAATGATTTAGTTCTCATACCTACCCCATTAGATTAATTATAATATATGCGTATAACCTGAACAAATAGTAAAACGGGCCAGTTTCATGGTCAGATTGAGCACACCTCCAGTGTGGCGCTACACTAAATGTAGTAAACCTACTACCTAAACCAGAATGGTACTGGCTCAATTTTGTTTATGAAACTGGCCCATTCTATTCTGGTTTAGGTATGTGTCGTCCTGCACTTAATGTTCAATCTAACCATGAAACTGCCCCTTGTGTCATGTGTGAAAACATGTTGTTTATGTGTAAGTGCCAGCCCTCCCAACAGTTAATTAAGTGCAACCCTCTGGTTAAAACCACAGTTATCAGGGATCTTTCTGTTTAATGATAGTAATATTTTTCAAGATGAAATTAGGTGTTTAAAAGTGAATTGTGTTGATTTAAACTAAAGTCCGTTCACCGTAGGAATTGTTTTCTGAAAGGCCTTTTTCCTTACCAGAAATCTATTATGTAGTATGATATTGGTAGGAAAAAAGACCTTCCAGAGAGTAATTCCTACCATGAATGGAGTATAGACCCCCTGTCCATAGTTTTACCTTGAAGCCACACCATCATGGATATGCTATAGGTAAGTTTGGAGATGAAATAGGATCTAAGTAAATAAGATTAAATATACAACAAAAGGTGTTGCCAGGCTAGTGAATTGTTTTTCTTTAATTAGCAAAAAATATGCTTATAAAGCAGGAATGATATAGCATAAAGGGGCTTAGTCAACAACATCACAAATACTTTTGTTTCATAATTTCTTGAAAAAACCAATCTATATCCACCCTTTGAGGTGGTCACTGAGTAATATTGGGTGTCACTCCATGTAAAATTCAGTAGCCAAATATCATCCGTGATTAGTGGTTTTACTGAGTGTAATTATTGGTACCTAGTCTAATTTAATGATATATTCTTAAATTCATTTAATATGAGTAACTATCAGAGATATCACATTACCCTTAGATTATTAAAGTCTTATAAAACTTATTGATCAGACATGTTTAGAACCTTTAAAGAACTTCAAGGATGATTCGAATCTCCATTGGTGGACATGCGGACTAAATACTAGGCTCATTTTACTATAAGAGTCAATAAAAACTTTTTTTAACAACACTTATTAATATCCGTTCGGGTTGTACTCTACGTCAATATACTAATTACACAAATGTGTGAAGCATTAGTAAGGTTTAAGTTAAGGAAAGTGCGCCCACATTTGCGGGGAGTAAAAGTGGTAAACCGTTTATGAAGAATCACCCTCAGTGCACCTGACCGGGATAGGACCCCAATCTCCCCGTCCTCGGCAGTATAGTCAATTGTGAAAGTAGCACCATAGACCATGCTGCCACCAAAGCGAGTTTAAACTACAGTATATTTAATGTTATCAATCCTAAAAAAATAATCCTACTATCATATTATTAAAACGTACCAGTAACAAGGTGGTCAGGAACCTGATCCTGGCCATGGGTACTGAGGGTAGTTCACCTTGAATAGTTAACCACACTACCCTCCCCGCGAAACGCGAAAACATTTTATCTAAATTTTTACCTTTCTGATCCTTGCTCTACTGTCGTAATTAAATTAGGATTGTCCGAATGGGTAGTAAGACGTGTAATAGAGAAAAAAAGGTAAAGCCGTCTTCTTTTAGAGGACTACCACAAGCCAACGCAAGGGAAAACCCCGTCTTACAACCCCTTCTCCATACAAAAAATAGATAAATATTTATTGTTCTGTATTTTTTTATCATCCTTTTAAAGTCAATGCGTTATCGTATTCAGGAGGTGGGCCTACATCGAGCATTGGAAGATCGGTTCCTCGACGCTCGGTTAGTTGCCGCATTACGGCCAGTTATGGACGGCTAAGTTTACACATCGTCCGCACCATGGCAATGTGACGTTATGGTAGGTTATGGTTGAACTTTTGTCATCCCCATATTGTTTATTTATCTCGATATAATAATGTAATATAACTTTGTATGTGTTACTAAACAACAGGCTAATTCTTAATTTATAGTCTATATTATTAAATTTAACCAATTAAATACCTATCCTCACTAAAATAACATTATTTAAAAAGTTTAGTCAAATTGTTTAATACAGCTTGAAAACTAAATTAACTTTGGTAATGAACGCCTATTAAACCTCTTTAAATACTGTATTTGAGTTTTTTATATAAAAGTTTATTATTAGAAATAAACCAAGCCAATACCAAACTATTTGTTATCCAAACAGGTCCTGCTAAAACTAAAATGAGTTTTTAGACCGAGTCCGAAAACAAGCAAGCACTTTAAATGGATACATTTAAGTGGGTAAAATTGCAAATAAAAATATTTAAATATGATTGCTTAGGTGTTCACCAGACGTGAGTTAACTTTTATAGACCCACACTTGTGAGCACGTGAACAAAGGCGTCAGTCTCGTAGATATTAGCTTTCCGGTAACCAGAAAGTCAGGTTTCGAATCAAGGCAGAGTGTTATGAATTGGCATTTCCTTAGTGGCCTATCCCTCTCGCTCCACGCAAATGTGGCTACACTCCCTTTAATTTTTATATTCCCCATATACTAGTATACGTCATCAATGTAAATATACAAATCGTCTGGAAAGGTATTAAAACGTAGAATACTGAAACTGCTGTAATCATTGGGCTAAATAAAGGTGGTGAGCGTTAGCTCGTTTTACCTCTGTACTTCTGTGTTCTTCAAAACTTCCCTTCAAAGCTACCTCTAGTTTGTTGATGAAAACAGATGTCCCATCTTTGTCTTGCAGTTATGACGATAAGGCTAAAGTCCTATCTAGATGAGCCACTCACAATAGAGATTTTCATAGAGCGTCTGTCCCTGTCTTATCAGGAGTTGGCCCATTAAACCCCGGGTTACCCTACATTTACTCCTCTGACGGGAGGAATATCAGGTTTTATAATCACGCTGCCTACTCCAAGCAATGTTCTATTGGTTCTTGATATGCTTTAAAACTGAAAGAATCTCTGGAAGTCTACTATAAACTCATAACTCCCGTGTTCGTGGTAAGGGACAGGTGTAGTAAATAATTAAACATTTGTACACGAGTTTGTGCACATACATTGTACTGTACAAGGTTTGGGTATTTTTTCTGTCAAGTTTTCTTAGAAAAAACCTTTTATAACATACAAGCCTCTTTTTTATAGTCCCCAACACTTATATTTTTCTTTATGTGTTATTTTATCGATTTATATATAGGCCAAAAGTAGCAGCTGCAGATCGATCACAGGACTCGTAAAAATATATGGTAGTTGAATATAATATATTTTTTAACTGATAGATACGGCTCATATGATAAAAGTGTAAATCAAAACATATATTTGTACTCAGCAATAACATTTGATGACAAAACACTTATTTAAATAATATATTTTTATATTTAATATATTTAATGGGGTGGAATGAGGGAGGTAGAGTTTAGAATTTAGTTTTGTGGAGAGAGAGAGAGAGAGAGAGAGAGAGAGAGAGAGAGAGTGGAAGGATCCTTAGGAAATAATCCACTTAGTACACTTGGAGGGGATTCTAACCACGAGCTCTCTTTCATATAAAAACAGTATAGATGAGCTTTAAGTTTAGAACTTATACCAACCGATATGGGTGATTAATTTTTAAAAAAACTTATATAATAAGCCTGTCTAGAAAGTTCACGCTAAATGTTGATATGATAAAACACAGTCCAAAATGAGGGTGAGGTGAGGCCTTGTTTGAGATCAGACTCTACAGACAGTTTAAACGGTTTTTATCTCACACATTGTTTCACGAAAATCGCGCATTTTCACTGCCTATTTGTTTGATCAATTTTTTCTTTTCAAATTTTGCTGATTAACCTTGTAACCTTGTTACAACATAAATTCGGAGAAGTTGTATAACTCACCAATCCAGTTGACTCATGCCGGCACGACTTTAATCCGATATACACACCGCAGCACTGTCGACGTTGAACTATCTCGAGGTCCGAGGTTCGCTGCCAGCCGTGTTGGTTGAACCGCTCCCCAAAACAAATGAGCTGCGTTGCGCGTGAGCTCAGCGTGTGTCAACGGGCGTATTCAAAACTTCTACGAACTGTGGTTGTGTATAGACTTAAATGCGTGTGGACGAGTGGAGACTGTTCTGGAACCCTTACCCCTTCCTCTCCGTTGCTCACCACGCCCCGAGAACACATGATTTCCTTAGGATATATAACGGTTGAAGTCAATGTGATCACGCATTACACTCTGGGCTTACGAGGTGAGAGGCCTGACTATTAAGTAGGCTCGACATGTTTCTCAAAATTCTCTTTGACACTAAATATTTATTATTCTAAACTTACTGTTCAGGACTTACAAATATTTTTGATTATTATTATTTCTTTTGCGGTTTTCTGCCTTTAAGGCTATATGATATTTGGATACCATGGGCGACCAGCCCGTAGCTGTGCTCGTTCCTTGGGTGTTTGGGAATACCTTTTGACCTGATTGTCTTTATCTTAAATTTATTATCTCCACTCAACGGAAAGTTTCATGGCCTGCTTTAGCTAGTAGAGAGACAGTAACAATATGTTCTGTATTATTTTCTGTTGTCATGATCTTTTTGATGTCAAAAAGGATTAGGATAGTTTATTATTGGTGGGCAATTTACGTTTAGATGTTAGTTAACTGTGGGGTCGCGATCTGGCTTGGATAATATTTCTAATGTGGACGTTTTGTTTGTTATTAAATTTGGTATAGTTTAATATCGTTGCATCACTTATATTTATAGGTTAAGGAAGGGGCCACGTGCTGCCAAGTAAATATTTCTCTGGTAGACATTCTATTTGTTATTATATATGCAGATTATTTATTATTGTTAGGTATTTTGAGCTTTATATATAAATAATGAAATGTTTCATACCCATGTTTAGGTTAGTTAGGATTTGTCAGATGACGACATCTTGTGATCCTATTCTAACCTTAGATTTAATGCTAAGGCACAAGCCTGTTCTTGGCTCTTAACATTCGATTATGACAGGTGTAATTAATATTAACTTGAAGGTCAAATCTCAGTGTATTATCGTTGTTTTCTGAAGACGCCATTTTTGGCACTTAAATTAGCTGCCACCTATTGTTGCTGTTTACATGCCCTTCTGGCCTTGGTGGTTACCGATGCGCCTGCCAGCCTATTTGGCTTGTTTACTTGCTCAGCGCCTAACGCTTGTATGTTACTCTTCCTCATCGAGGAGTATCTTGATTGTTTTGAATACAATTTATAGCTCTCTTGCCTCTACCTCTGTTTTTTATTTGTGTGGGATGATGAAAGAGGTAGGCTACAGCTTTTTCCTCTTTCCTTACTCATAGAAATCTTGTTCTTGCTTTTGCAAAGTTAATGTTTATAAAACAATACAAACCTTCGCCTGAGTTAAGTGATAAGCCAAAATAATAATAAACCAAATAAACGTTCTGAGGAAAGATTTAGGTATCTTAAAACTTAATGGAAAAATAAATTGTTTTGAAAAAAATGTGTAAAATAGTTGGTTTGTGTTATCTTATTTATAGCTATCTTAATATATTGACAACTAGCTTTTACAACTGTCAGTGATTGCCATGATGACTAGCCTCTAACTCTGTCAGTAGTTATAATAATAGCTAGTTTTTAATCTCGTCCAATACATGTTATTTGTAACAATATTATCCAACGTAACAAACTCTAACCTCCAATTTGTAGTTGCTTGAAAAGTCTTGAAGCAGAAAAACTGGAAGCTACGAATACGTTTGTTGAAACTATATACAATTATTGTAAACATGTTAATCAGATTTGAAACATTATAAAAATATACTATTTCAATAACATTCATTTCATGATGCTTCATCAATCCGAAGCAATAAACAAATACAATGTTATTTATATTTTGTATATTCAAATTTGCGTACATTCAAAATTGAATAAAATTGTAGAAGCTAACAAATATTCTAATTGGTAATGCGAGATTATAAATAATATGTCAAGAGTGGCTATGACATAACCTTCTCAAAAAAAAATAGTCTATTACAATTTTTTTTACCATGATACTGTATTTTATTGAACAAAGGAAATATCTGTAAAACCGGACATGTTGAAATCCCATGAATCTAATGACACTTTGCGTTTCCCAGCCGTATTTCCTTTACATTCATAGATAATGCTGTCTGTTATGTCATTGCTGATACGAGCTTCATTTGCATAATTTATTTCATTCACGGTATTTTTTAAAGGCGATTGTTTGTGAGTATCAAACATGAAATAACCTTTAAATTGGTATAAAAATGGTATACAGAAATTGTAGTAATGAAACCATTCTCATTATGCTTATTTGATAGTAAAATGATTAATAATTATAACAATATATTCAATTTCACAACTCACTGTTACAAAAGAGTAGGGTATCAGCCTTGTGAAATATTAGATTAGCTGGTTTCCTTTTGATGTTGGGTGATAATAGTTTTTTTAATGGTTTTTACTCGCCACGCCCTACTAGACCTACTTGTTTAGGTTATACGCATATATGATAATTAGTCTAAAGGGGTAGGAACGAGGAATAAAATATATTACAGGTAATCTACCCATATTTGCATGGGAGGAGAGTGGGAAACAATTTCTAGAAAAAATCATCCTCAGTAGACCCGAACGGGATTTGAACTTTGATCTCCCCTCCATCAGCAGGCCAGTTTAAAATGAGGTTGACGTCTTAGAACGTTCGGCCACTGAAGCGGGTATTTTCGTTTAGCTCCTACTTTTAATATGTTCATTATTTAATTTTTTTATTTTCGTATTTACTGTTTTTCAGTTAATAAGTTTAAAACATATGATTTTAACGTTTTTAATCTAATTAGTATAGATTGAGAGGGTAGCATAAAAGAAATGCATCCGCATGAACTTAAAAAATAAAAATATTGAGTACTCTACCACAATTAGCATATTTTCTTCCTTTTTTCTTCCATAAAGTGCATATTTTAACTATAATAAACAAAACGCGTGCCGGTGGGCACGTGATCTAAATTTCAAGTTAATTTAGTCTAGTTTCTCGGTGACGAGGAGGTTGGGGTTCAAATATAAACCAAGTCCAACTGGGGTTTTTTTCTAAATAATTTACCACTATTTCTTTAAGAAAATTTTGGTTCATTTTCGATTAATTGTACCTTCATCATACCTAACATATTAGCGTTATACGCAGGGTGTTTGGAAATGCATAGTCCAAACTGTACATATAGATTGTTTGAACCAAAAGTAGTATAAAATCTTCATACACTTACATCCGGAAAACTACATCAAAGATAAAGCTAAGCAAGCATCCGTATACAACAGGTTGCATAGGAGTTAGGCGCGCGGCACTGAACATTTAATAATGGTAGGCACTGTATGTGATGTAGGACCGTTATTGATGACCCTCAGAATGTATTCGCATTTCTATTAGGACTGGTGTGTAGTTTACTATTAATAATTCTGGTATGTTCTGCTGCCATGCTCCAAGATGTCAAGAAGTGTAATGCCGTGCGCCCAACTTGTAGGCAACCTGTTGTACAAGCATGCTTGAACAGCTTTGATCTCCAGGCACTGAACGACAAAACTTTAAACACAATTTATTGGTATTAGCATAGCTTTCCAGATATAAGTTTAGAGTAATTTTATATTACTTTGGTTCAAACAAACTATATTTGTAGTTTGGGCTATGAGTTTCCAAACAACCTGTGTATATCCCGGACCGTTAGTAATATATAGTGAAAACATAAATAAATATACAACCATAAATTGGAAATTGTTACAAACAAGTATCCATATATTCATACAAAGGATCTAGTAAATAAATTAAGTTATGTGAAGTAATCTACGGTAAAATTAAAGTAGAACGGTTCTGTCAGGTTTGATTAGGTTAATTAGCGGCTAAATGTTTCTTTTTTTATATATAAAATTAAACTTTTTTATTTTTGCTAAACTTTAGTTAATACAAGCAAAGTTCAAGTAAGTTGATTCAAGTTTTATGAATATAAATCAAGATTGTTTAGGTTAAGCTACAGTAGCCCCACGACTTCTTTGGTGCTGACAGACAGATCACAGCTGAGAGCTGACTGCTTTGAAAAGTTACCAGACCAAATTATGTATCCCTACGCCGAACCATATGATCTGCAAAAACTGTGTTTAGAAGCTGTCACTTCTGACAGTCAAAATTTAGGTATATACCTAAATGTCGACTATCAGAAGTCAGCTGTGAGCTGTCAGCACCAAAGAAGCCATGGGGCTACTGTAAGTAGAAATTAGATTATATTTTGTTAGGAAAATATCAGATCAAGTTTATATGGGTAATTTGATTCATATTGAGCGCTAACTGTATACACAAAGGAATCACCAACCTATAGAATAAAAATGATGATTTTTATACACTTTTACATACATACAT
>CABFOW010000283.1:0-31484 GCA_902141385.1 Timema californicum
CTTCTAACATCTTTGCTTAGCCTTATGGGGTTTCCTCTTATAAACAAGAGGGTGCATCTTGGCTTTTAGGTGCATTCTAGTGGTACTTGCCATCCACTTAACCTTGTTCTTCAGATCCTTCACCATCAGCTAGTAAGACATTCTATACAACACTTTTCAACAGGTATTTTCTGTGGTTCAAACAAGCTAATATTTAGTTTATTTGTGCAAGTGTTCTGGAAACAAAAATAGTATTTGTACAGTAGCCCCATGACTTCTTTGGTGCTGACTGACAACTCACAGCTGACAGTTTACGGCTTTGAAAAGTTACCAGACCAAATTATGTATCCCTACGCTGAACCATATGATCTGCAAAAACATGTGTTTAGCAGCTGTCACTTCTGACAGTCAAAATTTATGTATATACCTAAATGTTGACTGTCAGAAGTCAGCTGTGAGCTGTCACATTCTGCACCAAAGAAGCCGTGGGGTATGTCTACAGTGGAATTTTCATAGGAAGGACTAGAAAAGTTACTAGATTTACTTTTATATATTAATTCAGCCGGCCATGTTATTTGCCAGTTGTCACTTTCAATAAATCTTATCAATACCTATAAAATTAATGCTGACCACAAACCCACTTCAGTGGCTGCATGGTCTAAGGTGTCCCTCTTGCAAAAGAGTAGACCACCGATGATGGAGAGATCGGGGTTCAGTTGCAGTCGGGTGTACTGAGGATAGTTTTTCTTAAATGGTTTCCTACTCTCTACACGCAAATGTGTGTACACTTCCTATGAATTCAATATCTCTCATCCCTAACCCATAAATGTAATTAATACATATGGATATAGCCCAAACTGGTAGAAGACCCTGTGTTAAAAAAATCCTGACCATAAAAAGAAGTTTGTATTTTCTAAAAGGCCCATTCTATGAAATTTGGATTGTAAATAGAGGAAGCTTCAAGAGCCAAGAACCAACAGTGTTCGTGGTATGC
The DNA here is from genome assembly GCA_902141385.1 of Timema californicum. NCBI lineage: Eukaryota > Metazoa > Arthropoda > Insecta > Phasmatodea > Timematidae > Timema > Timema californicum. The sequence goes on from CABFOW010000283.1 coordinate 974, forward strand.
CTTATTGCTTATTTTCATTTATATACCAGTAACTTAAATATTAATTTATATTAATACTAATAAAAAAGTAAAATTTTTCTTCTAACGATATGAACAATTAATTTGAATAAAATGAAGTAATATTACTTATTAAACATTAAATTATAGTTTGAAAGGTAAATGTTTCCCTTTAAACAAATGTCAAAAATGTTTTGGTAAACATTTTTGGATTTAGGTAGACCTACTTTAAAAAAAAGTAAACTACAAACACTGTCCAGTTATTTCCTAATCTATTGAGGAAATTAGTGTTTGGAAATTTTAACTACATCTATATAAAGTTATACTAAATTCTTAGTAATATATTTTGAATCAAATTTAAGATTCAAACTATAGGCCTTCATATAAAACTTTTTCATTCTTGGATGCCTGGTAGGCTTACTACCAGTAGGTTAAAGCATCACTCAAAATGGTTAATTGGGATTTAAATCATATGGTGATTTTCAGCAGCATTACTATAGCATAACTTATACAGAATATTGTTTTTCAGAAAATTCCCCTTAGCTTGAAGTCAACAAATAAAGCTTATATTTTTAAGAAGCCAAGAGGCAATATGGCAACAATGGAGGTTCTGCAATGGCTACAGGAATCATACTGGACCAGTTCCAATACATTCTTCAGTGATAATCTACCAGCCACAACATGGGGAACTAAAAATCCAAATCATGTTGCCAACATGAGCTTTGAAGATATTGAGAGTTTTAATCAAGGTAAAATTTTGTACTAATTTTCCTCAGGTAGGTATTGAACAAAGTCATAAGAACTATATTGGTGACTTAAGTGAACTCATATGTGGAGTGATAAAATGGGAGATTGGGAATGATTGCTGTTTGTTAGAAGTTTGCATCAAAGTGATTGGTAAAATTAATTTGATTTTATTAGACAAAAGTATTCCAACTTGAAAGCCCTAGGTGGCCCATCCACCTACGAGTCTGCATCAGACAAACCGAGTATAGCTTGGCTCGCTTCTAGCTTGTTATTGGCTTGTATGTGAGTGGGGGGGACAAGCCATCGTTCAGGAAAGAATTGTGTCACCCTCGGGATAGTAAAAAAAAAAAGTGGTGTGTCAGAGACTTGGCTTGAGGTGAGAAAACGGAGTGTTGCTGTGAAACGTGCACTCCACATCACAATATTTGGTTTTGATATGAGCAAACATATTTTTCTGAGCAAATAGTTTAGGTTCTCATTCTACATTCATTTTGAAGTCGTTTTTGTAGTCATAAGGACTATCATATCTGTTAAAGTTAGGCAAATTCAAATGTATCACTGTTACTTTGTAACAACCAGTTCTTAAACCCACATTTTACTATTTTTATGTTTTGTTTTTGTAAATATGCCACATTTGTTTAAAATTATCACTGCTGCTGCAAATTGCTTTGACAAACTCATTGTAAGATACTGAAATGTTTTAGCAAAACTGGTGGTAGAATGCGTGTAGTGAAATATGTCTGAGTTTGTCTCGTGAGTCATGATCGATGAGCCAGACTCTTAAGAGGATGGGCCACACTTTAACCTTAACATCATTTCATGGAGAAAGGAAATTAGCTATGTATGTATTTATTAAAAAAATATTTAAATGGTTAAATACATATGATTTTAATTAAAAATCCTGTATTCATTACTATACATTTCCAAGCGCTGTGGTCTTAGCGGCCGGTTCGCCCTCCCTGCACGCCTACACATCCCTCTGTGCACATTATTATATTTTATAGGGCGATCAAGGGCAAACGCTTCTCAGTCACCAACGTGCACTGATCTTGAATCGTTGTGAGTATTTCACTGTTTTATTTTAGTAAAATGTGTATAGAAGTTGTTAGCCGAAAAAGAAAACCCAATGGCGAGTGTTATTGCTTATTTTGTGACACTTCTGAAGATTTAGTGCAAGAACCAAAACCCTTTTATGACTATTCAAAGAGCTATTAAGAGGCCAGCTAAATTTACTGATATATTTAAAATAGCATAGGTTTTCTGTGAAATGAACAGCTGGAATAGTTAATTCTGTGAAATGTGATTTGGCATTAGAACAATCTGAAATAAGCTCTTCAGCTGTGGCGGGTGATTTGTTTGGAATAACTCAAAATGAGGGCGCTATGCAAAGGTGGCTGCTTCTGCATCCTTTTAAAAATTCGATCCATCAGGCTTTATTGATGTTTCTTGATTGTGAGCTGGATGCAACTTGCGATAAGTTAACGATTCTTCATTTCACAATGAGTGGAACCAGAGGAGAATTAATAAATATAAAGAAAATATCTGGTGCTTAATTGCTCTTTTAGCTCACTATAATCCATTTGAAAACAGCCCTAAACAAAATTGTCTTATGAACATCTATACCTGTTCGGTTCTGAGATAAGCTTAGAGCAATGTTTACTTTCAATGAAACATAAGGGAGAACAAGCTATAAGCAAATTTGAAGGAGAGCGCTTGATTTCGAGGAAAAAAAAGCATATTTGAACCAATAAAAGAGGCGGAGTTTCTTAATCTTAATTAAACACCTAAATCGAAGCAAGACAGCAAAGTTAATAAATAACTAGACGAGTCTAAAGAAATGGTCGAAATCCAGAAGTTAGTTATGTTAGAAGGCATTTGTGGATTTGATTCACGTAGATTAACATCCCTTGAATTAATAGGATAACTAAAATATATTTTTGACAAAAGTTGTTTTTATTATAAAAATCAGAAATCAAGTTTTATGAAAGAAATAGAAAATAGCCATTCTCGTAAACCCAATTTAAAACTAGAAGATATAAGTGCTCAAAATAACAACGAGGCTTCTATTATTGATGGAAGGGCACTGATTCACTCCATTCAGTTTTTAAAAAATTTCAAACTTGTGGGCAGTTTGCTGAAGCATTTTTGAAACAAGCGACATCTTTTAAGTGCCCTGTATCAAAACTCGATGTGGTGTTCGATAGATATGACGACATATCCATTAAATTGGTTGAAAATTAATTGCGGTTCAAGGGAAAATATTCAAATATAGTCATTATCTCGGGGCCTTTTACAAATGTGCTAAATAATTGTAAAAACTTTTTTGCAAATATCGAAAATAAGCTAAGCCTTGTTAAATTTTTATGTAACAATGTAAATACAAATATATAGATTGAGATAATAAAGAACTGTATATTTGCGGCGGGTTTGATGACTCTACGAAGTGTTACAAACTATGCCCTACAGAATTCTGTTTTTGACGAAGTTTTAGATTTAAAATCAAATCATATAGAAGAAGATTCTAGATGATTTAAAATCAAATCATCTAAAAGGGAATTCTAGCCTTATATACCATATATTTAATGCAGCTCAATATCTAAAGCAATCAGAAATAGTTGTGCAAAATCCAAATAATTATCTTATTTGTACTTGGAGTTCATTATTGGCTAAAGCTTCAAGAGGCTTACAACTGCAAAGGTTTATGGTTTCATTCAGTTCCAGCGAAAAAAGTCGGATGTTGGGATCCAACCTAGCTGCACAATCACTTGGAGAACAAGTTAGTATCAACTTACTGGCATTATATGCCTTGACCAGTTGTGATACATATAATCGCCTAACTTCTAAAAAATGTCTTGGTCATTTGCCGTTTATCCAATCAACACTTTCTTAGCTAGGAAATGGAAATATCATTACTCCAGAACACACTAATCAGTTGGAAAAGTATGTTCATATCTTATATGCAAACAAAGCATTCCAGCAGATGAGGTTCGGTACAGTTAATTTATCAAGAGATTGGCTTTAGTGTGAACTTATCACGAGTATTCTGCACTTCTGATACATTATATCTGCATTGTCTGAATGCTGATGTGCAAGCTTATATCTGGAAAAATGCATACTTGCCTTTATTTGAACACTAAAATTTTGAAGAATTTGAATAAGAGCTTAAAGAAAATTCTACCCCGTATTCCAAGATCATGACTAAAGAACCAGTTCGAGCTGGCATTAAACCGTGTGAATGTAAAACTTAATGTAGTATCAAATCGTGCAGTTGTAGAAAATTTGAAGCACTGTGTATAAGTGTATGTAAATGTTCAGAGGAAAACTGTAAACAATTTGAAGCCAGATAGATCCATTTTTATTCCCCTCCTCCTCCCCCCCCAATTAATATATTAATATGTTAGGAACTGTACTGATTAATTATTGTTTTATTACTTAAACCTTCTTTATATTATAATGTCAGCCATAGAAGTACATTTATGTAAGGCATGTGAGCACTTATTTTTACTAAAACACATATTTCATTCTTAAGTCCCAGCTATAGCGCCATATGGTATGTAATGTAAAAATTTATTTGACCAAAAAATCGCCTGGAAAAATATATTTTCTTAAAGCCAATAGCCTTCTAACACATCCCAAAAAACCGAATAGGTTCCTCATATTTCGCAAACGAAACCCCCCCTAAATATCCGGTCTAGATCATAAGCTTATATTCCTCAGCGAGCCCTGCCAGTAATAAAGTTCCAATCCATTCCTCTGAAAAGCCGAACTCGATATCTCAGAGATGTTGAGCTGTTGACACAATTTGATTGACATATTCTTCAACAGAGTAAGTTAGAGTTCTCTAGTCGAGCTAGGGTCAATCACCTTAATAATCCCACTTTTTGAGTCAACCTTGTATCTTCAAATAGTGTTTGAATAGTGTCCCAGGTTTCTTTTACTGTCATACATTTCTCTATATGGTGTATTAAGTCCTTTTCTACAAGTAATGAAATTTTAGATAGGACCTTTCTGTCCTTAGCTTTAGTCTCTTTAGGTTTTACAGCACCTTCCACTACGTCCCATTGATCCTCCAACTTTAGAAAGGCTTTCATGTGAAATTTCAATGTAAAATAGTTTTCCTGGCCTCTTGAGTTTGTCAACGAGGCTTAACGCGTTGGCCACCGTATTGTCTCGGATACCAAATTTTTAGAATATTTGTGTTCACGTGCTGATTTCACATCTATCCATCTTAATTAGCACAACTGGCACATTAAGGGCACCAAATACTTGCCAGATGTACTGAGTGACCACAATCATAACCTAAGAAAAACAGTTAAAGCATGAAATAATAATTTACTTTTGAACACTTAGCAGTGCCTGTTATTACAGTTTTAATACTCTAGATTTATATCTGCAGGTAAGGATGGCATATTTATGCCTCATCTCAATATCAGCAGCCTGAATATTAGGGACCCTTCTCAGCCTATGACCTCGGCAGCTAACTTGGGTCTGGCTACAGGTTTCCTGTTGGTGGTGTTACTCAACTCTCACTTCGAGACCATCAAGGTCAGTATGGCGATAGTAACGAGCAAAGGAATTTTTATTCTACTATGGATTTTGGGAATGAAGTTTATTAGGAGCATGTTAGCTGTCACGAAGAGAAACCTGATTATTAATGAAGTTAGGAGTTATTTAGGAAAGAAATGGGGCACAGGCAGTACATGAGATAGCAGAGAAAGCAACTGAAATGGTTCGGGCATCTAATGAGGATAGAAAAGGTGAGAATACCAAGGCGAATAATAGAGATGAAGTATGTAGACAAATTATTACAAGGGAGCCTAAGAAAGAGATGGAAGTAGATAAAAGCAAGTGTGCAAGGTATAGGGGTGGAATGGAAGTTCTTAGAGGAGTAAGAAATGTGGAAGGATAGCAAAATATGGAGGCATTTTACTAAACTGACCCACCCATGGGCTGGAAACAGTTGATGATGATGATGATTTATGAGAGCACTTAACACAAATGGGGTTATGGGAAGATATAGTTATTCTAGGGTAAATTAATTCTTAACTGTATTTAGGTGTGTGTGATAAAGATATTTGATATAGATTAGGATCCGGACACTGTTTTGTTAAACAATGGTGACAAAGTTCTAGCTAATTACTTTCTGTTTTGTATTTGTTTGTTCTAATACAATATTTACACAGTGTCACAAATAGTATCTAATACAACTAAAACTTAAAAACTTATTAAATTGTTTATTATGTTTATGCCTCATATTTTTTAAAGTTAACTAGGCATAGGTAGCCTATTTGATTAATGTAATAATGGCCATTGATCGAGGTGAACTGGGGAAAAGTTCTTTTCACATTCTTTATTTGCTTTTTTTTACAATATTTGCACAGTGTCACAAATAATATCTAAAACATTTAAAACTAAAAAACTTGTCAAATTGTTATGTTTAAGCTCGGATTTTTTAAAAAAAAGATAGACCTTTATGATTGTTGTAATAAATGTAAAAATCGTCATTCATTGAGGTGAAGTGGGGGAAAAAGAAGTCATGGAAATTTAGACAAAAATTTCTGGAAAACCTGGAAAACTCAGGGAATTTTATAATAGAATTTCTGTAGCCACGCTGTAGGAAGAAAGGTTTTTGACATTTACAAAAGTTACTAAAAATGCTTTAGTATTTTCATACTGCATCTTCAGTCGTCACTTTTTACAGATAATTTTAATACTTATAAAATAATAATTATAATGTTATTAATATTGATGGAAAAAGAATGTGTTTATATTTATTTAAGGCACTTTCAATCATGCTCTTACTGTTAATACATTGAAATGAAAACAGTTTTGATTTCAAAAGACCCAGGTCAGATTATCACCAATGCCTTCAAAAATTTAAAAATCATCAATTTGATTTTTCTTGGAAGAGGGAGTGAAAAATCATTTATATAACTTTACATACATTTCAATATGGATTTTATTTTTCACTTTAACTTTATCATTTGTTTACAATTATTATTATTATTATTATTATTATTATTATTATTAGCACCGCGTCTTACTACCCGTTCGGGTTATACGCACTTACGCTAATGTGTAATGGTAGGGTGATTGCGAGATGAAATGAAGGACCTACAGTTTAACGTGGAATCCGAACCACGGTGGAGGCCTGGCTTCCCCACATTCACAAGATGTCTTGTCAGAGGTGAAGGAAGGGTTTGGTAATCAGATAAATATTTGCCGGAACCGAGGATTGAACCCCGGCCGCCAGCATAGGAGTCTGACACCTTACCCCTAGACCACCAGGTCACCCATTGCTTACAATTAAAGACTGCCTTTGTGGTCTAGTGGTCTGAGTTCATAGCTACAGATTCAGAAGTGCCAGGTTCAATCTCTGGTGCTTCTAGAATTTTTATGTGAAGAAGCGAGTATGGAATGGGGTCAAACTCATCTTTATGAGGAATGAGGAACTACTTGAATAAATAGGTAGCAGCTCCGTTCTGGAAAAATGAGATTAGTAGCCGAAGGGTTCTTTGTGCTGACCACATGACTTTTTCAATCTGCAGATGTTAGCACTATCGTTGCTAACGGCAGCGGCCGCTCAGTTGATATAGCTCGATTGCGGGTTCAAGTCATGGAGTGAGTTTTTCTTTCATAAAAAAAAGTTCAAATTTGTCAATAAATATATTTTATATAGTATAAAAGGGAAGCATTGTAAGCAAAACAATAAAATATGTTGTACTATTTACAGAGAGAATGGAGGAACGAGTATCAACAATGGGCAGAGATTGTACTTGCTCGTACAGTTTTTGTAATAGCTTGTATTTTGCTATCCCTCGCTGTGACCCCTTTGGTCATGCTAATTTTCATCTCTCTCATGTTCTACCGACAAACTGTGCAAGTCATCCTCTGGCTGGTTCATGGCAAAAGGTTTGCCGGGCTCATGGAAGGCGCAGACACAGTCTGGGCACTGGAAGATGACATGTCCAAGTCCGTCATAAACATCCTGGCAATGTTACAAGTATCTAGTGCCGATGAAAGCCTCGGTGAAGGACTGTTGACTTCCTTGAGACAACTGGTCCTCTCTCGAATACTCACCTCTCCTCAACGTTGCCCTAAGCTATTGTATTATAGGCGAAAATCAGCACTGGGATATTTCTACTGGGAGCGACAGAACGAGTTGCACTTAGAAAACCATATCCGATGGATGGAAACAGGAATGAGTATCGGCGATGGTATCTCCGAGGAAATATTGGGAGGAGTCATATCGGAACTAGCTAATGCACCTCTACCTGACCAGCACGCTTCTTCATGGGAAATACTTGTGGGACGTAACTTCATGTCTGAACCAAATATGAATGTAAAAACATCCTTAGAGGAAGGTATGTCAGGAAAATACAACAAACAGAAGTATCCGGTACTATTTAGAGTCCATCACTCCCTTGGAGATGGGGTAGCATTATTGCAACTGTTGATGAAAACTTTGGTTGATGTTTGTAACGAGAATAAAACTATTCCGGCCACTCCCCTTAGAAAAACTGTTCTCACTGCTTCTAGGGCTAGGGAGTCTCCCAGCATCCCTATACAAAATAAAGATGATCTTGGTGTGGATAAGTTACAAAACAAAGTTAAAAGACCTGATTCACCATTTGAAAAATATCAAAATGTGAAGTCAGTAAAACATTCTATTAAAGCTGTTACTAAAGATATCAGTTCTACAATGCCAAGTAGAGAAACTATAAACCCTACTTTTCCAGCTGGTAGGCCATATTCAAAACAACTTAATAATAACAGCAATGGTACTAAAATGCCATCCATTCCTCAATATTTGGCTAATCTGTCAAACAAGATGAAAGTTGAAGAACGTGAAACATCTAAAGAAATAAAAAATAAACCTATCCCTTCAGCTTTTTTGCAGTTTAAATCTGATGTTGTTTATAGCAAAACAAATACGAACTTACCTTGTTACTCCTCATCTGATAGTTACATAACCATTATAGACGACACTAAGGGTGCCCCAGTTCAGACAAGTAACCAAAATATGAAAGTTTATTTCAAGAATCCGCTTTCAAAATCCGCGATACACTCAGATAGCACAAACTTGGAACATACAAATAAAATACAACCAAACATGCAAAGTTTAAGACACAGGAATAATTCTGTGAAAGGTGAAGAAAAAAGCAAGTCTGCATCAGTAACCTCCAAAGTATTGTACCATAATGGTAATACTGAACCCACTGTGAGTACCATTATGGAAAGAAGTAAAGCCAATACACCAAAATGTAGCTTTTCAAACCGAATGGAGCATTTAAATAAAACAAATACCGGTCCTCCCCTAGATATAGAAGTTTTGAAACTGGCACTTATTCCCAAATCAGCGGAGAGAAATAGCTTGCCAGTAATAACATGCACATCTGCAACACCTAACAGTAAAATATCAGTCACACCAATGTATACACAGAGATCCTCCCCTATCCATATCAAACACGCCCCAGTGGTACAAAGTACTCATTCTCCTTACTTTGATAGTAGGACACCACGTTGCTTATCACCAATGTCAGGCTTTAGTTCCTCAAGAAGTTCTTCTCCCACTTCAGATATTTATAAACACCGATCTCAGTCACCCAGGTTTAATAAAGAAACACCACGATGTTCATCAGCTATGTCAGGTTTTGTTAACCCAGATTTTCCTTCTGCCGTACCAGACAGTAGTCATCATCAATCTCAGTCACCCAGGTTTAGTAAAGAAACACCACGATGTTCATCAGCTATGTCGGGTTTTGTTAACCCAGATTTTCCTTCTGCCATACCAGACAGTAGTCATCACCAATCTCAGTCACCCAGGTTTGATAATAATAGAACACCACGGTCTTCATCAACTTTGTCAGGTTATATTTCCTTAGATCATTCTTCCGCCAAATCAGACAATAGTAATCACCAATCTCAGTCATCCACGTTTGATAATAGAACACCGCGTTGTTCATCAGCTTTGTCAGGTTATATTACCTCAGATTGTTCTGCCCTATCAGACAATAGTAATAATCGATCTTGGTCACCCATGATTGATAATAGAACACCACGGTGTTCATCAGCTATTTCAGGTTTTGTTACGCCAGATTTTTCTCCTCCCATATCAAACAAGAGTAATCACCAAAATTGTTTCTCTCGGTTACAAAATGATTCTTCACACTCTTCTTCTCAGAAACTATGTCTATCTAAATACAATGCTAAATTATCCAAATATACAAAGCTATCCTTCTCGAATACTAATCCACCTTTCAGGCGAGGTTCACCAAGCCGTCTAGATCTGAACACAGATAAGCCGGTTACGTGTATAAGTTCAGGGAGCCGACCTGACTACCAATATAGTTGCCAAAATACTCTAGAAGCTAATAATTTCCCCTCAAATTATAAACAAATTTGTGACAGCAAGAATGTTTCAGCTGTTGTTGGTAGCAATGAGTATCAACCGAGATCATCAACTAATGTAGAGCAGGAAAAGAACCTTAGTAAGGAATTGAAAGACATAAAAAATGATAGTCTATTCACAACAATACCTCTTGACATGATAGGGAAACGTCCGATGACACCAACAGATTATTGTTCAAAAGTATCTTCTAGCTTGGGTGGTTGGCAAGTACTGAAAAACATGTTTTCTAAAAAAAAAAGTAACAAAATGTTTGTTAAGAAAACCAAAAGCAGTTCATCTTCAAATAAATATGTTAAATTATTATCCACAATCAACAATGGTGAAGTGAGTAAATACCAGTGTATTGGTAACTTCATGCATGTCATATGTGCCATAATTTATGCGCCTGCGTCACTTCTTCACCAAGCACTAATGAAAGCTTCCGACGCCAATTCACTACATGGACCTTTACTGTCTGGTCAAAAAGTAATTGCATGGTACACAGATAGCTCTACATCCACCTTAGATGACGAAGGTCAATTGCTGAATACCATCAAACGGATAAAGTCAAGAGCCATGTGTGAAGCTCGATTTACAGACATCTTTCTCACAGCCTTGTCTGCAAGTTTAGAGGCATACTTTGCGACAGGTAGTAATAATAACACCATTCCTGAAAGCATAAATGTTGTTGTACCTATAAGAATGGAACCATTCCCAATAAAAGCTGTCGAGATCATAAAGGGTGAAGATTCATCAAAGGGTTTAAAAAATGTTTCAGCTGAAGACCCTACACAATTCATGCCAACAATTTTAGAGGATCTCAATGAATTGAATCATGATTATGTTGTGACAGAAAAAAGACTCAATTCTATTTTGAAGAACAGATCATTTACAAAAGATATCAATCCAGGTCTAACTTTTGTGGATATCTCGGAAGATAAGACGAGCAGTAATTTATTATTAGATAATCGCTTCTCGGTTGCGCTGATGACCCTACCTATTGTCCCACCCATTTGTGCAACATCAGAGAAGATTCTAAAGTCTTATACTTTGAGGTCAAGATTGAAGGAAGTGTGTGTTCAGTCTGAGCTATTACGAAAGTCTCTAGATTACCAGATCAACTACTGGCTGATGCGAGTAGTGGCCACAGTACTACCAGTGGCACTGCTGTCACCAGTTCTTCGGAGTACCCAGAGCACCATGGTGGTGAGCAATATGAAAGGACCGGCCGAGGATATTCAGATAGGAGGTTACAAGCTCAGCGACTTGGTCTTCTGGGTTCCAAACCGGGGAACTACAGGTAAGAAGCATGCTTTATCTATTTGAAAAAACAGGATAGATAAGCTTACTTAGTTTGGTAATGATGAGTTAATTACTGTCAAGCACAACAAAGCAATCACAAATATTTATATTGTTAATAACCCCTTAATAACTCAAAAATTCCTTTTTATGTGATAATGTAAGCCAAAATAATGTACGTCAAAAGTGATATAACTATTTAACTTACTTGGATAATCTAATGGTATAAGTAGGAATTATATCGTGATAAAAAAAAGTCATCTAAAACTGACAAAATCTAGCGTTTAAATAATTATTATTATTGGCACCGCATCTTACTACCTGTTTGGGTTGTACACACACTGTGTAATGTTAGGGTGATTGTGAGAAGAAATGGAGGACCTACAGTTTAACGTGGGATCCAAACCACAGTGGAGGCCTGGCATTCATCACATTCACAAGTTGTGATTAATACACGTCTTGTCGGAGGTGAAGGAGGGGTTTGACAATTAGATAAATCAGTGCTGGGACTGAGGATTGAACCTCGGACCCCCAGCACAGCACAGAAGTCTGACAACTTACGCCTAGACCACCAGGTCATTAGCGTTTAAATAAACTGATATATATTTTTTAATATACTTAGTACAAGGAGTTAAATTATGTCCCTTTTAATTAAAACTGGAGAAGGCTTAAATGTTGTTAAGAATATATTTACCTGCTTCGGTGTTTAAATGGTCTAAGCCAGGGATTCCCAAACATTTGAGACCGCTTCACCCTTCACATATCAAATTTTTCGGGCAACGTCCAGTACCTGACATTTAAAAAAAAATTGTCCAAATGTGACATGGTGCCATTTTTTAAAAAGAAAATTGTCATTTACATACTAGCTAGTATTTCTTTAAATGTAAAAATACAAAATTAGAACAAAATTACAAAACTGAATAAGAAGGAATAAGAGTAGATTTCTTTTTTTTTACATGATCTCATGTGTACAGTTTGTTCATAATGGCAAAAAAATTGTTTTCTTGTATGCTTTATTCCATTCTTTAAAATATGTACAAATACACATATTGATGATTTGCATGTTGCATTTCCCTATACATTATAAGTTTTAGTTTTTCCTTATAGCCCTGATGCCCCAGGGCATCGCGAAACAGTCTGGGAACCCTTGGTCTAAGCTATCACTCTCGAAATATACTGGACTGTCAAACACGGGAATATAGGAGTGTGAATCTCGATAGTTTTCCACTCTTCCTCCATGCAAATGCAGATATCCTTACCCTGAATTTAGCCTTATTAATCTCTAACACACTAGCTTAAATAGTGCCATACATCCAAACTTCTAACAGGTATCAAAACACTGTGCTAAAAATATTTAGCTAAGTTGGTAAAAGTTTTGGCACATTGGCCCCAAAGGTCTAGGATTTAAGTTTTTGTCAATATTACATTTTTCAAAATGTCAATCAGCAGTTAACTTACATGATATAAACAAAAGTTTAATGAACAGTATAAATTTCCAGGTGTCGGTGTCACACTGATGAGCTATGCGGGTCGACTTCAGATTGGCATAATTGCCGACCGAGCTGTGGTACCATGTCGTCAAGATGCTCAACTTATCTTGCAAGGCGTTGTCTCCGAACTGAAATATTTGGATGCTATGACATCAGTTTGAGAATCAAACTAGTGCCTCATCAAAAAAGTATGTGGAATACTTATGGTGAGATTGCGACCCTAAATAAATGTTTTGACAATAGCTTTCCAATATAATTCAAAATTAATTATGTATGGTGTTTTACCGTTTATAAATGTGGAGTTTAATTGTATTATAGTTTGAGAAAAACAGATATTATATTGTACAAGCCTAGATTGTGGTAGAAACCTTTTTACTTTAGATGATGACCTCTGAGAGTTGTTTATATTCCTGCTGGGGCAGATTTTAGTTTATCAAGTGATGCAAAAATAGGTAAGCTATGACTGATTTAAGTCTGGGTTAAAGTTTGTTCCAAAAGAATCCTAGCCTTCATTTATGATGCTTGTAATTTAAAACATAATATTGTAGACTTTGTATAAAAAATCTAGGCATATTTATTTCATACAGATGTACCTTTCAATGTCAGGCCTAGCAAGCCGGTAGTGGAAAATAAATAATAAAAAACTGACCCAGGCCGGAAAAAGTAATGGATTTAATATTATAGATCTGACACCTTAGCTCAGTCGGTAGAATGTCTCCCTACTGAGCTAAAAGTACCGGGTTCAATTCCCGGTATGACCAAAAAATTTAACATTGGTGAAATGTAGTTTTACCCTCTCACAGTGAAGAATCAACGGTTGGGGACTGGCATAAGAAGCTACGACAGGTCTAGTAAGCAGGTAGTAAAAATTATGGCTTGAATACAAAAACTGACCCAGGCCACAGGCTAGAAACAGCAATGGATGTAAAAATTATGTACCTTTAGTGCTGAATAATGAAATATTATAACTAACTCCCTGCAGGACTACTTAGCTCATCCTTGATATAATTTTTAATGTGCTGAAAAAATTCTCGATTGCTAATGTATTTCTCACAAAGTAAAAATTAAATTAGTATAATACAACAAATCTAATCTAAAATTATTTATTTATATCACTTCCAGAAACTTTACCAGTAATCGAGGAAGGTGTTTATTCAAATAATCACTACAAATTTATATTCAAAATAATTGTGCCATATTTTTTCTTTACAGGAGTGGAGGTGCAACAAACAAAACTGGACAGGAGACGAGAGTATTTTTTAAAACTCATATTTTCGAATAACTGTAAATCAATAAAGCTGCTTTCTCATTAATGTCAAATAAACAATATAGTTTCATGACAAAAATTGTTTTGGCTTTCAATTTAAAATATATACTTTATTTTTGGAATATGTAAGAGTAGTTTTACCTATTTCAGTGGTCACAAAGTCTCAGGAGTCTCTCCCAATTGACTGGCTTCCTGGTGTTAGGTGAGATTTGAATCTTTCCAAGTTCATTGGGGGTGATTTTTCCATCCTCTATACATGCTAATGCAGGTGCATTTCCTTTAAGCTACTTTACTCATCCCTATCCCTTAAATTGAGTCGTTAACATAACATTGCTGTTAAATGTAACAATTAAAGTCTTACCTTTAAGCATTTAAGGGATTCTTTTTAATCCTGCTATTTTTTTTCTTTATTTGGTAAACATTTTCTTGATAGCTTAGATTAAACACAGCTTGAAATATATAATTTAAGGACATGTGACAAAAATAAATGTACCAGAATCGACAGTGAAAGGAAAGTAAACCAATAGTAGAAAGAAAAAACCTGTAGTAGTCTTCCCCATGATTTTATCCCCAGCCTTCAGGTCAAGCATGCTTACTAAAATAACTCTACAACTTAAGAAAATCTTCAATATTATTATGCATACACAACAGTTTATTACTTGCTTTGGTGGCCGGGTGGTCTAAGCCATTACTCTCACAGTCGACTAGACTGTTTGTGATGCGGAGATCGAGGTTTGAATCTTGGTCGAGTGTAATGAGGGTGGTTTTTCCAAAACGATTTTCCACTCTCCCTCCATGCAAATGTGGATACACATCCTCTAAACATAGCTTTCCCACGGGTAGTAAGACTGTGCTAAAAATGATTAAAAAAATGTAGGGTTTTAAATATATAATAAGTATATAAGTTATTAGGTAAATATGATAGCATGATATAAAATGAAGCATAAATAAAAGTAAAATACGCAACCAATTCCTCAATATTTTGATGGCATATTTTGGCTTCTTCAGGAAGTCTGCTTCAGAAGAGCCAAATTAGTTGTTTATAGCACTGTCTCTCACGACCTATTCAGGTCATATACATATGGAGTAATTATGCTAATGAGCTAGGGATGAGGAAAATTGAATTTAGAGGAAGTGTACCCACATTTGTGTGGAGGGAGAGTGATAAACAATTTTTTTTAAAAACCTCAGTACACCCAACCGAGATTAAAACCCTCATCCCCCTATCATGGACAATCTAGTCTAACATGAGAGTGACACCTTAGACCATGTGGACACTGAAGCAGGTGCCAACTTATTTGTTTAAGAATGTAAGCTCCTTCGGCTATGACTGAGATTTAAACTCCTGTGCTCTGGTTATGACAAACTGAAACACTCTGTAAAAACATGAATAAGACATGGAAATTATACCAAAATAAATAACTCAGAAAAACCAGTCCCAGCATATACCTTCACTGATACAACCTCATCTTTGAAGACTATTGGAGTAACAATCTTAAAATCATTATAACAGAATTCAATGCACTATTTTCCAGCTAAGCAGATGGGGCTGGCACATCAATCGAACACAAAGGCTAGAAAACCACCCAACTCAAATATTAGTTTACATTTCAATAAACCTATTTAATCCCTGCTGCATCACTAACACCACCAGGTATACACACAGAATAGCAGAATTTTAAGACAATTACTAATCCACCATACAAATTTACATCCTTCAACAACTAAGTTGGCACCGCTGAAGAGAACTTCGTGTTCCTTCCCGAGAAACATGCCAAGATCAAACTATTGAAATGTTTGTACGTATTAAATAAGGGTTTTTACTTTTATTAATGCTTCATTTTATAAAATTCTCTAATTGGTTAGATGACCTAACATATGGTACTTTATTTCACACATGTTATATATTAGTAGTTCTTAAGTGTTGAGATTTAAATGGTAAACCACCTTTTAAATACCAGTTAGCTTTCATGCTGTGTGAAAATGGAGGTTTATTGTAGATGTGCAGTAATAGCTCCACTTTCATTAATGTCACTGTTGTAACACAAAAAAAATATGGTTCTTATATCAACTCTCCATGGATGTATTCTCGGTTTAGCCGTGAAGTCTAACATGCTTACCTTGGTTGATAAGATGATGCAGCTTTAAAGATACACCCATAGTGTAATCAGTAACGGTATAATGCTACCTTTCAATGTGTATAGTGTGTAAATTTGATCCTGTGTTCATAAATGATGCACTAGCAACCATAATTTGAAAAAAATATTTTCTCAAAGAGTAGATTTAAATATTTTATTTGAGATATTCAATGTGCACTTTCTGAACTGAATGATTATATCAGCACAGGAGAATTTCTATGAGTGAGAGCGAACAAGCCTACCAATTTTGCCGGAAATGTATTTTCACAACCTTACAGGGTTATTTTACATGCCATAAGCAACATGGAACCAATGGCTTTACTTAGCCTCCGAAGAAAGTTGTGGCAAGGATGTTTATCACTCAAGAAAAATCTAATGACCCAAATTGGGTTTGAACCCACGAACATAAGATCCTGAGGCGAGCAATTTATCCATAGACCCATGTTATCGATTAGATCTTCTTAAAACTAAAATTACTCTTTTTGAAAAACATGGTGAAAGTTGTAATAAGGAAGCAGTTAAACTACGATTATAGAATTCAATATAAAATATTATTTGTGATAAAGGTATTAAGAAAAAATTATGTGAAATATAACACTTTTATATAATATATCTGTAAAGATTAGTTAAAGTGAGTATTGTCAATTCCACATATAAGATTAGATATAACATATAATTAAAAACACATTAAAATGTGAGTCGGATCACGCTACATTGAACAAGTAAACATGTTATTTAATTTTATTGTGTTATAAGTTTACTTGTTCATTGTAGCGTGATCTGACTCACATTTTAATGTGTTTTTAATTATATGTTATATCTAATCTTATATGTGGAATTGACAATATCCACTTTAACTAATCTTTACAGATACATTCAATAAAAGTGTTATATTTCAAATAATTTTTTCTTATTATCTTTATCACAAATATTTTATATTGAATTCTATAATCGTAGTAAAAGTACTCTCTCTCTCTATATATATATATATATTTTTTTTAGCACCGCATCTTAATACCCGTTTTGCTTGTATGTACCCTTATAATGTACCAATTAGAATAATGGTTTTAAGGATTAGGAAGGCATATTTAGAAGAAGTGTATCTACATTTGTGTGGAGGGAGTGTGCACAAAACTATTTTGGAAAAATAATCTTCAGTATACCTGAAAGTTTCAAACCTCGATCTTCCAGTCATCGGCAGTTTAGTCGACTGCGACCATGCAGTCACCGAAGCTGTTTACTATACATTCATTTTAAATTATCAAGTTGGTTTCTAAAAGTATGATATAGGAAAAATACTATGACAACTTGTCCTTTTTAAACTCAACATTATTAAACTTGATAATAGAGATATTTCCGACCTTGTCTGAGGACGATAAAAGAGCTCCATAAGAATAATTGTTCTTGATTTTACATTGTAGAGAAAATTATCTTTTTTTGGGAAGGGGGAATCATTGAGGAGAAAATGGAAAACTATTGGAATTGTAATGTTTAGAATAGTAAAAATAAAAAACCATGGGAAAAATATCTATAAACTGTCTTTTATTCACAGCTGTAATTCAACACTATCATTATTAACAATGCAAATACCTTCTAAAACGACTACTTGCAAAATATCACAATAACAAAATGACCTGCATACAATATTTCAAGCAGTCTAATTGATTTGATATCTCACAAGAATCCAAAGGAAATGTCGACTATTTAGTAGCAAGAACAAACATTACTTGCTTCGAGTACAACCTGCATAAACATATTCTAGCTAGAGATATTTGCCGCTTTATTTGAAACTTTCATGATTAGTTTGATGAGTTAAACATTCCATTGTGGTCATGTTTAGTATTAATGGTACTTTTTTGAAATACATAATGAAATTGTAATAAGGAAGCAGTATTAAACTTTCATTATAGAATTCAATATGTCTATATAGATTAATTAAAATGAATAGTTATTGATTGATACATATGATTTAGGATATTAGAACACAATTAAAAATAACACATTAAAAATGTGAGTCAAGGTCACAATATATTAACAAGTATAAATATAACAGAATCACAATTTAACATAATTAAACTATTTACATTATTGATATTAATGACTAGAAGAGTAATAATAGGTTGTAATATAATTAAAAGAATAATTAGCAAAGAATTATTAAACTTTATGAAAGTTGACAAAATGTTGAAATAAATGACATTAAATTGAATTCCTTTTTATTATCTGAATTCCCTTACTCATTTACAGGCATCATAGAGAAGGCCTTTAGAGTGTTATATGTTTCGGCACATCTACGGCGCCATCATCAAACTAAATCAAAGAAAAATGGAACAGGTTATGGTGCAAGTAACTAGGTGTTGGCCAACAAGAAAACAAAGTGGAAAAATTGGGAAATGACATTATTATTATTATTATTAATAGCACCGCGTCTTACTACCCATTCGGGTTATACACACTTACGCTAATGTGTAATGGTAGGGTGATTGTGAGATGAAATGAAGGAGCTACAGCTTAACGTGGAATTCGAACCATGGAGGCCTGGCAGTCCCCACATTCACAAGATGTCTTGTCAGAGGTGAAGGAGGGGTTTGGTAATCATATAAATCTGTGCCGGGACCGAGGCTTGAACCCCGGCCGCCAGTACAGAAGTCTGACACCTTACCCCTAGACCGCCAGGTCACCCACGAAATGACTATAAAAGTTAACATGTGAAAGTGACTGGATGAAAACACCACGTTTCAATAAACTTCAAAACTCAAAAGTCAAGGAAGACTTTAAAAGAGCAGAAAAGAAGCCGGCAAAAGATGAGCTAGAGCTACGAGAGATGATGTCCAACATCAAGGAGGAAATTCATTGACTTGAGAAAGAACACCAGAACAAGCTGAATGGCTCTGGGGCAGGTGGAGACACTGCACTCCTGGAACGAATCAAAATCCTTGAGGCGAAATTTGAACATATGGAAGAACCCCAGAGACTCCTTGAAGAGCAAAGAACAGAGGTGGACAAACTTAGAGATCTTCTCAACCAAAGGACAGCATAGCTAGAACAGGTGAAGCATATCACTCCCAACCAAAATAACAAATTTAAGAACAAGGCCAAGCCTGGTACCAGCCATCAAAT
This sequence comes from Timema californicum, assembly GCA_902141385.1. Lineage (NCBI taxonomy): Eukaryota > Metazoa > Arthropoda > Insecta > Phasmatodea > Timematidae > Timema > Timema californicum. The sequence continues at coordinate 20,423 of CABFOW010000283.1, forward strand.
GAAGATCTCCAACACATCCAATCATTTTTACACAGACGATGATAAGTCCCAAGACAGCTTTGATGATGACAATGAGAAGGATCCTGACTGGATGAAAACACCACGCTTCAATAAAACTTCAAAACTCGAAAGTCAAGTACCTGATGCCTGCGGTGTCAGCTGGCCCTGACGACCCATCCAGGTTCGGTTGCAGAGTTTGTTCAAAAAGATTCAAACGCCAAGGTTTACTAAACAGGCATATGTGGTCTCACAGTCATGTTAAGCACTACCTGTGCACCTTGTGTGGGAAGGGCTTCTACGATAAATCTGACCTCAAGAAACACACCCGGACACACACAGGAGAACGGCCTTACAATTGTAACTTGGCGAGAAGGCTTTCACCCAACGTACCCATCTTGAGTTCCACTGCCTCAAGATCCATAGTGTGTTGTACCAGTACGCTTACAAGGCGCAAAGAACAAAGATATCACTTCAAATTCACTAACTCCAACTTTGCAAACATGCTGCTGCAGGTGCGCTTATGAGGCACAGCACAACACGATCTGACACACACGCACACATGGCGTGGGCAGCACAGACTTTTATATAAGCTATGTGGGATTTTAAATATATATGATTCAGTGAATGTTGGTAAAACTTGTAACACATATGGCTCTCAATACTACGATACCATTATTGAAAACAAGATTATCAGAGAACATTATAAGGTGTTGGTTAATGGAATTATATTTTTTTTTAAAAGTTCGTGTGCATTTTGAGTGAGTCTTGTTACGATGTGTCACATATTATATCAGTTATAGTTTTCCTTACTCAATTGGGACTAAAAAACAAGACAAAAGGGAGGTTAATCGAAATTTGTAGAGCTTTAGTATATGCCAGTAATGGTAAAGAGAAGAGCATTTTAATTTGAAAATTTAAAACAAATGCTAATTGGATCTGATGTAATTGAAAAAGACTGAGTGAGAAAGGTGCAAGCTTATATTTTATCTGAACTGGACAAAAGGTTTTAAAGGTAAACATTTCTCAAACATAGGAAAATGAAGCGGATTTGTAAAATCGGGTAATTTGTGCAATCAGTAGCCGAACTTTTGGGTTTGGTTGTGGATTTATTTGTAGTTATTTAGTACTTATATACATTGTAAACATCTCTTGATGGAAGATGGACACATTAAATGATTTGCTGCCTATATTTAAAAAATATATTGGTTATCAATTTTGTTTGAAACACATAGTTAATATTGCTATGCCAAAATAAATTGGATAGTTAGATAAATGAAAAATTGCTTTACAGATACTTATTTGATTACTTTTTTTACCATGAATACTTGGAAATTAAAAGCTTTAAAACTTCCAGCTACTCAAAGGAAAGTATCCTCACTGCAGTATTTCTTATGGAAAGGGCAGTTCAAAATTACTAGAATAAGCTTTAATTGTCTCTCAATGCTATGTTTTAGTTCTGTTAAAAATAACTGAAGAAGGCTAAATTTAGTTTTTTTAAGAATTTAATTTGTACTCAGAAAAAGGAAATATATCAATCTGAGAAATATTCAATTTGAAATCATATTTGGTGCTTTGCAACGCAATCATTTACTATCAATCTACATTAAAGATGATAAACTAATCGATTTGAAATAATCTTGGGCATTTTACAGGTGTGAATGTGTTGTATAGCTCAGATAGGTTAAGGTTAGCTTAACTATAACATGTCACAAACAATCATGTTATTTAACTTTCACAAGTTAACTTTTATAGTCATTTCCCAATTTTTCCACTTTGTTTTATTGTTGGCCAACACCTAGTTACTTGCACCATAACGTGTTGCATTTTTCTTTGATTTAGTCTGATGATGGCGCCGTAGATGTGCCGAAGCATGTAACATTCTAAAGGCCGTCTCTATGATGCTTGTAAATGAGCAAGGGAATTCAGATAAGAAATAGAATCAATAACTATTCATTTTAATTAATCTATATAAACATATGTGAATAATTTTTTTTGTAATTTCACCAAAATTCTCTTTCAATATCTTTATTACACTAAATATTTCATATTGAATTCTATAATGAAAGATTAATGGTACTATAAAAAAATTTGTTACTCACTGAAATGGTACATAACCATATTTTGACTTAATCAATGTGTAATCTCTATGCGACTATCCACAGGTTTAGATGAGTGGTTAGCATCACCGACTTTGACCTGGGAGGACAAAGATTGATGCAGAGTGGTTCTCTAATAGATGATTTATACACCATGCAATATTTTTTTTCTCTTAAGTGAATACTGATGCATTTATTAAAGTTAAATTAGATCACACATTTTTTACTTAAGTTAGGGAATATAAACAAAAGGAAGAATGGCACACAACTGAATTCAATTAGCATTAAAAGGAGGATGGCCTTCGGTGGTCGAGTACCGGTCAAGTGTATACATGGAGGCTTTTCCTAAATTATTTCTCATTCTGCTTCCATGCAAATGTGTGTATATTCTATACCTTACTCCCTACTAGAGCAGCATGTGTGTGGGTATGTTTATATATTCAGTGTATAGTCCTTGCTCTTTTATCCTTTCAATGTTAAATCATTTACATTACTAAAATATAGACATATTTGTGTGCGTCTAAATGCAATTTTTGACTTGCCCAAACCCCCGCTTCACTTTTGCAACTAAAGTCTGATGCCCTTTTAGCTGAAAACCTTTGCCAAAATTAGATTTGGGCCCTAAGATCAATACAAACTTGTGACATAACAAATGTCTAACATAATATCCAAGAAATAATACAAAGAGTTTGACCAATATACTATGGCACTTTTGGCTACTGGTCAAATCTTTAAAAACAGTCAATTTGGTCAAGTTTGTGCCCTGCTTTCCCAATTCCCCACTTCTGTGCCAAACCGTTGTCCTCAAATATGCACCATAGTGTGGTGTTTTATACATGTGGATGCCACATGGACTAATATTAAATATTACAATTTCAGGATAAATTTATTATTATTAAATAACATTTAACAACTGTTCTGTTGATTAAACATAGAATAATATGTGGAAACTAATTATGTTTGTTAAACATATCAATTTCGACTGTTAGCTTGAAACTTTCTTTTTCCACAAAATTAATGGCATTAATTAAAAATGTATTACTATAAACTTTTTGCGATTCCTTACATACATTTTTATTAGTGCCATATTAAGTCATTCCTGATTGATCGAATTATAAATAACAATATTTAAAACTTTAAATATATATATATTTAAAGTTTATATATATAAGAATATGAATCTTAAGTAAAATCTCTTCTTATGATGAATGATTTGTACTGTGTTATGGAGAGTTTTAATGTAACAAAATCTGAATTGGTGAATTCGGTAATAATGCAGTTTTCTTTAAGGTGTAGCAAAAGGCCGCGCGAGTAATTTTACAGTTTTTATGGTTTTTAACATTTTTTTGCCAAAATAACATAAAAAATATTTCTCCATTAGCAAAATAGAGTTTAGTTTTCTGCACTTGCTAATATTAACAGATCTTGAATCTATGTAAACTGTGTACTGGAATTTTGTCAAAACTTTTTCTCTTAATTTCAAAAGTTTTGACGAAATTCCAGTACACCGTTACACAATTAAAAATAACACATTAAAAATGTGAGTCAAGGTCACAATATATTAACCAGTATAAATATAACAGAATCACAATTAATTTAACATAATTAATCTATTTACATAATTGATATTAATGACTAGAAGAGTAATAATAGGTTGTAATATAATTAAAAGAATAATTAGGAAAGGATTATTAAACTTTATAAAAGTTGACTAAATGTTGAAATAAATGACATTAAATTGAATTCTATTTCTTATCTGAATTCCCTTGCTCATTTACAGGAATCATAGAGACGGCCTTTAGAATGTTACATGCTTCGGCACATCTACGGCGCCATCATCAGGCTAAATCAAAGAAAAATGCATCAGGTTATGGTGCAAGTAACTAGGTGTTGGCCAACAATAAAACAAAGTGGAAAAATTAGGAAATGACTATAAAAGTTAACTTGTGAAAGTTAAATAACATGATTGTTTGTGACATGTTATAGTTAAGTTAACCTTAACCTATCTGAGCTATACAACACATTCACACCTGTAAAATGCCCAAGATTATTTCAAATCGAATAGTTCATCATTTTTAATGTAAAGTAGCCCCGTGGCTTCTTTGGTGCTGATTGACAGCTCACAGATGAATTTTGACTGTCAAAAGTGACAGATGTTAAACACATGTTTTTGCAGATCATATAGTTCGGCGAAGGGATACATAATTTGGTCTGGTAACTTTTGAAAGCTGTCAACTGTCAGCTGTAAGCTGTCAGACAGCACCAAAGAAGCCATGGGGATACTGTAGATTGATAGTAAATGATTGCGTTGCAAAGCACCAAATATGATTTCAAATTGAATATTTCCCAGATTGATATATTTCCTTTTTCTGAGTACAAATTAAATTCTTAAAAAAACTAAATTTAGCCTTCTTCAGTTATTTTTAACAGAACTAAAACATAGCATTGAGAGACAATTAAAGCTTATTCTAGTAATTTTGAACTGCCCTTTCCATAAGAAATACTGCAGTGAGGATACTTTCCTTTGAGTAGCTGGAAGTTTTAAAGCTTTTAATTTCCAAGTATTCATGGTAAAAAAAGTAATCAAATAAGTATCTGTAAAGCAATTTTTCATTTATCTAACTATCCAATTTATTTTGGCATAGCAATATTAACTATGTGTTTCAAACAAAATTGATAACCAATATATTTTTTAAATATAGGCAGCAAATCATTTAATGTGTCCATCTTCCATCAAGAGATGTTTACAATGTATATAAGTACTAAATAACTACAAATAAATCCACAACCAAACCCAAAAGTTCGGCTACTGATTGCACAAATTACCCGATTTTACAAATCCGCTTCATTTTCCTATGTTTGAGAAATGTTTACCTTTAAAACCTTTTGTCCAGTTCAGATAAAATATAAGCTTGCACCTTTCTCACTCAGTCTTTTTCAATTACATCAGATCCAATTAGCATTTGTTTTAAATTTTCAAATTAAAATGCTCTTCTCTTTACCATTACTGGCATATACTAAAGCTCTACAAATTTCGATTAACCTCCCTTTTGTCTTGTTTTTTAGTCCCAATTGAGTAAGGAAAACTATAACTGATATAATATGTGACACATCGTAACAAGACTCACTCAAAATGCACACGAACTTTTAAAAAAAAATATAATTCCATTAACCAACACCTTATAATGTTCTCTGATAATCTTGTTTTCAATAATGGTATCGTAGTATTGAGAGCCATATGTGTTACAAGTTTTACCAACATTCACTGAATCATATATATTTAAAATCCCACATAGCTTATATAAAAGTCTGTGCTGCCCACGCCATGTGTGCGTGTGTGTCAGATCGTGTTGTGCTGTGCCTCATAAGCGCACCTGCAGCAGCATGTTTGCAAAGTTGGAGTTAGTGAATTTGAAGTGATATCTTTGTTCTTTGCGCCTTGTAAGCGTACTGGTACAACACACTATGGATCTTGAGGCAGTGGAACTCAAGATGGGTACGTTGGGTGAAAGCCTTCTCGCCAAGTTACAATTGTAAGGCCGTTCTCCTGTGTGTGTCCGGGTGTGTTTCTTGAGGTCAGATTTATCGTAGAAGCCCTTCCCACACAAGGTGCACAGGTAGTGCTTAACATGACTGTGAGACCACATATGCCTGTTTAGTAAACCTTGGCGTTTGAATCTTTTTGAACAAACTCTGCAACCGAACCTGGATGGGTCGTCAGGGCCAGCTGACACCGCAGGCATCAGGTACTTGACTTTCGAGTTTTGAAGTTTATTGAAGCGTGGTGTTTTCATCCAGTCAGGATCCTTCTCATTGTCATCATCAAAGCTGTCTTGGGACTTATCATCGTCTACAGATTGATATATTTCCTTTTTCTGAGTACAAATTAAATTCTTAAAAAAACTAAATTTAGCCTTCTTCAGTTATTTTTAACAGAACTAAAACATAGCATTGAGAGACAATTAAAGCTTATTCTAGTAATTTTGAACTGCCCTTTCCATAAGAAATACTGCAGTGAGGATACTTTCCTTTGAGTAGCTGGAAGTTTTAAAGCTTTTAATTTCCAAGTATTCATGGTAAAAAAAGTAATCAAATAAGTATCTGTAAAGCAATTTTTCATTTATCTAACTATCCAATTTATTTTGGCATAGCAATATTAACTATGTGTTTCAAACAAAATTGATAACCAATATATTTTTTAAATATAGGCAGCAAATCATTTAATGTGTCCATCTTCCATCAAGAGATGTTTACAATGTATATAAGTACTAAATAACTACAAATAAATCCACAACCAAACCCAAAAGTTCGGCTACTGATTGCACAAATTACCCGATTTTACAAATCCGCTTCATTTTCCTATGTTTGAGAAATGTTTACCTTTAAAACCTTTTGTCCAGTTCAGATAAAATATAAGCTTGCACCTTTCTCACTCAGTCTTTTTCAATTACATCAGATCCAATTAGCATTTGTTTTAAATTTTCAAATTAAAATGCTCTTCTCTTTACCATTACTGGCATATACTAAAGCTCTACAAATTTCGATTAACCTCCCTTTTGTCTTGTTTTTTAGTCCCAATTGAGTAAGGAAAACTATAACTGATATAATATGTGACACATCGTAACAAGACTCACTCAAAATGCACACGAACTTTTAAAAAAAAATATAATTCCATTAACCAACACCTTATAATGTTCTCTGATAATCTTGTTTTCAATAATGGTATCGTAGTATTGAGAGCCATATGTGTTACAAGTTTTACCAACATTCACTGAATCATATATATTTAAAATCCCACATAGCTTATATAAAAGTCTGTGCTGCCCACGCCATGTGTGCGTGTGTGTCAGATCGTGTTGTGCTGTGCCTCATAAGCGCACCTGCAGCAGCATGTTTGCAAAGTTGGAGTTAGTGAATTTGAAGTGATATCTTTGTTCTTTGCGCCTTGTAAGCGTACTGGTACAACACACTATGGATCTTGAGGCAGTGGAACTCAAGATGGGTACGTTGGGTGAAAGCCTTCTCGCCAAGTTACAATTGTAAGGCCGTTCTCCTGTGTGTGTCCGGGTGTGTTTCTTGAGGTCAGATTTATCGTAGAAGCCCTTCCCACACAAGGTGCACAGGTAGTGCTTAACATGACTGTGAGACCACATATGCCTGTTTAGTAAACCTTGGCGTTTGAATCTTTTTGAACAAACTCTGCAACCGAACCTGGATGGGTCGTCAGGGCCAGCTGACACCGCAGGCATCAGGTACTTGACTTTCGAGTTTTGAAGTTTATTGAAGCGTGGTGTTTTCATCCAGTCAGGATCCTTCTCATTGTCATCATCAAAGCTGTCTTGGGACTTATCATCGTCTATGTCAAAATGATTGGATGTGTTGGAGATCTTCATTTGATGGCTGGTACCAGGCTTGGTCTTGTTCTTAAATTTGTTATTTTGGTTGGGAGTGATATGCTTCACCTGCTCTAGCTCTGCTGTCCTTTGTTTGAGAAGATCTCTAAGTTTGTCCACCTCTGTTCTTTGCTCTTCAAGGAGTCTCTGGAGTTCTTCCATATGTTCAAGTTTCGCCTCAAGGATTTTGATTCGTTCCAGGAATGCAGTGTCTCCACCTGCCCCAGAGCCATTCAGCTTGTTCTGGTGTTCTTTCTCAAGTCGATGAATTTCCTCCTAGTGGTTGGACATCATCTCTCGTAGCTCTAGCTCATTTTGTGCCGGCTTCTTCTATGCTCTTTTTAAATCTTCCTTGACTTTTGAGTTTTGATGTTTATTGAAACGTGGTGTTTTCATCCAGTCACTTTCACATGTTAACTTTTATAGTAATTTCCCAATTTTCCACTTTGATTTCTTGTTGGCCAACACCTAGTTACTTGCACCATAACCTGTTGCATTTTTCTTTGATTTAGTTTGATAATGGCGCCGTAGATGTGCCGAAACATATACCATTATAAAGGCCATCTCTACGATGCCTGTAAATGAGCAAGGGAATTCAGATAATAACTAGAATTCAATTTAATATCATTTATTTCAACATTTTGTCAACTTTCATAAAGTTAAACAATTCTTTCCTAACTATTCTTTTAATTATATTACAACCTAATATTACTCTTCTAGTCATTAATATCAATTATGTAAATAGTTAAATTATGTTGAATTAATTGTGAATCTGTTATATTTATACTTGTTAATATATTGTGACCTTGACTCACATTTTTAATGTGTTATTTATAATTGTGTAACAGTGTACTGGAATTTTGTCAAAACTTTTGAAACCAAGAGAAAAAGTTTTGACAAAATTCCAGTACAGCGTTTACATATATTTAAGATCTGTTGATATTGGCATGTGCAGAAAACTAAACTCTATGTTGCTACTGGAGAAATATTTAATTTATTTTGGCCAAAAAATGTCAATTCTATAAAAACTGTAGAAACACTTTCGCTCCCTTCTGCAAGGAGCAACCATTACTGATTTTTCGAGTGGCAACAGTAAGTAATGAGAAAAGATTTTTGTTTCACAGTGCAAGGCAGATTATGTTTGCATTGTGTGTTCCTACTACTCTTTCTTATAGGTACCTTTTCCCATTTATAGCTGGTAAATAAGAAAGCTTTTATCAAACACTACAGAGTTCCTCTACTCATAAAAATAACAATAGTTTGCTTAAATAGCATGCATGATGTGGTTTAAATATTTATTAAGTTATATGTGTGCTGAAAATAAAATAAATATTGTTGTGATAACTTAAAATGTCATCTCAATTCATAATAAAAAAGTACATTTACTACAAAATCACTAATAAAATGATTATATGCATCATTTGTAAAAAGGGTGTGTAAAGACAGCCAAAACTCTCACCATGTAGGCAAAGAATGATCAAGGGTATGAAAAACTTCTGGATATCTAAGCAAGGTAATAGAAATTTGGCTCGTACAACCAAATATCTCTAGTGTCAATCACATACCCAGATGTCATTGAAAAACTTGAAAACATAACATTGCTGGTTTAATCAACTTTAAAAAAATTATTAGTTAATGCCAAACCTACTTCAGTGGTTACATGGTTCAAAGTGTCACTCTAAAATTGACAAGATTGCCGATGAGAGGGAGGTTGGACGTTTTGAACCCCAGTAGGGTGTATTGGGGATTGTTTACCTAAACATTTTCCTCAATTCAACCTTCTTGAATACCCCAAATGGGTAGTAAGATACAGCGAACAAAAAAAGCTAGCGTCAAAATATTTCCTTTAAACCTCCTCTGTGGCCTAAAGGTCAGAGTTCCTGGCTAAAGATTCAGAAGTCTCGGGTTCGATCCCCAGTAATACCAAATTTTTCTGTGAAGCAGTGGGTTTGTAAAGGTGTTAACCCTGCCTCGTGAGGACAAATGAGGAGCTACTTGAATGAAAGAGTGGCGGCTCTGGTCTAGGAAACTTGAGATTAATGGCTTAAAGGTTTGATAAATCAACCATATGACACCCCCTATCACCAAATCTTGGCACTATCTTCACAAACATGTGGTGGCCGACCGGCCAGTCAGTATATTTCGCATGTAGTTGTTGTATTAATCTTTTCGCTCTTGCAAGTGAAACAGCTAATAGCCTCAATGTATAGTATAGAATAGTAATAATAATAATAATAATAATAGATAAACTGGAGTAAATTTCTTAATGGGTTACTTGACATCACATCATCGCACTCTTTTAGTTGTGAATAGCACTACCAAGTGTATAAAATTAGGAGAGAAGGGAATATGCATTTTGGAATCTGGATAGAACCCAAGTTGGTGAATTAAGTCAAAAGTTACAGGATTTGAAATACGGGAAATTTTTAATGCATTAATTTTAGAGTGAAACCTTAGGCAAATCTTTGGAAATAAAAATATTAGCAGTCAAGCTTGTGCTTGTCTTGTAGATCGAGAAGAAAACTTTTTTGCTGTGCTTTTTTTTTCTAACACATTTTTAAGAGCAATATTAACAAGATAACAGTTTTATTATATCATTTTTAATAATTAATCATGAAAAACTTCTATCTTCATAGACTAACATTTTAAGGAGTTTGTAAATATAGAAAACCCAGATAATACAATTTCTGTTAAGAGCACAATAAGTAGGGCCTTTTAGAAAAGAAAAATCTATATCTTTTGCAGTCAGCATATGAACAAAATTTAAGTAGTTTAGGTCAGATAGTTTTATCAGTTACCACCTTTATACCTTGTTTTTACTATAGTTGTGTACAGATCGATATTAAGAAGTCATGTGTTTGATCCCTTAAACTTATTGATGTCAAATAGTGATTTTCTTATTTAATTTCAAACAAAATTATGAAATTAGTAGTACTATTTTCTGAGCACACATGACTATCCATACCAGTAACACTTTGAAATTAAGATAATTTATATTGCCTATATTTACTTGAATAGTGCAAATTTATACAAAGTAAATAATTAATATTGAAAACCACACCATGCCTTAACCAACAATACATAAAAAAATTAAATTTACTTAATGTAAAAGTCACATTAACATCCTAATAAACAACACTATTAAAAAACTATTGAAAACATTCACAAAAAATAATATTATAAATCAATCAGGCAATACATTTTTTATATTAAAAAAATATTGAAATTAAATTAATCTTAATATGTATGCCATTTGTAATTAGTAACAAAATATAATAACAGTGAGCCGTTTAGAGCTGCCCAAAACAATGAAGAAAACATCGTAAGTAATTTATCTACACTTATATAATAACTAAATCAGTCTAGTATTTACAATAAATAGCTCAGTCAATGAGCTTCATAATTGTGTTGTATAATCCATGAGTTAATCCTGGTACACACTACCCAATGTACCGTACAAGATGATGTTGACACAAAACTGTGTCATGGGAGCACTCAAGATTACACAAATACTTTTTGTATGCAATATCTTGTGAGGGGCCGTCCTTAAACCACATGAGGGTTTTTGGGGGG
>CABFOW010000283.1:31720-67814 GCA_902141385.1 Timema californicum
GTTTTTTTATCAGTTTTTATGGTGAGACAATTTTTTTTAATGTTATTCATAAAATTTTAATTATAATTAATTTACTTATTGGAAATAAAGTATTTTAAAACGTCATATAATTTGCTTTGTTACCAACCTTCATGTCTACGAATTACTAAACAATAAAAATAATCTAATTTACCATAGCGTAAAAAAATTACATAGGATTCCTTACATGAGAGAAGGGGTGGTCAAAAATCGAAGAGAGCCTTTCGTGATTTAAGGACAGCCCCTAAGAGCTTGATTACATCCTATATTGGCCAATTTTACTAACTTGAAAACATAGGTATGTCTGATACACTTAATTTTTTTAGTAAATGATCGTACAAATTTTTTTAAATCCAAATACTTGAGAAAAATAAATATTAATAATTATTCAGGCGACTAAACCTCAAATATATTTTGAATGCTCTGTAATTTTTTTTATTATCTGGTAAAATGAATTAATGATTTTTATTCAAAGACTTAAAGGATAGTTAAGTATTTATAGTAAATAGTACTTTAAAAATTTACTTAATTAAATTAACCAAAAAAGGTCATCTAAGACATTGTATTTGTAAATTTTGAAAAATTACACCTGTAAATGAGAATCCAACCCAAGACTTGACTTAGCGTATCATATGTAGCATATGATTTCCACGCGTCCATGGCAGACTTTGCCTTAAAAATATGAGTGAATAATGACAGTGAGCAAAGTATGAATTCTAGATAGCTTAGTGGTAGAGCATTGATGTGCCAAACCAAGGGTCATTCCAGTGGTCCAGTCCAGTCATTTTTCAAAAATTTACGATAATTATATTTGATGTGGTTGTTTAAGATTTTGTACAAAAAATTGTGTTGTGTACTAAAAAGGGATGCAGTGTCCCACCATTTAAAATTTCAAGCTAATCCCCATTTTATAACTTAGTACACACTCAAAATTAAAATTATGAATAAATCATGAATATTAAAATGTTAGAGAAAAAGTGGCTACCTGCCTCTATAATATAATTATAGTTTTTATATGAGTTTAAGGACTGTTCTTGTAGATGGGAACAGACTATACCTCTAAGCAAAAAACACACTTTTCAATATTTTTATACGGTTATTGAATATATCTTTGATGATATTTTTGACCACTATTAATACCAATATAGTATGTTTAAATAAAAAAAATAGTCAGATATATAGTTTGCAACTCTTTGACTGAGCTAATGCGCCAGTAATTCACTACCAATATGTTAATATTTGGGGACATATGTTTAATAATGTCACAAATGTAATAGAAACTGCCCTTCACAAATTAAGATTATGTTCTGTGTGAATGTTCAACAGCTTTAATAATAAAGGAGAGGTCAATTTAGTGTAAAAGAAAGTATTCCTTCCACAAAATTGGGGTATCGTTTTCAACTCGAAACCCTTTCGAATTCAATTTGGCTAACAAAATGCAGCATTTAATTTCTTCCGAGTTTTAATTTAAATCCTTATAATTTCATGGTGGGGATGAGAAAAATGGTCCAAGACAGTGTTTTTACAGTTTTTATTGCAAAACATTTTCTTTGGGCAAAATAAATCAAGTATTTTCCCAGTAGAAATATGAAGAGATTAATTTTATCGATTTAATAATATCAACAGTTGTTGAATGTCTGTCATAAGCATATCGGCATTAGATGAGAAACTTATTACATAAAAGACAAAGTTGTCATTACATTCCAGGACTCCCCTTGACAGATATTCATTTTTCATTTCTTTTTATTTGATTAATTTAATGAACACTTTCTGAACTGACTGATAGTATATAAGTATTGCAATGATACAAACTTAAATCTAAAATAAACACAACATTCAGCCCCCAGCAGTTAATTCATCACTGTGAAAGAGGAAACCCACATTTAATAAATTCTTCAACCATACCGAGAATCAAACTCGTGGACCTTTAGCTCAGTAAAAAGACACACTACCTAATAAGATAAAGTGTTGGACAAACAAATATTCAAAAAAGTGGTGATATCACCATGTGAAGAAAATTAAACTCAATTTTTTTTTGTGAAAGAATATTTGATACATTCTGACCAATAAAATGTTTTAGCTTAATAAATTGCAAAAATACTGCCCTTAACTAGTGTTTCCTACACTCCCACCTAAAATCACTCAAATTCTTATCTTCAGAGATATTTTCTAATCCACTTCCCCTAATCCAAATATTTAGGTATATTGTTTCATCTAATAAGCATAATCAAGTAGAAATCATTTATATAGTGTGACCTCAAAACCACCCTGACATTAAGTCTTTAAAGCTACTAAAACACAACTGTCCAGTTGAGGGGGGAAAATATATATATGATAATTCTTAAAGCGACAGAGTGATAGTCTGGTGATATATTGATTTTTATATTAAGTACATACTAGTCAATCATTAACTCACAAATAAAATCCCTTGTTCCCATCCTGGTATTTTGTGACCCATGCAATATTTCAAATGATATACCAATATATCTAACCAAAACTATCATCTTTTTATAATTCTGCCATATAAAAGTTTAATATTACACATTTACATCAAGCAGATTAAAATTGTTAAGCAATGTTTCTAATAATAATAATTTATAACTGTCCCCAATATTTCATTTTGTATGTTCCGTTTTGTTAAATTATCATCTAAGCAATCGTGACTTGTTTTTAGTTTTACAACAAATGAGCATCATAGTTCAATGTGGTGGTAGGTTTTATCTAAAAGGATGATTGCACCCGCTGTTCCACAGGGTGGCAAACAATGTCAGCAAAAAATGATAGTTTATTACAAAAAGCTATTACACAAGAGTCTTTCACTTGCAAATATTTCACTACTAGTCTCAGTCACTTAGGTCATGGGCACACTTGTCCCACTGAATGAGCTTGATCAACACTTATCCTTGTAACAAAATGATTGTGCAAAAAATTAAAATTGACGTCTATGCGTGATGTAGCAGCAAATAAAGATAGGATTCCCAATGTTGATATATTTAGGTTTTATTTGGAGAGTTTTATAGATATAACATTTAAACACAAACCCTAAATTCTTAAATTATTCTAAAAATAGTTTTACATCAGATTTTTTTAAAAATCTTGAAGTAGTTTTTTGTAAAGAGATTTTTTTAAATCGTCTATAACTCCGACTATTTGGTTTACTCATTAAAATGGTCAGTACAAATCGTCCTGCTAGAATGTAGAATGAATAAAGTGCATGGAAGAACTAGAATAAAAAACAAGAAAAAAGTATTTAAAATATTTTTTTTTCTTTTAGCACCGCAACTTACTACCCCTTTGGGTTGTACGCCTATGTGCTGATTACACTGTTGGCTTAGGAATGTGGATGGTTTAATGGAGGGAGTTCAGCTGCATTAGCATGGAAGAAGAGTGGAAAATCATTTAGGGAAAACCGCTCAGTGCACCCAACCGGGATCAAACCTCGATCTCCCTGTCTTCGGCAGTCTAGTCCAACAATAGAGTAATGCGTTAGACCACACCTTTAATTAAGTGAGTATATTTTTAAACTAATGTCCAGGCACAAATAGTAGAGCAAGTGTTTATACTTGTCAGTGAAAGAGAGGAAGTGTTATCAGCTGCTAAATGAGAGTCCTCACAGGGTGAATTATTCATTGATTTCTTTTTGTATTTTGTGCAGTGGCATAGAGTGCAAAGTATGTCAAGTTAAGATAAAATAGGCTTTGAAAATAATTTAGAGTTCATCAAGTCGGCAACGTTCTTTGAATAAATAAAATCTTAATCGTATTTTAATAAGTATGTTTAACACCAAGGCTAAGTTTTTTTGTACTCTGCGCCTTCCCAGCCGTTCAGGCTATCTGAATATTTACAATGATGTGATTATGAATGAGGAAAATAGAATTTAGAGGAAATGTACCTATATTTGCATTTTGGCATATCCACCCTCAGTACGTTCGGCAGCGATTCAAACCCCAATCCATTGGCAAACTAGAAAAGCTTTACATTTAGTTGGCATTCCCATTGATGCAGGCGACAATAAATGAAATCTATTGTACTTGTTAAAAATAAAATAGCGGGCAAGAATTGATCAGCTTCTCGACAAAATCAAAAAAACTTACTTTTAAGCTAACAGTAAATGCTCTCGTTGAATATTATTTTACATGCTGTGTTTTCATCACCCATTGTGGAAAAGGGGCAGCAGCTCTCCCATTAAATACAAGAACCACCAGTCCATGTCAAACATAAAAAGTGACAGGACACTTCTCCATAAAAAACAAACATACTATCACATGATATTATTTACAATTAACAACCTACAGTCATCCAACTTTCCCAAGGGAAAAAATATAAGCCAAGAAAACTGATGTTCTAAAAGTAAATTAAAAGGAAAACCATAAATTTTATATAAATCAGTGACAAGAATACTAAATGAATATTATTTTATATGGAGCCAAGGTTTTAAACAGGCATGTTAAACTTGATACTATAGCCATAATTTTGTGTGACCCTCAGACCTTTTCTGAATTCGCATAAAATGTGGTCTGATTTATCTTATTTTAAACATTGTAGAAATAAATACAACATTTAAGATTATATCATCGATCATTATTTTGGAAATTCTAGCGAAATAAGTTGGTGTTCCTGATTTTTACTATTTTTACTCACTAGAAATCGATTTTCAAAAATGGTTAAATTGGCAGACAAAATAATATGTACAGTGTTTGACAACAAATTAATGTGTCAATAGTTGTTTTCTATTGTTAAAAGAAATAAACACTTCGAAAGATCACGAATAATTACAGACATGCACTTGTTATCAAATTTTGAAAGTGACCTCAATTCAAGATTTAAATTATAATCATACCCTTACTCCAAAAATCTTGTAGGAATAGAGAGTATTTTAGTGTTTTTTTGTAGTTTTAGGGTATTTTAATCACAATTGTTTTACTTAAAGATGGTGATATTACAGTTTTTGAAATGCGGACTTCTCTGTATTTTCAATTTGGTACGTTTGATCCAACGAGTTTGACACACCTATCATACAATATAACGTGTAATATTTCAAGTAAAACAACTTTTAGTTCAGGGGCATTAGTGTTATTACTTTTTTTTTATCACCATGTCTCACTAATCAATTTGGATTATATGCATATGAACACTTTATGCTGATATGTTAAGGATGAGGATTGTTGAATTTAGTAAAAGTGTATCTACATCTGTGTAGTAGTAGAGTGATAAAACATTTAGGAAAAACTACCCTCAGTACATGCAACCAATATCAAAACCCCAACAATCTCATTATTCAAACAAGGCTCCATATAAAAAGAAAAAAAAAATCAACAAACTAGATATAAAACTTGTATGATCAATTTTAACAACCATTTATTCAAAAATCATCATAAAACTTGTATGATCAATTTTAACAACCATTTATTCAAAATTCGTCTAGTAAACAAATTATATTTGAAAAAACAACATTTTAATACACATACTAATTTAATCTTAAGCAGGAACACACACTAATAATTGACTACAACTTGAGTTATTTCCAGAGCTTGAAATTAGAATGAAAACATAAAAATATTGTGAATAATTAATAGTTTTAGGAGTGTACAAAGAGTATACTATCTCAATATTAAAGTGAAGTGAAGCGGAACTTTAAAAATAGGAAGAAAGTTCATAAGTACAGCACTTGTCTCACTCTTTCAGCATGATGAATTCAGTGAATGGCTTCAGCCAACATTTAATATCAGTAATTCAGGTCAGTGTGCTTACAGTAGTGATGGGTACTATCAAATGATTTTAACTATCATTGATTGAATAATGAAAACTATCAAATGATCATTTGATTGTTTTCAATCATTTTCATGTGACTATTTTTTTTAATCATCTCTTGGCCTACCTCTACTGTGCACTTTATGTGTGATAGTATAAACACGTTATTAGGATTTTATATGCATGTGAACGTTAAAAGAGGCTATGTTCCGCTTTACAGTGGGGCTCTGGAACCTAACCCGCCTTATGAGTGGGGGCCCTGCTATAGAATTATTAGCCGTTTTGTAAACTTTTACTCATTCTAATTATAAAGGTAACCAAATATAAGGATAGGTGTATCATATAAATAAGAATTTACAAAATGTATGTTGCCTAACACTTGCATTTTACTTTATAAAGCCTTAGGAATGGCAAGAAGGGAGTGTCCAAATTTTAAAGAGATGGACAAAATATGCAATAGTTTGTTTTTGGCCTATGTAAATGACTAAATAGAACACTCCATTTTGGAAACGAGTCAACTCCTAACACTAGTGTACTATTAGAATTTTTACCAAGATTTTAGTTTAGACTGACTATAATTCCAGAGACAAAAACGGGACTGGGATGTCTATTTATAAAGATTAAGACAAAAAAAAAAGTGTTATTACCTAAAATTTTTTTAAGTCGATGTAGAGGGTGAATACATTTTATCACGGTCATAGTATGAATATTCTTCAGACAAACTTACTTTACGGAACAAATTTTGGTCTTTCAGTAACTTGTCATAAAATTTATCACACTCCATGTTAAAATTATGTTTACACAAGGCTACACAACATCCGAGACATGCAAGTGTTTCCAACACATTTCATGAATTATTCATTGACTTTAAAGTTAAAATATTTATTAATATGGGCAACTGTCAATCTCAATTAATACACCTCAGCCAAAGCTTATAAGAATGACTGGTACATACAATAGCAGCCATTAAAGCAAATTTATTTTAAGTTATAATTGACCAATATTTAAACATATTTAAAAATATTTATATAAAAAAAAGTTTAAAATTGCATTTTTACTAAAATGACAGAAGGCCCAGGGACTGCAGCAAAAAATCGATAATGTCCCGTTCAAAATGAGACGTATGGTCAGTCCATTTCAATTTGTCTCAGAACCTTTACAATATGTAAATAAAATTTAGATATCAAAGTCAAAGTAAATAAGTTAACTTTGGACTTTAATTTTCAACAATTTTCAAATGCCAAATAAATTTCATTTACTTTGGCTAATATACCCATAATGAAATATTGTAACACAATGAACATTTTGCAATTAAAAGCCAGAATTAAATCAATATAAATAAATCATAGTGCAATTAAATTGATAGAAATAAATCATATTTCAACTAAAAACCAGAGTTAAATCGATAGAAATCATATTGCAATTAAATTGATAGAAAAAATCATATTGCAATTAAAAGTACGACAGACAGTGTTGACCACAGGGTCCAACACTTAATTTGGAAAGCCAAAGTTTGATCCTGTGAAGAAACAAGGAGGTAGATTTTTCTATAAAATAGTTTTTTTTAACTTCCTCCTAATTACAGTGCTGACCCACTTGCCATCTTGCCATACCAATTATTTACAATACATTATGCCATCAAAGAGCCTTGTGATAAAATGTATAATAAATTAAGAATAATTATTGAAAATTTATATTTAAATTTCATGAATGTGTAATTTTTGTGTGTCTATTGTACACTGAGCTGATATAATATAAGTAAATTAACAGCTATAAACATTTATTCTATTCACAGTTTTGTGATTTCAACATTTATATATATATAAATATTTTAATTTGACAATAGTTTTCATATTATGCATATATAACAAACTTTGATTAAATTGTTATGATATATCCTAGTTGAGTGTTATTTTCGAGCCCTGGAAGCCTATCAATATTTTAGACAGAGGGCATATTCCTCATTTATAGAAGCTCTTGGTGAGAGGGTGAGGTGAATTAAGAGCTTATAGCACCTAATCTTTAACTCATTACACAGCCAACAAAACATAGTAGCGTTATAAAAGTACTTTGACAGACTTTCAAAATTTCATATAATGGAGAATAAATACTGTCCTCCACCTCCCAAACATCACAAGACGATAACAATAGTAAAAGTATATTAAAAACATATTTAGATACATGATAAAATATATGTCAAATTGACAATAAAATTGTTAAAAATAACACTCAATGACTTAAAAGAATTTTTTTGGCAGTAGTAAAAATATGCATCGGCATCTCATAAGAACTGGACAATTTTTACCTCAAAACCGGCGGTTCAATTGTACACATAATTTTTAAATAGCTTTTTAATTATTGAATCCTGAGGGGTAAAGAGTATATTTGTTTCTCTGAGGTTCAGTAGATGATACTGAAGTTAATGGCAAAAATAAATAAATGAAACACCCCCACTTTATATTTCACTCCAATTAAAGACATTTAAAGTAGAAATATTATTTTCTAAATAGCAAAAAGATTAAAATAACGTTATCAAAATCCTTCATAAAGTTTCTACTGTTTTTCAAATATTATATATGTGATCAATCTGATCAACGTATTAGAAATAAAAATAAACAGATAACTCAATTTAGCTAGACAAAAAGGTGTTTTTACTGTAAAAAATAGAAATATATATATATACAAAAAGGAGCATCCCCTAATTGTTGTGTTGCTACAGTCCAAAATAAAACTACAAATAATATGCAGGTCGCTGTTGCTATCTCTCTATTCCATCACACTACAGTTTGTGGATTACTGGTAACTTCCCGAGGACTTCTTATCAAAGTGTCACTTTCAAACACTTTCAATATCTTGCTTCCTGTGATGTGATAAAATTCTTTTATTGTCATATCCAACCCATTAGAACATTAAAATAAGCACATGGTCCATCCAAATTTATTAAAATGTCCTTTACTATATACTATATACTTATATGGATTTCGTGATGTTGTGAAATAACCGCTTCCCCCACCAAGATTCCAGATCAAAAGGTTTAAAATCTGAAATAATAATATTAATATTAGCAAAATATAATTATTCATATTATTAATTTAAAAGCTTTAGTACTAGTTCAGATTATCAGTAATGAACCAGTAAACAGAATGAGGTTGGATTTTAAAATAATATACAACACCATTTGCCATTAGAGGGAATTGATAATCACCATCATGGAACCAGGTTGAGATTATAGCTTGACCTTTCAAGTCAATACCAAGAACAATAGCAAGGCACATAAACATGTTGGTTATAATTGTTCATAAAATAAAAATAAATAGAAAAAGTGAGTAATGGTTTTTATCTGGGCAGACAAAATTGTCACCAGTAATATAATTGAGTTTTTAACTACCGTGAAATTGCCAAGATGCTTGTTTTTATAAACCCAAGATTTTACAAAACTTCATTTGTAAGAATACTAGTATCATAAGACTTTCTCATTTCCAAGAGTTTTAAGAAGCAAAATTTAAACTTTAGTATTTCTAGTATGTTGTTGATAAAAAAAAGTTATCCAAATAATGATTATGTGTGCTCTGACTGTTCCTAAGGTTTTATGTTTTACTAAAACATCTTATAGGGTCTTCGAAAAAGATGTTTGGGATTCTATAATTAAATATTTGCAGGAATGTTTGACCAATCGAGGCGATTTTTGCTGTAATCAGTGTGGCAACACTTTCTTTTGTGTATGTATGTATAAATATATATAAATGAATTAAAATTAATTTATCACCCTGTCTTAATATCAAAGTGGGTCATAAAAATATGCATGCACTATTTATGATATTGTGCTAGGGATGAGAAAAATTGAATTTTAAAGGAAGTGTAAATTATAGCCACACCTGCGTGGATAGAGTAGAAAATCCTGTATGAAAAACCACCCTTAGTACTAATCTACTGTAAGAGTGACACCTTAGACCACTGAAGCAGGTTACTGTGATTTCTATTCAATTATTTCAATTTTTCTATATGATTCAATATATGAATATGAAATCCCAAACTGTTGCTTTGCAGAGTAAATGCAGTATACACAAACCTATTTAAATTCTACTATCACTATTTTAAATGCTAATGGTGATATAGATTTAAATATACAAACAAAATATTAGATTATCATTTTCTATGAGTTTTAGAGTGAAATTAATTACTTGGATTTATAAAATCTTAAAATATATTTTCAATGAATATGTCAAACCATGAAAAAAAAAAAATTAAGTCACATATATAAAAATAAAGCCAAAAGTCTACTTCTTGAACAAGATATAAAAAGATCAAATCTTAAAATCTCAATAAATGTGGTTTAAGATAAGTTTGTTAAAGTGAAATCTAAACTTTTCATAAACGAATCTTAAATGTCAGAAATAACCAATTCGGAGATCATTATTGAAACATGATCAGTATGAACAGAGGTAGGTTGAGCTGTCCTGAAAAAAATTAAGTTTATTAGAATATAATGTACTACATTGGTTAGGATATGTTAGTTTCTTGACTTAAAGAAAATTATATAGAACTATACTTAGAATATTACAAATATTTAGGACTAATTTCATATCAACTATTTGCCTATTCTACTGCCCAGAACAAATTTAGATTTTGATAAATCTACGTTTATATTCCTGTCTTCTTTTTTTAATCAAGATAAATTACATTGCAGTTTCTTTACCACATTCTATCTTGACCGCAAAAAGGAAGTAGAAACAAAATAAATGGAACAAACAACTTTCTCATTCTCTTAAAATAAAAACATTTACTAACATTAATAAGATTAGTATGAAATAATACACATCGTTACAGAAGCATGTATCGGAGAGCATAAAAAACTACACACACACATTATATATATATAGCTTGGAAACTATTGGTTTTATGAAAATCTGTTTCAAATATAAGATTTTTATTTTTAATAGTACTACAACTTTTCAATGATTAGTTATTTCATATCACAAATAGTTGTGAAGATGTGATCAAAATTAAAAATCTCTCAAGGTAGTTCTTATGAGAAAATTAATATTACCATTTCGTTTGTAATTTTAATCAGTGCCTGGATAGAAAAATGACTCAAAATCGTTAGAACAGATTTTGAGAGAATTGATTTTTTTCACTTCTTGCCCATCAGTTAATTTTAGGATTA
Source organism: Timema californicum (assembly GCA_902141385.1). Lineage (NCBI taxonomy): Eukaryota > Metazoa > Arthropoda > Insecta > Phasmatodea > Timematidae > Timema > Timema californicum. Next base: position 42,654 of record CABFOW010000283.1, read on the forward strand.
GATATACAATTCCAAAAACTCCTAGGGGGAACCTTGTGGAAACACTAAATATCAAGTTTTAGCCCGACAGGTTAAATTATTCCGGCTCTAGGCTGAGGTACAGACAGATAGCATCATAAAAACAACTTTTTTGGTTTAAGGGGTCATGAAATTTCAACATTTTAACAATCATAATGCTTCTCTCTATGAGGGGTGAAGAGAAACTAAAAGTAAGGTTAGTGTTTGAAAAGATTAAAAAGATGAATACAAAATACATGTATTATCAACCTAACATATACGCATGTCAACTCTTTAATAATTCAACATGTTGACAAATAGGTAACGGTTTTGAATATATTACCTTTCAAGTGACTGCTTGGTTCTCCCGCGTTGTAGTACACAATATTTGGGTGTGAACCTTTAGAACAAACACTAGTGTTAGAAATTATACTTAAGATAAAATGGTAATATACAACATACCATCATACATACTTTCTTTATAGTCTATTATATTTTAATTCTTGTGTACCAAAGATTAATGTGTGATGATTATGATCAATCCTAATAGTGTATTAAATTCAATTAAAATGTGAAAAATTAGAGGCTGGACAAGTGAATAAGACGCAAGAGTTTTGGCTCTGCGTACTAATGCTCTATTGCTGAGTTATCAGGGTTTGTACCATATAGCAACATCATGAAAAGTCTAAAGTTCAGTTCCTGTACACAGGATGTTATTTTTCACTAAATTTAATTAGTATATTGTAGTTTGGAACAAAATTTTAAAAAAAGAAGTTATTAATACTCATAATTTTTCCCATTTTGATAAAAATATGAAACAACTCTTCAAGGTATAAGTTTTGAACAAAAGTGTTAAGCTATTTAAGTAGTTAAATTGCTCAAAAATAATGTATTATCTATCTAGTAAACTAAGTACTATTAATATTCGAGCTAAAATCAAAATCAAGATTAGTCCCAGAGGTATGATCATCATCTAAATATAAAGTTAAAATGAAATCAATCAAATAATTTCAGCTGTAGCCTCAGGTATAGAGAGAACGCTTTTTGAGTTCAAGGACACACAAAAACAAATATTCATGATTATCAAGGAAATAATTTTTACAATAACTCTACTTTTTTATATATTAGAAAGTAGATTTTTGAGGCAAAAATAGTTCAATTTTACTTTATTTTGTCATTTACAACTTGTTTAATACACCAAGGGTTAGATCACTTCTTCTCAACAAGTTAGTTGATAACTACACCACTGCATTTAAAGTATATTCTAGAGTTAATTCACACTCACATACAAATTATATTGCATTAAACTAAATTAATTTGATCTAACTTAGCAATACTATTTACTTGTGAAAGCTTATCTTACTACTAGAATGCCTTGAGACATTGCAGACATTCCGAAATATTTAACAAAAATTGCATCGTTTTGAGACGTGATTGTTATTTCAAAATATGGTTTATGTCAAAATGGAGGAATGTATCAGAATTTCTATATAGGATTATCAAAAGTGTAAAATTTTAAGTTTTATAATTTTAAAAAGGTCATGATAAAGTTAAATTAACTCATGTTCTACAATGTTTCATGTGAAATATCAATATAAAGTTTGTTGAGGATTGTACTAAGGATATTTAGGCTCCCGAAAATATATCCTTGAGGTAGGTGATACAACTAACCTTTATAGTGTAGGGTCAACAGCAATTTAAGAGCTTAATGAATTTGTTTGTTTATAAAACATAAAAAAAAACTTAGTAAAACAAAGTTCACGAGGAAATGTTCATGAAGGTGAGTATTTTTTTATGTAATACTAAAGAATAAACAAAGAAAGTTTAAAAAAAATGAATTTTATTAGTTGATATTTTTTAATTGGTGCGAGCAAAACCAACATAAATAATTTTTCTTCTGTCCGTGGTGTATTATATTTTTCTATTGTATTGTAGTTTTTAAGGTTTATCAGCAGCTGAGACATTTGACACTTTGAGGAGTACAATTCAATCATGCTTATTAGTATACACTTAAAGTTTATGATGAGGGTTTAGAAAAAAACCTCCTAATGCCCTCATAAGTAGTATACAATTCCTTATTATTGCTGCATCAGACCTTTATCTATAAAAAAGAAAAGGCCCAGTTTTGTGGGAAAAATTGCTATAGCACTGGTCAGTACCATCAGAGAAACTTTGTTGTAGGTTCAAATGTTTGAAGGTTTTTGCTACCTGGGTCTTCACATGATCGTAGAAGAGTTACAGGTAATTCCTGATGTAACTTAAATGTAACCCAAGGTGCTAATAGTGAATCACCCTTAGTTTGTGTCAATCGCTTAGAAAATAAAAAAACTTGGTAAAAAAATGTACAACTATATGGCAGCAAATATTTTTTCAGGTTATTTATTTGAGGCATTTGAAAGCTTAGCACACGTGAACGTGAAACATTTCTAATGGATGATGGCCAAATAAGATACTGTTTGTTAAGTTGGGAAAAGGCCAACACACATTACTTGTAAGGTGAAAATAGCCGATAGCTTGAAATAAGAAACATAAAGTTAAACACATCAAATACAAAATATGAATTCACACTGAATATAATCATGTCGAAAAATGTCACTTGATACTAGAATTGAACCTTGGTAGTATTTGTGAATTCCCTTAAAATTATCCTTTCTTAATCATGTGACCGCAAATTAGTTGGCGTAATCTGCAAAGAGCCCTAATGGGCTGTACAGAGAGTAACATTATGTATGTATTTCCATGCGGGGGAAGATTAATATGAGTAATGAAGACTTCTTTTGTATGATACAAGATTGTCACAAACTATTAAGGTTCATTCTGTAAACTTAGATATCTGAAGTGTGTTTCTGATTTATATTAAGTAGTTGATCTTCCATGCCCTTCACATAGTGGATGACTTAATCTAGGTTTTATGTGTGACCCATGGGCATAGGCATGGGTATGTGTGAGCAGCTGTCAACCATAAACAAATGTTAATTTCGGTGTATTGCATAAGTTTCCTATATGATAAAAAATATAAAAAACTCACCTTCCGAATTTCCCTCAATAGGTTCCTGTTCATATTCTTTGCAAACCTGTTCCCATGCTGAAAACATGTCAACAGTCAATTCGATTGTTTCACATAAAGCATTATACAAATATTAATATTTCTAATTATGAGATGTAAAAGGACTTGAGGCAGTTGAGAAGTATGTTAGGGGAGAATAGGAGTGCGGGTTGAAGGGGAGAATAGCTCCTCCCTGGGAATAATTTACTCTAGCACCACGTCTTACTACCTGTTTGGGTTATACGCAGAGCCTATGTATTAATTATGCTAATGAATTAAGGATGAGTAAGGTTAAATTTCTAAGAAGTGTATTCACATTTGTGTGTGGGGAGAGTGAAAAATCATCTTCAGTAGACTACCCCCAGCCAGGATTCAAACCTTGATTTCTCCATCATCGATAGTATAATCTACTGCAAGAGCGATGCCTTAGACCATGTGGCCAATGAAGTGGATCTGGAAAGAACTACCTTTCCCCCACTTTCCTCCTAGATTTATTTAATTTCCCTCTGATATTCTCCAATATGAAGCTGAAAGATGTACTTAAATCAAACTCCAAATAACCTCTAGAGGCATCCAATTTTCCAAAATTGACTAGGTAAGGACCACTCCAAATAGTTCTTCAAATATTTTCCAAGCAAAGCTTACCCTAAGTAGCCTCTTATTTAGAGTATCTAATTTAAAAAAAATCCATGTGAGGACCACTCCAATAACTTTTGAAACATCAAATTTTCAAAAAATTATCTGGGGAAGACTATTTCAAATAGCTTTTAGAGGTGTAAATATAAAAAGTAAGGAACACACTAACCACTCTAGGGGTAGCAGCTCACTGACTTAAGGGGAATCAAGAATCACATTTCTGCTAAGAAAATAATAAGTGTACACCATTTTAAGGAGAAAAATTCATGCAATGTAATACATACTGAAAGTGAAACCCAAACCTGTAACAAGATATTCTCAATTAAAAATTCAACATACCAAAACATGTTAGTCCAATTTGAAATCGAACACACACTTTATAAATAAAATATGTTTTGGGGTTTGAACCACCTTTCGACATTTCAACTATATTATTATTATTATTATTATTTAGCACCGCGTCTTACTACCCGTTTGGGTTATACACTTTAAGTACTAACTACGCTAATGGATTAGGAATTGGGAAGGATGAATTAGAGGAAGTGAACCCGCATTTGCGTTGACGGGGAGATTTCAACTATAGTTACAAAAGCCATCACCTAGGAACTGTGATGTAACAATGTATTGCTTAAGTTCCCTTTATAATTGAAGTTAAAGAAAGAGGTAAAAAAGTAATTTAAATTTATTGCATCCCAAATGATGGCTCTTGTGACTAACTACAGATGAAAAGTCAGAAGTTATTATTTCTTCAACACAGCTTAAGCCTGAAAACATTAGTTTTAATACAAACACTAGCTATGAAAGCCTTCAAAACAAATACACTATATAAGTTTAGTATTGATGTGATTTGGTTGGTTGTTTACTTAAGTCCTTAGAGTTCATTGAGCTCGTAGTGATACTGATGGAACTGAAGTATCTTTAACTAGGGAATGGCAGATTATACAATTTTCAGTAAACAAAATTCACAAAATAACACTATGAGTGGCAAAAAACTGCTTAGTGGGGGAAACCTATAATTTTGAAAGAACAATATATCTTTGAATATTTTTTTTAATATTGCTGTTCCAAGACCAGTTGTGTGACGTGCTCAGCGATGATCCAAGAGGACGAGATTTAGTTTGAATCCCAGTTAGGTGAGCTGTGAAGTATTTACAAATTTTCACTTCCTCCACATGTGCCCTTGATTTAGTTTAAGTTTATCAGTAAGATATGTTGTGTAAAAAACACATTTGCTACATGTTTTTATTTTATTTTATTTCTGGGTTTAATATGCGGAGGTTTGCTAACACTTCATGGCATATTTCATCCCCTTAAATCGGTGTTTGACTTGAACCCAAGTTTCTCAGAAGGGACTGGACATTGTCTAAATAACAAAATATCAACATTCTAAACACCACGGACAAAATGTTCACTATTAATATTTCATCCCAGTTCTTTGATACATATAGATATTTTTACTTCACAGATGCATATCACATGACCTAATATATGAATATGTTTAATTAAATTCAGTAACTTTTTAATGAAAATTGGAATGTATTTAAGTCTCATTAATTAGGAGACACAAATTTGAAGTTTTAATATCTTGTATTGCTATTGTAACAAGCCCCACTCACTACCCATTTCTCAAGAATCTTAAGTTGTCACTCAGCACATTATCTCTATATTTAGGCCTCTAATTCATTAACTGTATCATGATACTTTACATTAAAAGTTCTTGCTTGAGGGGACCACAGTAACTGAGAAGGGGAAAATGTATCCACCTTGACACCGTAGTAGACTTTTTCATGCCTCACTACCCACTTGGGTTGTACAAATTATACAATTGACCTAATGTGATAGAAATAAGGAAATTACTAAGAAGAAACGTATTCAAATTTTTGTGAAGAGAAAATGGGAAAATATTTGAGAAAAAAACACTCAGTACACTTGGCTGGAATTTGAGCTCAGACTTCCCCAACACGAGCAAACAAGACTAAATGAGTTTGACCTTTAGACTGCATACACACCAGTGCAGGCATCCTTGTAGACACATGAGTACTTTTATATCCATTACTTTATACAGCTTATGATCTGGGTTGGTTTTTTATTCAAGCCATATATTTCCTCTACCAGCCTGATAGGCCTACCATAGCTTCATATGGCTTACATTATAATATAACTTAAGACTAGAACGGACACAACATCCAATCACAGGCCGTTAATTCATCACTGTGAAAGGGTAAGCCCACATTTCACCAATAATAAATTTTTCAACCATGCCAGGAATCAAACCCGGGACTCTTAGCTCAGTAAAGAGGCACGCTAATGACTGAGCTGAGGCGTTGGATCAGATATGACAATACTAAAATGTTAATAAAAACCCCTGCATTGGAAATATATTTACCTTTTCCTATTCAAATATAAAATAACTTAGATGTGCCTATCAAAACTCCTTACAGTTGTGATTCAGAAATAGAAAACTGGAATCACACAATGAGTTATTTAAATTATATTTGTTTTATGAGTGTTTGTAACCATTTGGATTAAACCCAATCAAACATGCTAATGCAAAAAGAAAGTAATGATGAAGGTAGATTTATTATTAACTTAGCCGCATTTTTATGAGAAGAGAAAGAGAAACCATTATTTATGAAAATAAAAATTTAGTACCCCTGAATGAGATTCGAACCTCACTCTCTCATGGTGTCTACTCAACTTGACCAATGAAATCCCCGACTTTTTCCCTGATTTCCCCTGATCATTTCCTGAAATTCCCCACTAAAATGTATGTATTATCCTTCTAACTCATCTCTCCCCCCACCCTCCCTTCTCCACTAGTTTTTCTAATAATATTTTTTATGAATAATAATAAGTTTTAAAATTTGAATATTTTTTAAAATTTGTATTAAAATTGTTTACTAGGAATTAAAAATATATTACACAGCTACAAACAAAAAATTTACACAATTTACTGATTTAATGATTATTGTATTTCATATTTTGTGTAAAATATCATTTTCCCGGATTTTTATTGTGATTTACCAAATTCCCGGCCTATTCCCGTTTTTTTCCCGATCACTTCAAATTCTCGTTTTCCCTGATTTTCCCGGATGGTAGACACCCTGCTCTCTTTCACTGCCAGCCCAGTCCTACATTTCATGTGACTACCAGTGTGATGTCTAATCCATTGTCACTTTCAGATGGAATATTAATCAGTGAATAAATTTTCCACTTTATCACATAACTGACAGCAGCAATTGATTGGTTATTTCCATGTTAGATTAAGTTAGACAGATGCAACGAAAACAAACAATGAACACAATTGAGACTGAAATAGACTTCTATACAAAATGGGGCTAAGGATAGAATGAGAGCAGTGTATAGGAAATAAAAGAAAAGACAAAAGAAAGTAAAACTGTGTTTAGTTCTAGGCACCCACTGTGTGTGCGTATGCTAATGCCCACCACGCTTCCCAAGGCCAAACAATACTTCACTTAGTGAAAGCTTTACTAAAATAACATAACAATAAACATTAGGTAACACAGAAACAGAAATAAACTAGCATTGAGGACGATTGAATTTAGTGGAAGTTGAGTAGAAAGTTGTTTTGGAAAAACCACCTTCAATACACTGAACAGAGATTTGAACCCTGATCTACCTGTCATCGGCCATCTAATCTATTATGAGAATGATGCCTTAAACCATATAACCACCGAAGCAGGTACTCGCATAGTTAAGGATGTTATTTAACAACCAAAACCATGGAAAGGTCGCTCTAATAATTTACCCATTCTTTTTACCTACATAATTAATTAACAATTCTTAATAATCTGCATCAGTGGTTGCATGGTCTAACATGTGACAAGGAGATTGGGATTCAAATTTTGATTGGGTGTATTAAGGTTTATTTCCTAAATGTTTTCTTACTCTCCCTTCATGAAAATGTAGATACATTTTATTAAAAATGTTACCGTCCTCACCCCAATCCATTAGTGTGATTATTAACTATGCATATAGCTCAAATGAGTACTAAAACATAGTGAAAGAATATAATTTCTTAAAGATTTAGACCTTACATTAAGGGGGAATAGGAATATAACTACCCTATAGTTGGGGCGAGAAACCAATTTTCATGCAGTGGGGAGAAAATCAACATCAACCTTCTTTGCTAAATTCGGAAATATATAGATAAATCAAATGGTTTTTTTTTTAAATTATTTTTGAATTACAAAAAAGCTTTCAAACCTACACACACATTTTACCTTTTATTTAGAAAAATAAAATTCAATTGTTAGTAAATGAAGTTGGACAAGTTGTACTAGACTGACGTGAAAGAAACATAAATATGTAATATAATTATAATATATATGCAACTCAAATGTTTTTTTAAAAATATTACCTTTTAATTGAGTGGGTTAAGGTTGTTTTTATTTTTATAAGAAAGAAATGAATTAGACATTAAAACCAGATCCAAACAGGGTTAATCTACTTTTACCAAAGTTCACCCCTTAACACAGATTAAAGTCTACAATTACATAGCTTTAATTTGACAACCATTTTATAGGTAGGCCTACAAATAAATTGAGAAATTATCAGAATAACTATTTAGTGCAAATATTTTTAATAAATAAAAAAGGATCAATAATAAATGGTCAGAGGATAAATGTTATGGACAATGTTTATTGATTGAATGAACATTTATAATCACTATGTATAATCCAAAACATTTTAAAAATAATCCAAAGGTCATTTGAAAAGGTGATCATATAGGATTAATATACATTGATTAAATTTACATTGTGTTGTGTTAATTTCATTAATCAATATTGCAAAGCTATTAAAAGATTCAGACATAAGAATGAGATTTGTGGGCCAAATTACACAAATTTGGATCAGAGCGCAACTCTTGGCCTTTTATAACTCCACTGGGACATGTCTCAACACTCCCAACCTTTCTGCAATTTGCCACTAAATTTGAATTTGCACCAATGAGAATTATATTTTTCAAAATTCTAAGAATGTTCCCAATGCTATCTTTATCCTAAGGAGCAAAGGTCACGAGCTTTCTGCCCACCCAAAGGGAGGAATAACGGATGTATTGTGTGGCTTCCCTAGTTATTCACCAAAAATTACCTATCATAGTTCTAATCGAGCCCTATTGTTAATTTTTGGAAACTTTACAATTCTGGGTTATCACAATCGTGAGAACTCTAAACTTTAGTATATGACACATAACATATCTCCCCTTGATACACATGAATGAACCTATCTTTAAGGGTGTGTGTGTGTGTGTGTGTGTTTAATGATTGACATATTATGTGCCCTCAGTTATTCCTAACATAATTGGTTGGAATATCCATAACTAATTTTAAACTGCTATTAACCTTAATTAGTTCAACCAATTGTATTTATAATTTTAATAGCATTCATCTTTATTTGATAAGGAGTAATAATGATAAAATTATTTTTCTTTGTTTTTTCCCCCCCTTCTCTTTGATATTAGCCTTAGTCTTCTATGACAACACGTTTCAGTGTTATATATAGTTGCTACAACATCTTCAGGATTTAATTATGATAAAGATGATTTATTTTAAATACACATTATCAGAAAGTGTGCAAAATTTTGAGGTTTTATATGTAAAATACTTTTCAACAATAAGTAGTAAGTATTGTTGATCATCCCACAAAAAGTTTTTTTTTTACATATAATACCTCAAGATTTCACAAACTTTCTGATAATATATATTTAAAATAAATCATCTTTATCATAAATAGGACCTGAAGATCTATATATCTATATATCTATATCTAACATCTATATATTATTACACCAAAACATGTTGTCATAGAAGACTAAAGGCCATTACACACTGGGCATAGCGTACATCTGCAGGCTATGCCCGCGCTGCTCGCTATGTACAATTCACACCGCCAGGCTATATAGCTTGTATAGCAACCCCACAACCTTCTTTAGGTCAGTATGATTCAAGATGTTCTCCAGAGTGCCGTAGTGTGAGCGTGGGTTTTTAACCAGTGTGACTTGGTTCAATAACGACTCCAGCAATAGCAATAATTAACTGGTACTTTTGTACTCGTTAACAAAAATAACTAAGTGGATTCACCCAACAAATAAGAAGAGGGATTCGGTTGGTGAATACCAACTAATGAGCGACCTCTAACTGGATTATTATAGATTTAAAAGATATTTTAGATTAAGTAGATACCAATATGAAGAAGTTCTGGGATTAGTGGTTTTCAACAGAGTGCAATGCAGTACATACGACCGGAATGGGAGTCGGCACGTGATCTCTAGGTGGCTAGTGTGCATGCACTGGCAGAAACATAGTGGCTATGTTCCCGAAAAAATCACTCACCAGGAGTATGCTTGCTATGTATAGCGGGCATAACGCTAGTCAGCGATGCTGGTGTGAACTGTCCCATTGACTAAGCTGGGGAACGATATTTTAAAATATAGCTGGCTTACGTCTGCGTACACACGCTATGCCCGGTGTGTTATGGCCTTAAGGCTTATATCATCATTATTAATATTAGCACTGTGTCTTACTACTCGTTCGGGTTGTACGCACTTACACTATTATGTAATGGTAGGGTGATTGTGAGATGAAATGGAGAACCTACAGTTTAACCTGGAATATGAACCACGGTGTAGGACTGTCATTCCACACATTCACAAGCTGTGATTAATACATGACTTGTCAGAGGTAAAGGAAGGGTTTGGCAATCAGATAAACCTGTGCCGGACCAAGGATTGAACCCCAGAGCTCAGCACAGATGTCCGACACCTTACCCATAGACCACCAGGTCACTCAAGGCTTATATTGAATAAAGAGAAGGGAATTAAAATAATAACAAAGAGGATATAATTTTCTCAGTTGTATTAATATAACTATTTACAATTAATTACTGTACAAGTGGCAGCATTTATGTTAACCCCTAGTCATCAGTTGCAATGTTTCTCATAGCCATAGCCAACAATCCCATACACCCATGAGTGTCTTCCTTAAACTATGAGTGATTAATGATTTTTATAAAGGGAATTGCTTTTACTAAAGTTTGTTAAAGTTGAAACCTTAGCTTGCATTAAATAATAATTTAAATTTATACAGTCTTACAGCATTGTTATATTACTTATGTGTGCTCTAAAAAAAGCTTCAAAATACTTGGGCTTTACTCAGTGATAAATTTAAAACAAAATTACAAATGGTAAGTGAAACATAACTACTGTAGATAAGCAGGTTACAAATTATGCATGTCATAAAAAAGATGAGAGCTAATAAAATGTTTTGAACATGGGTGTGGGGAAAAAAGAAAAAAGTTGTTAAAAAATAAGTTAAAAATATTGTGTTTGGTTGTTATTTATTTACCACATTATTTAGGTCTAAATACTTAACTAAAAGTGATATCATATCATGAAAATTATAGCCTTAAATGAGGTCATTTCCCTAAAAGATAAATTAAATGCTGTACTTTAGAGATATTGTTAATATTTCTTTTAAATGTTTGGGGCAATATGTTTTTTGATCAAAAGAAAATAATGTTAAAGCCGATGTTAGCTCAAAACCACAAAACCTGAGAAAATATTCTTGAAAATTTATATAATTTAACAATTATATAATGAGCATCAAGAATAAAACAAATGTTTTTAAAATTCTACTAAGCTAATATTAAAGTTTACAACATGTGAACATTAAAGCTTTGACCCTGTAGAGGTTTAAACCAGGTCAATAACAGTGTTTTTACATTTGGTGGACTCTTCTTTTTTATATCATTGAGTGTATGTGTTTCACACCAAACTTTGGACTGTAGTATAATCGGTGAGATAGGAATTAAGTATTATGACACAGGCATACACAGTTCAGTATCAATAGAGTTGAAAGTCTTTGATTGTAAGAATAGTTATCTTATCTTGAATGCAACTCGAAATTTTTATAGCTCAAGATATAGTGACATGCAAAGCAATTTACAAAGCTGAACTACTGTATATTAATTTATTTTTCAAACATAGTCTGCTTATTTATCACTGGATACAAGCTAGTGTAGCATGTACTATAAATACATTTTTCTCTACAAACAATAAATATGTAGACAAATAACATAAGCATGTGAACGAGATTTAAAAAGGGGATCCACACAGGTAGATTGTTTGTGGTGTTACTTTTGACAAAAAGATACCCTTCCCTCCACCTTGTGTTTACCAGAAACAATGTTTACGTACAAGTCTTCAATAAGCTCTGACTGAATCAAAGATGTTGGCCTCTAAGTTCACAATTAAAACACATAATTATGTACTTTGTGAGGTACAGCAGTTCCCTTCGGGAACAATTTTATCCTGCTTATGTGTTTTGTTATGTTTTAGTTGTGAACTTCGAGGCCTACAATTTTATGGCATGTGTGTAGGTCTTGCCTTTCTGTCCTGTTTTCAATCTTTAATTTAATAAAGTCGTTTGGCACCATTTTTCTTTTGAATTAAAGATGAGAGAACATAAATAAATAAAATCACTAATCTTGTATAAGAACAAATGTATATTATTAAAGGGTTTAAGGTTTATTTAAATACTCTTGTGTCTTATAGCGCTGGGTTGTTCAAATAGGTTATTTGTGAGTGACAACATTGAAGTGTATCTGCACTATTATGAGGACAGTAAAAGTGTTTAAATATTCTGTCACTAATAATATTCCTAAATGTGTTAGTTTATTTTCATCTCTAACTAGTCTGGGTCATTCACATGTACAATAATTACATTTATAGGGATAAGGATAGAGATGAGAAAGAAAATATTAGAGGGAATTTACCCACATTTTAATGTAGAGAAAGTGTGAAAACCAAATAGTAAAAACAATATGTACACGGTTGGGATTTGAACCTCGTTTAATACACAAGACTATTGATACAAGAAATGTATTAATTAATTATCGTTAGAACATTAGATAATAATCAGAATCTAGAAATGACAGATTCATGAAATGACTGATCAATTTTGAACAAGATAGTGAAGATAGTGAGAATTTTGATAGCTAAAAAAACTATTTGTTTTGTGCTCAGAATTTTACTATCTGTCTCTGCTATCCCTTATTTGCACTATTATGATTGAAATGAAGAATGTAGACTTTAGCACATATGGGGGGAGGGAATTTACCATTTAGGAAGAAATACCTCAATATACCTGTCTAGGATTAAAACCTTGACCTCTTTGTCAAGCGTAGACGTAAGCTATGATAGGTTGTGAATTGTCTTGGTTCTTTCGTGTTTAAATTAAATGCACACAATTAGATTTATTTATGTCTTTAACAGTGAGTGATTGATCTGAAGGCCTATTCTACGATTAATATTAAATTTATTCAACGTCTAAACTCCACAAATTATGGCATGATAAACATATACAGCTAATACTATAGGGTCAATTTCTTGCATTAATTATCTAAAAAAAAAAAGAGGTGGACAGTAGCTATATAAGTCAGTGTTTATATAAACTAAGGTTACATTACACAAGGGTAAATAAAATATGTCAATAATAGTAAATATTTGTTGAAGCTGTTAATAATAACAATCTTTTCCAAAAATTTATTTTTTATAAACCCATACCTGAAGTTCCACAGATAAAGATATCCGTCTAATTTGTTTTGCAAGTGATGAAGGGACAGATTTTGAATCCCAGAAGGAAGAATTAAGGCGAGTTCTCCATAAACGGTTTACTACCATCTCTGCACATAAATGCAGCCACAATTTCTATTAATTCTACTTTCATTATACCTATCTACTAGTTTATTTTTTGCAGATAAGTTGCAAGACACAGAGAAGAAACATATAATACAATGCGAGTAGAGATACGTTGAGTCAACCTTTTTTTTTGAATCTTAGAAAATATGATAAATATAAAAGGTTAACTTTAGGACATGGATAGGATGTATTTTTTCAATTTTGATTTTGTTCACAATTAATGAAAAAGGAATGGGATAATTTATAGGCTGATCCTACAAAAATGTTCATTTACATTACTAGTATGCATCATAAGCCTAAGAGCCTTTAAAAAAACATTTATGTTCAAAATTTGGAAGGCATTTATATTTTATTTTTTCCAATCTCTCATAGGCTAGTCTTAAAGATTTGTGGATTCAATGAGCCCATCCTTAACTATGAGGTTAATCTAGTAGTGCATAGCTTTTTTTGTGGCTGCAACTCCATCAAATTATTATTTTATTTAGAAGACCCCATTCCACCATGTGTGTTTTCCTTCTAAATACGAGAGTCCTTCTCTTACACTCTATGTTAATGATGAATTTTTTGTTTTGCGCCTTATAAATATTTCTAAGATTGTCAAATATATATAACCAACTTTAGCGGCTAAATGATCTAAGGTGCTACTCTCACAAATTACTCAACTGCCCATGTTGGGAAGAGGGGGAGGCGGGGGGATCGTGGTTTGATCCTGGTCGGGTGTACTTGGGGGCGGGGGGAGGTTTCCCCCTCTTTCTCAGCATGCAACTGCAGGTACATGTATACTAAATTCAAATTTCCTCATCTCTAACTCTTTAGTGTAATTAGTACATGAACGTACAACTCAAACGGATAGTAGGACACAGTGGTAAAAAAAGTATGTAGTCAAAGTAAATTAATTGCACATAAGTTAACAATTTGCTTACAGGATTACAAAGGCTGCAACTTCCATAAAAGAGTTTTTTCATATCCTCACTTTCACCCATAAAAAAAATGATGAGCCCTTTATAGCGTAAGAACCTAAATGTGGTCACGACTCCCAGGGTTGCACACCGCTAAGTTAAGCCACATAGGCTATAAGATTTGCCTAGCCATTTATGCTAATATATTACACCGCTGAGTAATGTTGGTTAAGGCGCTTTAAAATATTTTATTACGTTAATTAATGACAACGCTATTGGAATTTGTACTTACATTCGTAGATGAAGTTAATCAGTTCAGCATGTTGTGGACTAATTGGCTCTTGCTGTGTGCGCTGACTACTTGACCTTTTGCCATTGACTGTGTGGAAAACTGGTTTTGGTCCGCTAAGAAACAACATAAAATAGCATGTTATAAATGCTATGTAGGCTACTTTACTTTACACTAAGCCTTGTACAATTAATGGAGGTGAAAAAAATCTTGATGGTTTCTTTTTATGAGATGTTTTGATATCAAATAAAAACCGATTTAGTGGGGATATAAACTTTTTTTTGTGGGTGGGAGTCAGATATATGCGACAATGTCTTATGACCTTGAAGGTCAATTGCTACACGATGAAAATCAATGGATGCAGGGCCGCGTATGGAGGGGTGGGGGGAAAGGAATAAGGGAGGCAATTGTCCCGGGCCCCACATTCCAAGGGGCAGCATTTCCCCCAAAAATTATTATATACTTAGTGATATGATTCCATTCCAGTTTCCTGAAAACCGTAAGTTTATATAATTTAAGATTTACATTCTTCGAATAATGTGTTGCAGTACAGTAGAATACGCCACCATTGTGCTACCACTGTCTGTCTACAGAAAACTAACAGTGCAATGGAGCAGAGAGGAATTTACTTTTGTTAACGTTTTGGATTGATTGTTTGCATTTAATAAAGTACAGTCATTTAATGAGTTGATCAATATTCCATAAAACATGAGAGATTATTAAGAAACATAAGTACCAAGTACATATAAATGTACAACGGCTTAGTGCTATAACTTAAAAACTGCCGTCAGATTTTTTTTTTCTGCCCTGGACCTCATATTTTATTAAAACGACCATATATGGATGTGCTTTGTATTTCTTGATTAGTGATAGTTAAAGTTTTATTGGATATTATTGTAGAGCAAATGAACAGCGACTAGATATTATTATTATTATTAATAATATTATTATCATTATTATTAGCACCGCATCTTACTGCCAGTTCGGGCTATACGCACGACTAGATATTAACACTGTATTCAAATGTAGGTCTATGTAAAAACAAGATGAAAAGTTAGCTAACATTAGTTTCTTAACTATTATTTATGACAAGGATACAATAAGTTACCTGTACGGTACTGGTGGCAGATACTTTATCACTTCAGGAAACACCCAGTTTTTTTTAAACACCTTATTGTCATTTTACAAGGGTTCCTAAATATGGTGTTTGTAGTTTGGAGTAAGTCTACCAACTTTATCTGGCATAATAGTCCTAACAGTGACAAGTTTTAACACCAATAAAGGAAATTTATAAAATATCAATTATGTTCAAACAATTTATGCAATTTTTATGATAAAAATGTATTGCAATTTTAGTTTTTAAAGAAAACGCTGGCAAAAGAGTACACTCCTTCCCTCCTCCACCAACAAAGTCCTGGGATATTGCCTGCTTTTCTCACACCTTGGAGCGACCCTGTAGGCAGGTTACCTATAGGTACATGTTCTTAATCAACTAGAGTAGCTATTTGTATCCTTAGATATTTATTTTTTTAAAAAAAGATAGCCTAATCATTTAGTTATGAAATGTTAAATTTAACAAATTATATGACTAGTGTGAAAGTTTATTTGTCAAGTTTATGATGTAATCATTTTTAATGGCATCCTTATTGGTTAGCTCAAGGTTATGTTGACCAAGCTGGAGTTTTTATTTTAATGCAATCACCTTATCGGACTCGAAGTTTTATTAATTATTATTATTATTATTATTATTATTATTAGCACCGTGTCTTACTACCCATTCGGGTTGTACACACTTACACTAGTGTGTAATGGTAGGGTGATTGAGGTGAAATGGAGGACCTACAGTTTAACATGGAATCCGAACCACGGTGGAGACCTGGCATTCCACACATTCACAAATTGTGATTAATAAACGTCTTGTCAGAGTGAAGTTAGTAGCCTACTCTACTTGCAAACCTTTTAATAATTATGAAAATGATCTAACCATAGCCCCATAAACAACTTTCCGGTAAAAGTGGTGTGTTACATCACCCAATTTTTTAATATTTCAACTTATGATTGATCCAATGATCATAAATTTAAGAGTTTGAAAGATAAATATTGAAAATTATTTAGTGTTTGCCTAACATAAGCTAACCTGGTTACATAACAGGTTAGTTTTAAGCTATTACAACCAGATATTGAAAATGTATGTAGAATAATTTAATTTATTGGGCTAGGCATTTGGAAATATTAATGGGCGTAAACCGTAAACTCACTTCATTATCCCGTTGTCCAACTTTTCTTCAATATCTGCAGACTTTTTTGCAAGTTGATCCCGCAAAATCTCAAGTTTTTCAATGTTTTGTGTGTGCGGGATTCCTAGTAACAAAAATGATAACACCTTAAACTCAGTAAAGGTGAATTAAGTCATGAGTATATACTCTTTAAACAATAATTTACTCACCTCTCCTCGTCTTTGCTACAATTTTACTTGGCCCTTTCGAAACTGTGTACATCTTTACACAACAAATTCAATCAACACACTGGTAAATCAAATGAAATCACTTTGCCGTCTGCTAGTACTTTGCATTGTGGGTACATTAATGAATGTTAGTTGAAAGTTCTAGAAAGTTTAAAAGCCTATTTTAGACACAAATAAATTTAAATTTCTTACTGCATTTCGTATTAAACGATAAATAAAATATACTTTCTATTCTTATCAACAAAATTAAATTGTATAAAATAAAGTTAAATGTGTATAAATTGCCTAAATAATTCTCTCAAATATCAATAGCACTGCTGGTGTAGTGGTATCATGCAAGATTCCCATTCTTGCGACCCGGGTTCGATTCCCGGGCAGTGCACGCTTTTTTTTATATCAAATACAAAATCTTTGCAATTGAATATACTTCTTTGTAAATAGGTTTCAAACTCAAAAACTATTTTAAACGTTCTGTGTTTGTTATTTATTTTTTCAAGAGGATGTAAAACTTTAGGCCTAATTATTTTTTAACTTACCAATATAATACTATAACTAGTAGTAGTTATATAAATTAAAAAAAGCATAGGCCTAAGTTGATTTTTATTTTGTTTCTAAGAAAATACGCTCATAAGATCAGCTATGGTACATATACTTGATATTTGCAGGGACATATTTGAGATGGCTGGTACCTGTGTACCTGTTTGCTGTAATGTCCAGAATAATTTTAAAGAGAGGGCCAAATAACTAAACCGAGAATTTTGAAGTCTAGAGTATCTGGGGGTCTTTCCTGAAGAATGTTTGGTAATTGTTATGTATTACGTTATGTGAATCAGCCTGGGGGCGAGGAATTGGCGTATTAGCTACTATTATTTGGAGTGGTTGAACGCCCAAGATACGTTTTTTTTAAAATTTGGATGCCCCTAAAAGCTGAATATAGTAGATACTAGGCTGAGGCCTTTATACTTACCTAGTTTATGGCATTAGAAACTCAAAGTTTATTACCGCACTCAGAAAAGTATCCATATCTTGAGCTAATTCTATCCAGTCCACCTCATTACATCTTAACCAAGAGATGAAAATTTTTCGCCAAATTTTGAATTGGACTCGTACATATAGTGTCCTAGTGGGTTATAGGAAGAGAGAGGGCGCAGGGGGTGAAGGAGGGGGTAGTTAGGAAGACTAGAGGATGGGGGGGAGGGGGATTTACAAATTTCAGGTCAGCTTTAAATTTATTTTAATTTACTTATTCAAGGGGACTACAAAACATATTTTACAAAATTCCCTGACTTTTATAGGTTTTCCAGGCAACATTTTTTAATTTTCCCTGACTATTTTTTTCCAGTTTTAATGGTAGATAATGATTTGTTTCATTTATTATTTATCACATATCAAAAAAAGTTTGTATTTACTAAACATAAACGATTTGATTAGTTATTTGAAAAATTAAGATGTTATTTTATTTAGGTATTATTAAATTTTGTTTTAGTGTTAAGTTGCGAAATTAATCGGATATTTTAGACATATTTTTTAATTCCCTGACTTTTCCTTATTTTAAATTAAATTCCCTGACATTTCCCTATTTTTCCTGTCATCCAAAAATTCCCTGACTATTCGCTTTCTGTAGCCACCATGTTATTGCTGTTAAAAAATTGAATTATAAACATTACGAGAATACAAAGGCTTGCATTCATTTGTTTCTTTACTACCTTTTTTTTTGCACCACATCTTACTATCCTTTTGGGTTATACACCTATGTACTAATTACGCTAATGTGTTGGAGACGAGGAATGTTGAATTTGAAGGGATTGCACCCGCATCTGCACAGAGTGAGCATGGAAAATCATTTAGGGAAAACCTCCCTCATTTCACTCGACTGGGATCGAAAACTGATCTCCCTTTTACCGGCAGTCTAGTCTATTGCGAGAGTTGCGCGATAGACCGTGCGGCCACCAAAGCTCGTTTGATGATGTGTCTGGTGTTAACGCCCTTAGAATAAATTAATCCTAAGTATAA
Source organism: Timema californicum (assembly GCA_902141385.1). Taxonomy (NCBI): domain Eukaryota; kingdom Metazoa; phylum Arthropoda; class Insecta; order Phasmatodea; family Timematidae; genus Timema; species Timema californicum. Next base: position 61,719 of record CABFOW010000283.1, read on the forward strand.
ACGTTGACATTTATGATTATCTATATCTCGATTACATTAGTTACATATTTAATCAGTTGAGATTATTTTACAGAAATAACATTTAAAAATTTTCCATAGAAAAGTAGGGATTTTTTTAAAGTAAAATTTCCTGTCTCTACCTTATCCCTATCTTCAGCTAGTTCTATTCATTCCACCCCAATATACTCTATAACTTTCAGGTCCATTCTAATCTTATCCTCCAATCTGAGTCTAGGTCTTTCCAATGGTCTTTCCCTATAGGGTTTACCAGTCAATACCTTGAACACTGTTTTAGATTCCTCAATTTGCATTGCAAGTCCTACCCACTGTAATTTACGAATGTAGGAAAAAAGATCACAATGGAGGCCAAGAAAGAGATGGGAGGAGCAGATATCAGAAAGTGTACAAATGAGAGAAGAAGAATGGAAGCAATTAAAGGAGGAACAATAGGGAAATACAAATGAAGATGGAGACATTTTACTAAATTGACCTGGCCACAGGCTGAAAACAGTTAATGATGATGATGACGATGATAATAATATTAATGAAATAGTTATAAAATCTTTTTGAGATGATTTTATCAGAGTAAGTTTTCGATAATCAGGTGCCTCTATGGGATACTTAGTGTGGTCTTCCCCATAGGCGTGGCCGGGGGTGTGAGTCTGCACCCCCAATGGCACAGGGAAAAAATAATTTAAACAATAGCAGAAAGGGAAATTTGAACCCGAAAATACCTATTTTGGTAGCACTGAAAAGCCGCATCCCGTGAGTATGTGGTAAGTCTTTAAGTCACATAGGGGCAGTGTTTGAATTTGAGTTCCTGACTCCAGGCAGAAAGGGCAAATTGTGATGAGGTAATGCAATTTAATGGCTTAGAATGGTTTCGAAAAACATTTTAACTAAATCAAAAGCATAATATAAAAGATGAACTTTAAGTGAGAAAATGTAGTAGCTGCGTGCTTTGACGGCGCTTCCTCCATGGCAGATGATTGTACAGAAGTACAGACAAGTTGCGAGGAGATGAATTACTCCATTATGAACATACATTGCTATAAACATTGTCTGAATCTTACCCTGGCCATCACTTGTGAATAACACCAAAATAAAACCTGGATTTTCTTGGCATCATCCAGATTATTAATTTTAATCCTAGTGAAAGCAGTTAAACCAACACAGTGTGTTTGGTGAGCTGGCTAACTAAATTGATTTAAAAATTAAAACGTTAAAGTTATTATCTGAAACAAGATGGACCTGCTGGGCTGAGGCTGTTTGCGAACGGTTAATGGCAGTTACTGAAGATATACAAAAGACTCTTGAAGATACCTACAGCTGATGCTAAAGTAAGAGACACCGGCAAAGAAATTTTGGTGCAAATGCAATCAGGCTGTTCGTGAAAGGTTAGTGGCAGTTATATAAGATATGACTGGCTCAAGTGGTTGACAGAGTTCAACCTACCAATGGGCATGACTGGCTCAAGTGGTTGACAGAGTTCAACCGGAGGAAAACTTAACAACAACTTTGTTTGTCTCCTCTAGAAGTTTTCAGTCATCCCAGCTATGATCTGTTTGTATTAGAGGAGTTTCTAAAAAATGAGCATTGTAAGATCACACAAGAAATACTTTAGTCTCTGATGGTCCCATTTATTGAGGAGGACTTGGTTGTGAAAACAATATTTGAAGATGCTATTTATTGATGACTTTAAAAAATGGTACCTTTGACCAGGAGAGTGGCACTCTAAACGTTACACTAGTTTACTTACCAACTACAGTTTATTGGATAAGTGTATTGGTAAAGGAACTTCTTAATCTCATAAATAAAATCTTCAACTTAAAAAAATAAATATGAAGCCATATTTTCATAAAGAAAATAACAATAAAGATAAATCAGAACAATGTGATTTAGTCTTTCTGTTGTGCCGAGATAATGGACATTTAGCTCTCACAAGTAAGTGACTGTGTCTACTCCCAAGATATCAACAATCTATCCACGACGCTGCAGTTTGAAGTTCCCACAGCCGACCTGATACGGCGATTATGTCCCGAGGCTATCTCTAATAAGCCTTCATTAATTGACACCGGACTGATAAAACTTCTACCAAGAAACGCAAGCAATGTTCGATCTTCACATGTTTTCTGGTTTTCGGCTCGTCACGCATGCACCTGCCCCTCTTTGGCGGCCACCCCTTCTTGCACTGTCATTACGAGACGTGGTTGGCTGTACTCTTCCTCCTTCCCCTCTCTCCTGTATTGGTTCCAGTCGGGGAGTTTGTGTTTTTGTTGGTACGAACTAATTTTTAATACACAGTATGTTTTATTACCTGGTGCTGACCGGTTGACTAACTCTTGATTCTCTACATATATATCACAACAGACCATCAGAGCCAAACCTTGGGCGCTATGACGTCTAGGGGAGTCGATAACGGGAGTGGCTGGTGTTAGCCCCCACCACAGTGGGTATGCAATCATCGGATCCTTCAACTGTGGATGCACAGCTCACGCTTGGACTGCCCTACCACCAGAACTAGGATAAAGAAGTACTGGCTTGGAATTGTGTTTTGTTGCAGCCGACTAATGTGTTGGTTTAAATGAACTCACTTGATGGTACTGTAGTCCTTGTCAAACTTACTTCGTTATACTGCATGGTACTTGATTGAGTTAAATGAGTTAACTTTTGTTTAGCTATGATTGTGAGTTAGTCAGGCCTGCAAGTGTAGTATTAGATGCTAGTTAGGCTCCCTCAGAGCCTATTGTTTGTTTTGTTAGATAGTATGTAATGTGTACTTAATTCCATGGGAATGCCTATCTTAAAAACACGAGCCAGCTTGGAGTAGTTGGTTTCGGGAACCACATTTTGTAGTATGAATTCATGATAGGGTTAAAATTGATGTTCTTAATTTACCGGCTTGTATCCCTTTGTGAATTGATAGTATTTTTAGGATGCGCTTGCCGGGTTTGGTTAAATATAGTAACGCTATAGCGTTTGGTTAGTTGTGAGGCTGCCCTTACTGCAGGATAGCTAGGAGGAACGTAAGCCCACAGTAACTGGGAGATACCAGACATGGTTGATGACCTAATTGGGTCTGCCAGGCCTATCGTTGGGCCCATTTGACCTTAACTTATTTAGTCTTGTTATTGTGCCTCTTTTAGGCTTGACTTATCTACGTGAGGCCGTGTCGGCTCACTGTGTTGTTTGCATTTCTGTGCCTTTAGACGGGCTTCTTAAGCTAAGAGCTTGTAGATGCTGAATTTCATTCTGAGTACACCATAATTGTAAAGGTTTGGTCATGAACCCAGCAATAGTCTACCACGGCTATTTCTGTGATTCCCCCAATTGGGGAATATTATTTGTGCACTAGTGGGACGTGGTTAGCTCCACTGTATTGTGGCCATGACGTTCGCGCAGTGTTTAGTTTATTATTGAAAGGCAATACATTGCTGTTTAAACAATAAGTTGTTGGCAGAACTTTTATGTACAGAGGTAGCCGAGGGCAGTATGAGATAATGAGCTTATCTAAGGGAACTTGTATAGTCTATCACTCTTGTTGTGATATTTATCTTTACAATGCCTAGCTCTGTATTCGTTATGTATGGACCCAATTGAAGGGTAGTTTTCTTGCAGCTAACTAATTATATTAATTGATTGGATAATTATTAATTACTATATGCTACTCGCATTACAAGATTCACCATAGCTATTATTCATTTTCTCATAGTGCTCCGTCCAAGGTACACTGCGAACTGGCAGAGACGCTAGTGGTCAGCAGTATGATGTTTGGCCGTTTCATTTATTTAGATACTCTTGTTCCAAGGTATACCTAATTTATCAATTAACTGAAACCAGATGAACTTCCATTTTCTAGGCTTATGTATTTTCCGAAGTGTTATTTAATAAACTGTTATTACCTTTGTATTCCCTGCTGTGTGATTATGCATACCCTCCTTTAGTGGGTAATGCCTCTATCCCTCTCTCTCCTTCCACCATACTTACTCGTGCATTTTCTTCCACTCTACCCCTCTCACTTGCACACTTGCTGCTATTTGTTCCTCCCATCTCTTCAATGGTCTCCTGTGCAGTCTATTCCCTACATACTTCATATCTATTAATCTTCTTGGAGTCCTTTCCCCTTCGATCCTTATTACGTGTCCATATCATCTCATACTTGCTTCCTCATCTAATTTACACCTTTTACCCCAACTTCTGACCTTATATCTTCATTCCTAATCCTATCTCATGTGGTTACAGCTAGCGTGCTCCTTAAAAACTTCATACTCTTGGCCTACACTTTTGTTGTTTCTCTTTTATTCCAAGTCCAAGTTTCCCCTGCATACGTAACTATGGGTATGAAGTATGCTCTATACTACACTTCCTCCCACTTCAGGGACACTTCTCTTTTCCATAATAGGTATCTTTCACACCCGTAGAAAACCTTTTCCTGTTGCCCCTGTCTCACTATATCTTCTCTGATGCCCCCTTTTGCCCCTAACACACTACCAAGATACTTTACACTCTTTGCTTCTTTGGACTATGCTCCATATTTTTCTCTCATCTTTCTTGGATTTATATTCTCTGCCTTGTCATAACCCTCACTTCACGTTTCACCCAAGGCCGTAGCTAGAGTAATTGGCGCCCGGGGCAAACAGTAACATTGGCGCCCACTCTCCCCACCCTCCCCATTTCCGCCCAGTCATAACGGAGCAGTTGATGGTGTCATATTGTATTGTATACCTGTTTCAGATGTTATACAATAGATGTATAACAAAAATCTTGCTATTACTAATGTGTCTTAAAATTATTGTCCCGCTTATAATTTGCTAAGTCTATTAAATAGTAACAAAAACAAATTTCAGTAAATATTTATTATAATTTAATATTCTTTTTATTAAAAATTAACTTATATAGATAATATTATTCAATAGTCTGTGCTGATTATATGAGCTTAAATACATGTTGTAGTAAATAAAAAAATTGTAAATAGTTTGAATTTAATGAAGAATACTTTTTGTTTATTATTAATTGCTAGCTCAATTACTTATGAAAAATGTAGAAGTAACATTATTGTTAAAATATTAACAGAATTACTTTATACTTACAGTTTCACCTTTCTCGCTTTAACAGCAGCAAAATCATTGACTATTTCATTGTAACTAATATTTTTAGCGATATCTTTTTCTATCTATAGAATTGCCAGGTGTGTTAACCTGTCTTGACCCATTGATGACCTTAAGTAATTTTATATTATTTTCAGCTTACTAAAACCTCGTTCACCAGATGCATTAGTAACTGGCAATGTTAAAAATAATCTGAAAGCAATTACTAAATTTGGATAAGATGTGGCTATATACATTTTGTGAATTAAATTTAATAGGTCAAGAGACGTTGCTTTTGAAAAATCCTGACTTTTTTCAAATAAAGAACTGGCCTGGAACTTAAAATTAGCTATTTCCCCCTCTATTTCAGAAGTATCCAGATCCTTATCATATTTATTTGATAAGCGTTTTGCACTAGCTTTTAAATCTTCTACAGTCGTAGAATGCAAAGACTGGCCCGTTAAAATATTAAAGTCATCCAACACTTCACCAAAACATTTAAAACGCCATTCCATTTGTTCTAAGACTTAGTCCAAAATAACATGAAAGTCCATACTGAACCTTTGCTTTCCTGTCAAAACAATGTCCTTACTTTCTTCCAAAATTAGTCTTTTCCTCTTTTCTCCTCGAAAAAGCAGTCAATTTCAAGAGATGTTGCAGCACAGATGTTCGATGCTTCATCCAGTATAACATCATTCCCTGTATCTCGGATATCTTGTAAGGCATCTTTCAATCCAGTCAAGTGACTAACTGCACGGTCCACGGTCATATCTTTGTGCTGTAGCTGTTCATTCACGCGGGAGATCTGATTTAGTATTTTGTCCCACATAACAGAGTAACAAACAAACTTAAAATTAATTTGTTTAAGAATACTTTTAACCACTGATAAACAGTCATGGAATTGGGGGTTGTTAGCAATTTCCTCTAAGGCCTCGACGACTTTATCAAGCTATGAATAAAGTGCACGAACAGCAGAATATTTGGATGCCCATCTTGTATCACAGTGACG
>CABFOW010000283.1:78845-112224 GCA_902141385.1 Timema californicum
GGTGGAGGCCTGGCATTCCCCACATTTACAAGATGTCTTGTCAGAGGTGAAGGAAGGGTTTGGTAATCAGATAAATCTTTGCCGGGACCGAGGATTGAACCCTGGTCGCCAGCATAGAAGTCTGACACCTTACCCCTAGACCACCAGGTCACCATCTATTTGTAAAACATATCAACTGAAATATTTTCCTTTGCTATTTTATAATAAACAAATCCGACAAGTAAAAGGTCTGTAATTTATAAACTAATCCTTTTTTTTAACTGAAAACTAAAAACAAGATAAAACAGGAAATATATTTCAATGATATAACTGAAGGGTGGGTATGAAATGGTAAAATTAAAAATACATAATACAAGACATAAATAAGGACAATAAATGTTTGTAGACAGTTTTTTTAAACTACCAAATGGAATTCAATGTACATTTTCTAATCCTAATTAATTATCTAAAATTTTTATTTACTAAAATATTATGAACTAAATTAACCAAGGAATGAAAGAAAAAAGTGTAAGTCTCATACGAAAAGATGGTACATCTTTATTTCATTCAAGAAAAAATTATTCTTGTATGCTGTATAAATTTTCTTAGATCATCGATGTGCATTTATCATCTTCAAAATATATTTTACATAGCCAAATAATATATTTACCAAAATACAAGATGAAGTTAAAAATTAATTCTAAACATTATTTTTTATAATGAACAATATTTTTGTGTTTATCAAGACTTTATAAACAAGATAATGTGTATATAGTGTTAAAAAAATAAGAAAAAGAATGTATCGCTGAAAGTGATATCTAACTTCCCCCAATTGATAATATACTAGTTTGACTCACTAAATCTACTTATTAACTAAGAATCAAATAGCCAAAGCTATTATATTTGTTTTAGTGAGGATTTACTCGCATTTAGATATGACATTCTGAAAATTGAAAAAATTACACCTGGACATGGGAATCAAAACTGGGACCTTTGGCTTACTATGAAAATGCTCTGATAGCTCGTGATCTTAATACATCACATATTTGTAGCAAATGATTTTCGCACGGCCATCAAAGACTCTGCCTTAAAATATGAGTGAAGAATGACCCTCAGCATGTGACATTTCCTGGATAGCTCAGTGGTGAGAGCAGTGGTGTACTAAGCCAAAGGTCCAGGTGTCATTTTTCAATTTTCAGAATACTTACTAACTTCTTCAATTATTGAGGCACCTGAATCTGTAGGCATGCGGACTAAATATCAAGCTCGTCTAGGCTGGTTTTCTGATAATGGGGAGGTTGGTGTTGAACCCAATCGGGTGTACTGGAGGGGCAGTTTCTCCTAAATGACGTTCTACTCTCTCTTCCAGAAAATACAGGTATGTTTCCTCTATACAATTCTTTTCTCATCCTGGCCCCTTCAATGTAGTTAAATCCAGTTAGGCTGGATAAGTAAACATACATGGTTTGGGAAAAAAAAATTAATCCACAAAAAACAAAGAAAAAAAACAACTTGTATCCAATTAGAGTTCGTCTCAAAGAAAACAAGCATTTAATTGAGAATAAGCGCACAAATAAATGCTATATATACACAAAGTCATGCATAATTTATATTATATAAAATAATATTCGATCACAGCAAACAATCACTGTCATTGTGCTTGAGGGTGTAATTTATATTTCAGAATAATACGTGTTAAAGAATACATCAGTTTCAAACTCCATTAATCAATTTTATAAAATATATGTTGACTATCAGAGTATATCTTTGATAGTAGCTTTGTTGACAACATGTTATAAGTAAATTAAAAAGTATATTATAATAAAAAGAAAAGTGAAACTGTTAAGATACTAAAAACTGCAATTATTGGACAGATTTCATCACCATTCGTCTATTGTAAAGAGTTATCCTAGCATAATTTCTTTAAATTTTATGACCTATATCAAATAATATTTTTATCCAGTACCAGTACTCCATTTAACCTTAAATATACCTTTCCAAATTTAGTTATGTACATTTTTTTGGCAGGAAATGCAAGACTAATATTATCTAAGTAAAACTTACAAATATTTGTTTAATCAACTTTTGTTGTGTGAAAGTTGGTGCATAAAGGAAGAATTAAAGAAGCCCGTGGATTTATATAAAGTCTAAGGTTCATTGTTTTTGTCACACAATCGTTATAACAAATTGTTTCTAACACTTTGACTGAAATACATGCTTTACACCATTATTATTAATAAAGTCGAGAGCCTCAATTCACACACCTTTAATAAAACTTGCACGGCACATTTGAGATAAACTAAAAATGTCTCAAGGCAGTTTATTCACTAAGACAAACCATAACATTCACAACACAAAGAATTATAATACACCTTTTCACGTTCCCCCTGCCTTTAAAAAAAATCTTCAAATCTAATAAAATTCAGAAATATTTGCCTACAACTTGAGTTGTTTCAAGCTAAATGCTTTCCTTCAAACTAACCCTACCTAAATTAATGTCTCAAGATCAATTACTACCATTTGGGCTGTTAAATACATTACAATTTGGATGTATGTATATATATATAAATATTGACAGCTAAAAAACTCGATTTATGGTCAATTACTACCATTTGGGCTGTTATATACATTACAAATAGGATGTATGTATATATATAAATAATAAAAATATCGACAGCTAAAATACTCGATTTATGGTCAATTACTACCATTTGGGCTGTTATATACATTACAAATTGGATGTATGTATATATATATATAAATAATAAAAATATTGACAGCTAATATACTCGATTTATATATAAGTTATTTTTAAGTAATTGTATTATATCTGGAAGAAGGTACAGGAAAGGTGTATAGAAACAAATAAAATATGGCTTTTTATAATGAAAAAAAACAACAAAACAAACACTGCTCACACTTTACATTGCTGTCATCGGACAAAGAGGTAATGGCTGTTTCTTGAAGAAAATTGATCACTACGCACCCAGGTTTCATTCTGTCGGAATTCATCAGCAGGGAGTGTGAAACGTGCATTGCAACTTCCTAAAAGAGGAAACCAAAGAGCCAAAAGGGAGGAAAAGGAAATTTGTAAAAAATGCTAGGGCACTTAGATAGGAACATGTAAATGGAATAACATAAAGGACAAACACAGGAAATGAGCATTGAATGCAAATATATATGTCTTTTGCTTTTTTTTGTTTCCTCTTTTAGGAAGTTGTAATGTGCATTTCGCACTGCCTCCTGATGAGTTCCAACAGAATTATATTTAGGTCAGGGGAGTGGGCGATAACTAAAGATTTTCTTCAAGAGGCAGTCATTCACTCTTTGTTCAATGCCAGCAATCTTCTATATGAACAGTGTTTGTTTCATTGTAAAAACCATAATGTGTTTGTTCCTATAGTATGGTTCTATCCACTTTTCCTGTACCTTATTCCAAGTTTACAAGTATAATAAATAACAAATTAATATTCACATGGAAAAAGATCTGGAATAATTAAATTGTAATTTTTATGGTAGCTTGGGTTACCAAAATAAAATTAAACGTTAACAACTGTGCAATAAAACATTTTTTCAAGCAGAAAAAACCAAGAACAATAAGAAAACATATTAAAACTTTGATTCGGCTTAGAGAATATTTTAAATATCACTTTATTTAGTTTTTAACTTACTTTAAATTGAAAAAGTCAACTTCGCACACCCCTAATTACAAGCCTCATTTAGGTAAAGATTGATGGACAAAATATTCAGTTCAAAGACAATAGCTAATAAAGTAATAACACTCAAAAGTATTTTTTTTAAATGTTAAAAATGGCAATACCACATACAGAAGGAAAATTGATTTTTATTACAGATTCACATTTTAGAGCGAATAATACAAATTTGAATTTAGGTGTGTTCATAATAAAATCAATGTGTGTGTAATACACTAGATAATAAAGCAATTAATAAACAGGCCTAAGGGTGGATATTAAATTTATTTAAAAAATGACAGCTAGATACAGTAATTAAATTATTAACCATTGCAATTATTTTATAACCGACATTGCAAGCGACTACCCTAGTAATAACCTAGCCATTGTCGTCCAACACTTTGAGCAAAGAAGTTAATATAAATACAAAGACTGGACCCCTTGTTATTGGGTGAGTTGAAATTTGAGAAATTAGGAGAAAAACATTAGAGTATTAATCTAACAGTAAGAAGAATTTGCAATTAGGTGTGAACATCAAGTGTGAACTGGTTACAAAATAAGCAATTTAAAAGCTAAAGAAGTAACTTTTGTATAAAAATACATGGAGCCTAGATTCATCTCTTGCATCACTCTAATTGTATAATGTATTGCATGAAATATACCTTAAAGATTAATTATGAAAAATCGGCAGCAAAAAGCCAGCCACAAGTCAATATGTTCCAGAGTCCAAAAAGCTTTTAAAAGTAGTATGGGAAAAATAATCATAAACAATACTACTTCAAAAGTATCAGGTTAAATTCCTCAGTCAAGATGTCATTTAGTAACTATCTTTGAAACAACTAGCAGTTGCTTTAGATTTCAATGCATTCAAAGTAGGTTTGAATTTTTGTTTTCTTGTTATATTAATCATCATCATCTCTCTCTTCTCTACATACTTCATATCCTTTAATCTTCTAGGAATCATCTCTCATGTACCCCCTGTACCCCAACTCTAACCCCTACATCTTCATTCCTAATCCTATCTCGTCTGGAGACAGCTAGCATGCTCTTCAAAAACTTAATTCCCATGGCCACCACTTTACTTGTTTCTCTTTTATCCAAAGTGCAAGTTTCAGAGGCATAAGTTACTATGGGTATGAAGTATACTCTATAAAGCACTTCCTTACACTTTAGGGGTGCTTCTCCTTTACATAGGTCTTTTACACAACTGTAGAAAACCTCTCCCTGCTGCCCTTATCTCACTATCTTCTCCGCTGCCCCCTTTTGCCTCAATCACACTAACCAGATACTTCATGCTCCTTGCTTCTTTCAAATGTATTCCATACAGTTCCATCACCTTTATTGGCCTTGTACTCTGCCTCGTCATCACCATCACTTCACCTTTTGCTATAGTAAATTTCATTATATACTTTTTCACCTCCACCTTAAATTTCTGCAGATATTCCTGTACATCCTCTTTCTTTTCCCCCATGTTGCTCCTCTCTCCAGCTTCCCTTCATGTGTTTCCTCACTCTCCTTTCCAGAATCTTTTCACGCATTGGCAAATCAGTGTTATGCCTTTATAATTTTCACACCTCTTCTTATCCCCTCTCTTGAATATTGGTATTATAATACCTTTTGCCCAATCCTCTGCCACTTTCTTCTTCCTTCACACTGCAGTTATTTCCACAGAGGTAGCCCGCTCCTGGTGACTTTCCCTTCCTCATCCTTTTCAAGGCCTCTTATGCCTACTTCCAGGTTAGGTCAGCCATTTCCTTCTCTTCTTCCTTCCATACCAATCCTTCCCCCCTCAGAATTCAACAATCTCTCAAAATATGATTTCCACAGCTTCTTTACCTCCTCATTCCTCTCCAAAATCCTTCATCTTTCATCCATCATTAGGATCGCTTTCCTATTTTCCCTCCTCCTTTGGCTCACTTAACTATACCATATTTTCTTACTCCCTTCTACATCAGTCCGTATCACATTTGTTCACTCTTCCATACATGGTTTTCTCCCTTCTCTTATTTTCTTCTTTATATTACTCTTTCTCTCTATATTTATCCTCAGTCTTCCCTACTATTTTTGTGAACCATTCTCTAAATGCTTTGTTCTTGGCATTCACTGCTTCCTTTACCTTTTCGTTCCACCATAAAGTTTCCTTCCATCTGCTCTTTTCAGTGGTTCTTTCATATATCTCCTTTGCTGCTTCCACCATACACTTTTTGAACCTTTGCCCCTCCTTTTATGACGTCCTTTGGTTCTTAATCTTGCTTGAAAGCTCATTCTTCCCTCCATTTGGCTAAGCTTCCATATCATTATCTTCTTTTACTGCTTCACTATCTGTTACCCCTTCCTCCAGCCTTTCATGTTGGCAACTAATAGTCTATGGCCCCTGTCCAAAAACACACTGGGTAGGACCTTAATGTTAATTGTGCACGCCTTTGTCTCTTTATTTAATATAAAATAGTAAAGTAAGGATTTTTGCTCCCCATTCGGATATAGCACGTTATCTTTGTACCTACACCTAAAAGCTAGAGGCCACTATTAGCCTAAAATAGGGTGGACGGAAACTAAGGAAATTATTACAACAAAAATTAAAAACATTTGCAAGTTAAAGAAATATTTGGATTATTTATTCACTGTAATAAAATGAGGTAAAACAAATTAGATGGCCTTACAAGTCAAACTGAAGTGTGTTGGAAAACAAATCATGGCTGAGTTTGCACTTGCGCAGTAAGTTTGAAGTATATTTCAAACTCTCAAGGTATATTATTTTATTTGAACTAGTTTGGAAGAGACCAAAAGTATAAATAAAATGGTTAATATTATAAAATATAATATTAAAGAACCTTTCTTAAATGATTTACCACCGTGAGTTCAGAAAAAACAAATTTAGGGTTAAAATTTAAATTTTGAATCAGATGTTTATTAAAAATTTAAATTACTAAACCTTACAATAATTAGAAAGAGCTTAAAGAGCCTCTTTTAAATGGTTTACAACATGTCTGATTCACCACTGTGAAATTCAGACAAAACAAATTTAAATTTTAGGATCAAATTTAAATTTAAATATCGAACCAGATATTTTTCTTTTAGCACAAAGGTTTGACTTCCCGACTAGAACTCAAATCTTCGCGGAACTATTTATTACCCTCGTCACCTTTAAAGAAATCAACATAATTTTAATTTTTAATATACATAATATTAAAATAGAAAACAAAGCATTGTTACATTAAAAATACATATAATTTCTCGCTAAAAGAATCGGTGAGATTTAAAGTCAAATCCTTATAAACCAACAAAAATAAGTTACTTTAATATTTACTCCGAAGATGATATGTCTACAAAAATAACCTATAAAATAAATATTATCAAATTAAAGAATCTAAACAATTACTGATAGCCACATGAGTAATAAAAATTAATATTTAAACTAAATATGTCAAGAAAAAAAAAAGAAAAAAAAAAAAAAAAAAAAAGTGGCTACCAGAATATTTCAAGAAATTACAAAAATACTTGCGCCCAAGCGGCAATAGGAAACATTAAGTGTTCCATAACAGAATTTACTTTCAAAAATAAAACCTTCAGCGAAAAATTACAGATGCCTACACTAATTGATTTCAACTACATAATAAACCTAATTGTTCAAAATAATCAAACCCATAGTTGTAATATAAAAATTAATTTTATAATCAATAATATATATATATTTATAGCTATCGTGGCTAGATAATGTTCTAGTCATGAATAGGAATTCTTGTGGAAGTGTCTGATGTAATAGTCCTTGATGCTAGCTGAACACTATCTATATATAGGTCTAGTTGATGGATTGATAGGTGGGAGATTTCCTTATTAGGAAATTGATTATTAGTAGCATAACGTCAAACGACAAGCCGCTGGTGAATATGCTACATCTCTTTGGTTACGTCCGCCAGTTTCGTGGTGTTTTGTAGATCCATTTGACTTGTTCCCAAGACACGAACACCAGACACATGGTGAGCGGTTGCAGACTCTGGCTTCGGTCACATATACGAGTTAAAGAATACGAGTGGTCCTCCTGTAGCTCAGCAGGGCCAAGCAGAGCATTTCTGGATCCCTCTATTGGAATGTATTGTTGCTGAATTATTCATAAGCTTGTTAGGACTTTCTTCATTTTAGAATTTAGTGTGAATAGATTGGTTATGGAAGTCACGCTAATCCGGAAGTTACAAGTGAGTAGAGCACCTATATTAGACATAGTAAGATTGTGATATTTAATAACGCTGGATGTCTATGAGTATAAGTTTATTTAGGGTGGTAGTATACTAGCTAGTCTTGCTAGTATTTATATTGCAGGATGTCTATATGTATAGGCTTATTTGGGGCGGGTAGTAACATTGTGATATTAGCAGTACAAGCTAATGTTACATCTTATGATTACCCCTGCTATTCTTAAACCAAACTGTTTCCGACCTTCAGTTCATTTCTTGAGCATAATTACAGGAGTTTCTTTCCATTTCATTTCTTTCTCCCCAAATGGATTAGTTTTGCTATTAATTACTTTTAAATGGGAAATTTAATATTTTGCATTTATTTTATTTGATCAAATATTTTCATATATTTTAATGTATATGAATGCAGTTTGAAGCGTGTAGAAAAATTTTAATGGAAAAGTCATTCAGATAAGTTTCCAAACTATAAATTTTAAAATTTAGTTTCTTGTTTAGAATTTCCCCCGACCCATTCAAAAGGAATTTTTTTAAAATTGAATGTATGAACAAGTGTTTCATTTGTTTGAAACAAAACAAACTATTTTACATTTTTAATATGCTGTAGATACAATTTTGTGTGATTACTTTTTAGCTGTCATGAGGAAAAACTGGATTAGGAATGAGCCTAACCAGGAAATAGTGGGGGCACAGGGAATTCATTAGATGGTAGAGGAGGTAAGACTGAGGTGGTATTGGTATGTTATGAGAATGGAGGAGAGAATTTCTACCAAAGGGAATGATAGAGATGAAGTAGGCTATATAAGAAAAATATCGCAAGGATGACTAGGAAAAGGATGGGAGGAGAAGATAACAAAAAAATGTGCAAATGAGAGGAGAAGAATGGAAGCGAACAAAAAAGAGCGATGGAAGGATAGAGGAATATAGAGGCATGTCATTAAACTGACCCGGCCAAAGGCTGGAAACAATTTATGATGAGTTTGTCCGAAATTATTATTTTGAGCAGCAATTTCAGGTAACATTCGCCATTTTCAATTATGTATATGCAAATAAATGTGATTGTCCAGAGGTTTTTTTAAACTTATAATAGCAAGAAACTGATTGATATAATGAAAAGTGGGATTATGAAGTCATAAAAATAGCAAAATAAATCAACTATTGGGAGCATTTATTTTAACTTTTAATATGGCACTTCAGAATATTTTCTGTGAATTTATCCAAGGGGTTAATTTTAAACCCTTGGATAAAAGAGAAAACATTGCCTTTAAAATTGATGGGCTCGGCAATAAATTTGTGGTTATCAATAGAGCACATTGCAGTTCTTTAGATTTTACTAACAAATATATGTTAAATATACATTAAAATCTTAAAGCCACCCCCATCCTCCTTTATATATCCAAGTGTTATAACAGTACCAGTCTGTATTAATTAGTCTTTGATATAATTTTATTATATTTAGTTTCTTACATCTGCGATTGAATTCTAAATAAATGAATGGCAATCATCAGATATGGTAAATAGATCTGAAGAGGGGTGTGTGTGCGCGCCTTACAGGATTTTAAATCCAAACAACCTTTTACTAAGTAATGTGAGATTAATAAGTGTTATAAAATGCAAGATACTTAACCACCAACCATAATGGAAAAACAAATTATTTTAGGCTTTTAACAATTACAGGCCTTCAAATGCGATGCAATTTTTTGCCAATGAAAATTAGGTTACTAATGTTAAGTCAGTTATGGTGTTTGTATCTGTTTAGCAGAAAAGTAATTCATTTTTAGGATAAACTAAAAAATAGACACTTAAAATCAACAAAACATGGTAGCAAACCTATAAGAAACTACATTAACTAAACACCCAAATAAAGTGTAATACAATATGTTACCTATTTTTTTTAGGTATTCATACGAGAAATAATCATAGAAAAAAAAGCCGGATAGTCTTCAGTTCTCAATTACATTTGTTTACAAATTTAATGTTCTAAGAAACCAGGCCCAGATTTAAGAGGGAGCAAAAGGATATAATGTATCCAGAGACTTCACAAACTGTTACAATATAAGTGAAAAAAAATTCTCTTCTGGCTAATTTAATAGAAATAAACTTACAGTAGTCCCATGGCTTCTTTGGTGCTGACTGACAGCTTTGAAAAGTTACCAGGCCAAATTATGTACCCCTACACTGAACCATATGATCTGCAAAAACATGTGTTTAGCAGCTGTCACTTCTGACGGTCAAAATTTAGGTATATACCTAAATGTTGACTGTCAAAAGTCAGCTTTGAGCTGTCAACCAGCACCAAAGAAGCCATGGGGCTACTGTAGGTCATTTTTGGACAAAACATGTATGAAGAAAATGAAAAATTATTTTTATTTAAGAATATTAACATTATTTTCTGTACCTTCTAAAATTAACTAAAAAACAAACAAAATATATAATACAATTTTTGTTTCAAGCAAATTAATTTATTTAAATAATATATTTAGTTTTGAGTTTTTAACAGTTGATTCTATAAAGGAAAAATGATAAGTGTCGAAACATTGAAATCAGATATATTTGTTTAATGTTGGGGCCTCCACATCTCTAAATCCGGGTCTGTAAGAAACACTTATGTATTGAAGCCAAATACATTAATCATTTAATTATAAAACTTAATCGATAAACAACTATATTAGATCAGCTTCAGTCATTTTGATTATCATTGCTTTTGTGCATTACAGTTAACAGAAGAGCAGATGACCACAACTTTCAATAAGTAGTGGTTTGAAATATAGCTATACTGTTAAAAAACATTATCTGAAAGCTGCCAGGATTAGTAAATGTTGTCGGTTTTCATTCTAGTTAATCGCCAGGCAATTTAAATTTTTCCAATAATAAATAAAATGGCATTCAATCTTCTCTATAATGGAACCAAGATACCCTACAACAAAATAATGGCTAAAATGCATGTATCAGTTACTAGACATTCATTTTAATTGGTTACAATTTTCATTAATGGAATTTTAAAACTTAAATGTTTTTTTGAAGAACAGTTAATTTTAACTATGTTTTTAGAAGGTAGCTATACTGGAATAGTGGTAAATACGAAGGTGTTAACTGACATACACTTACATGCATTGGCGGGAACGCAAATTAAACTTAAAGATTATCTAGTTTGACTTGCTGGTGACAAGGTATGGGTTCAAATCCAGACCGAGTGCATTGAGGGGAAATTACCCAACCTCCCTCTATCCAAGTGCTAGTACATTTAATTAAAAATCTACTTTTATTATACCTATACCAATTGGTTTGATTAAATGTGGGTAGCCCATACAAATGAAAATATATAAATTGAGGGGGAAAAAAGTATGATCAAATGAGTAAAACCAAGAAAGCTTAAGCAAAAAAGGGAAACAGTAGTAGGCTGAGAGCTTAGCTGAATATGACTGTTACTCAAGTTTCACAACCCAAATTATTGGGAGTTTAAAGGCTTAGCATCCACCATACCTTTGTGAAGGTTTAACATAGTAGATATACAAAAACATATACTCCAAGATTTTTTTGCCAAAGGAAGATCCATCAGGTCTTAATTTACTTTCTAACAGATAAGGTAGATAAGTGTCTTGAAAGAATGTTGAAGAAAAAGATATTTGTGTGTATATATTTGTGTATTATACTAGATTTTTAAGACTAGTAAACCTTTACAAAGGAAATTTTGGGCTTCTAGCTTTTTTTTTTAACCATGTCTCACTACCTGTTCAAGTTATACACATACACGATGATTACTATAGTGAAATAAGGAGGAAGGAAGCATTCTAGAGGTAATATACCTGCATTTGCATGGGTAAAAAATTAGTGGGAAACCATTTAGGGAAAACCACTCTATATAGACCCAACAAGGATTTGAACCCCAATTTCCCTGTCATCAGCAGGCCAGTCTAACACAAGAGTGACATCTTAGACCATTCCGCCGCTGAACCAGGTATTTTTTAAAAATTCTTTAACATTTTCAATGATTTAGACCAGTACTTTACTTAATTATTAGCTACATAATTAAAACTGTGATATTAGTCTTATTTCAAGAAAAAAACCAAATAATAATAATAATAATTTGTAAGGTGTTGGATTCCAAAGACCAGATTTTTCTCTCTATCTAGGTGAGCCAGTTCATCTTGTTTTAATTAATGAAATAAATAGGGGCAGCCAGCACACTTTGTGTGGGTGGTGGTGTTTTGATCCGTGAGTTAAAAATTTGAATCTCGAATATTAAGTCTAGAAAATACTGTCAGTTGAAATTTGAGTAGTGAATTTAAAAAAAAAAGCTTAAATTAACAATAGTTAAAAGAAAATAACGAGAACCAATTATATAGCTTAATCTCAACTTGTTTATTTTATAGGTATATTTAGGTTAGAAGTATAAAACTGAGCTAGACCATGATTAAAAGAGGTATTACCACTACAATTATATTAGTAATACTGGAATAAAAATTGTTTAAAGAGTACAATGACAAACACTAGTTCCCGCCAGCCATTGCTGGATTCCTTAAGAGAAAAGAATATATTGGATGTTGAAGATCAAGCTCAACTCATTATATTGATGTATCTTGCAGGCAAAAGTGTTTAAATGTGTTTTATGTTTGAGATTATTCTATTTCATAAATGTTTGTAATCAATTCAATATTTGAGTCATATTCAAATTAACACTATTTGACCAGCACTACTTATTAGTTAATATTTTTGTTTAGGTACTGTGTTTATAGCTAGCCATGTTTTGGAAAATGTAATATATATTGTAACATAGCCACCTCTCAACTTCCGACAAAAAGGTACATAATTTGATTGAAAGCTGTGACACACTTTTCAAAATTTTGTGTTAAAAGTGAAAAACATATTTTAACTTTAAATAATCATATATAGGTTGATAAAAGAATCTGATTAAAAGTAATACAAAAAATATAGACAATCCAGGCTTTGTAAAAGGACCAGTTATGGTTAACTATGAAATATATATAGCTTTGAATAGGAAGAGTCTGCTAAGGAAATCTACATTAATTTATCAGAGAAATAAACAGCAGGTAGACTTCGATTAGGTTTTCTGAAGGAGGTGAGATAAAAAAAAGGAGATGAAAATTATCATAAAAAAATAAAATTATCTTTTAGATAACACTTTTTACCATCCACCAGTCCAATATTAGCAGCTCTTTGAAATTATTGTCTTAATATAGAGTATTCAAGATGCCAGCCTATTACTCGACACAATCAACACATTCAAATTGGCAGTGAGCGAGATAACACACTTAAGATTCATCCCTACAGGCAACACATTCACAACAAGACGCCTCACTCAGGAGAGAATGGCGACACTGCGCCGTGCCCCTCCCACGCTCACGTTGTCCACACTCGACCACTTCTTGTGTCCGTTCCTGAGAGCCTCTGCTGTTACTTTGTCCTCACACACGCGGGACATGGCTTCTAGTTTCTGTGCGCGGTCCTTGCTCAGGGGCTCGCTGGGGAATGAAAGATCGTTGGCCTCCGCCAATGTCCTTAGGTCAAAGTAGTACTTGGCGTACACACTTGATGGAACATTGATGTTGAACTGTAACATCTCTAGGAATTGACGCTCCAGCTCATTCCTAAATTGAACATTTTTTTTATAAGATAGATTTGTAATATTGTTTTGGATAATTTTTTATTTGTATTTTTATCACTTTGCATATCACTTGCACAACCACAGGCATGTCCAGCCTTTCTCTGACAGAGCAACATAAGTTTTAGGGGAAATTGCAGTGGGTCATGAGACTTATAATACCTAATGCCCAAATTTAGTACATATACCAGGGTGGCCACAGAAAGTATTTTTTCAAATTCCCCGACTTTTCCAGGTTTTCCATACAACATTTTTAATTTTTCTTTGATCATGTTTTACCCGTTTATATAACTGTTGGCCACTTAGTATGGATCGATCTCCAATGGCACACATGTTTGAACTGATTAATTGTCTGTGAGCTGCACTGGTGAGCTCATTGACAAAGGTGTCAATTCTGGTGATGGGGAGGTCCAGGCTCCTAGACTAATGCACATAATTTACTAAGATTAACAAGGAAAAATCAGAACAGTAGAGAGATACAATATTGTTGTTGCTTTAGATTTTTGTTCATTATGGTACTCATGCAAGTGAATACATAATGAAATACTTGATTGGATATTAATTATCTCGTGAATTTGATTGAGCTCTGTCGTTCCACCTAAAGTAAGTTTACATACATGTGCATTAGATGACCTTGGTTCAAGTTAAGAAAATAATCAAAGCAACACAATGTGTCTGAAGGTTATTATTAGTTCACTTTATCTGTGATTGCCATAATATACTGTAATGGAAATGAATTAACAAANTAATGTTTCTTTTGTTTTTATAAAATAATGATAATGCCAATTTTCCCCTGTTTTATGGTCAAATTCTCTGATTTTTTTTAGCTTTCAAATTCCCTAATTATTCTAGGTTTTCGGCCACCCTGATATACATACACACATACCCATACCCACCCACCTATTCATCAATACATACAATTCTGGAAATTACATGGAAATTAGCAAGCAATTATGTCAGCTAAGAGAGCCTAATTTGTTGCTATTTTTTGCAATTTGAAACTTTTCAATTTGAGCTGGCAGGCCACACAGTATGTAATCAGGGGCTACAAGTGGCCCAAGGGTCGTTGGTTGGACATGCCTGTTCTAAGCCAATTAAAAGTAAAACACAAAGGTGAAACAAATTGAATTCTTTAACTTTAAAAACTTCAATATTCAACAACAAAATCACCTTCTGAAATATGTTGACTATTTAAAATGTATTTAGATCGTGCTCATTTTCTGACTTATTTGGTCAGACACAATATTGCTAATTAATCAAAGAAAGATTCTTTTCAATCGTGAGATAAATAATTTATTTTATGAAAGAAACTATAAAGTTCCTATAAAGTGAAACAAAGACAAGTGGCTGGCAAAGATAAATTTTCTTTTATATGACAACTTAACTATCTAATTCCATAGTACTGCTGTAAAGTATTTAATGTATAATTTTATATTCGATCAAATGAAAAAATGACATATTGGACAAGTCAAATGAACCCTGGATCTTTGTCTTTGTACATCAATGCTCTACTATTGATAATGGTTTTAAATTTGTTTTAATTCAATGCAGTATGTTTAGCATTTAATTAATATAATATGCTAAATGTATTTATTTCAAAACTGCAACTTGGCTTGGAGATTAATACAAGCTTCAACTTCGCTTAAAAAATCCTAGCTTCGACAATTGCAAAGTTTTATCACTGAATATGATGACAGCTAAAATACTCCATTTATGTCCAATTAATGCCATTCCCATCTGTTATATACATTAAAAATTAATATTCATAAGGAAAAAAACCTTGAGTAAATGAATTGTAAGTTGTGATAGTAGATTGATTTATCAGAATTAAACTAAATCTTACAAACAATTGTGGAATAAAGAATTTTTAAAAATAATTTTAATGCATAAAGTTATATAAATAATTACAATTTTTTAAAAGCTTAAAACCTTTAACAAAAATTATTTGAATTTCGATTCAGCTTTGAGAGAATTTCATATATACAATTTGAGTATGCTTCAAATTGAAAAAGAAGAGTTCGCAAACCCCTAAGATGATTAGATTAAAAATATCATGGTTACAATGATGAATTAATGAAGTAACTTTACAATGCTACACGGAAAAGTAAAATAAATAGTGTGACACTAGTGACATAGCCAGGATTAACACATTGGGTGCAGACTGTGAGGGCTAAAGGAAAGTCCCCTCTTTCCCCATCTATTGCCGATCCCTATTGTACTAAAATTCCCTCTTCCCCCATCCCCTCCCCAGTGCAATCACTGCAAGTACACAATGGAATTGTGTTAGATCATAGCTCATTCAACTCAAACAAGCCTATCATGATATTGATAGACTATAGGTTATAGAATATTTTCAAGCCGACATATAAGTCCAAAATGAAATAAGAACAAGCTTAGTTACTGTTTAAGTTAAAGCTGGCACCTGTGAGCTGAGTTCTTTCGTGTTGCATTTTTCCAAACAATTATGAGGCCACTTTCGCTTATTTTTAAACAAAGAGCTGTATCAAGAAATATTTAAAACTATACATTGGCACTGAGAGAGGCTGTTAAAAATTAATGCCAATGTGTGGATAGCAACTATGTATGCATTGATAAAAGGGACTATGAATTTTTAAAACAAAATTCCTTAAGTTGGTAAGAGACCAGAAATTTTTAAATATTAAAACATTCAATTAATCATAACTTTAATTATTTGGATTCGTAAAAAAGATAGAAAATGCAGACTCGACATGAAATTTTATAATGTTAGTAAAATAAGTCATCTTAAACACTTGTGTATAGAACCAATAAACTTACATGTCTTCTACAGTGATGTCTTTCAAAATTTGACAGTAGTCCACATTCCAAACAGCTTGGTCGTCCCAAACTTTCGATGCCAATAAAATAGCTCCTAAAACAATTCGCTTCCAAGTTGCAGGAGTGATATCTACTTCAGCATAAGTCAGAAGTCTGAAAAAAAAATAATTATGTTATGACCATGTAATGGGGATGGAAAAGGAAAGAATGCTGATAGAGAAAAAAAAAGCTGTAAGGAGGGAAACCAAGAAAGAGATGGGAGGAGCAGATAACAGCAAGTGTGTAAATGAGAGTAGAATATTGGAAGCAAATAAAGGAAGAAGAAAGGTGGAAAGCCAGAGGAAGATGGAAGTATTTTAATAAACTGACCAGGAGACAGGCTGAAAACAGACGGTGATGATGCATAATAATAAATTATGTACAACAGTATCTCACAAATACAAAGGTTACTACTATATCTACTTTCATATGTAAAGTTATATGACCTGCAGCTGCCAATTTTAATTCATAATATTAATACCTATAAAGTTTGTATTTTTCTGATAATATACCTGTACAATCAATACCTGTACAATCAATGACGACTAAGAATTCAAAGTGTGTGTGGGCGGACATGTTTATTTAATGAACAAAACAAAGGACATATTTAATTAAAAGCATTGGTAACATTTAGTTATTTTGTGTGAGGATTTCATTCAAGAGTGCTTTTACTCAGTCAATGTTTGTAGTCGAAAAATCACACACAAGGAATGCAAGTTCTATGTTTATCTAGGTTGTATAGTTTCTGAACTCACCTTTCCAAATAGACCAGAGTAATGATAGCACATTCGGCTGTCAACTGGGCAGCATTAAACAATGTCCTGACAAATTTGTAAATCTGTCTGTGCTCTGGATTGTGCTTATCATAGTCATCTATTACACCATCCCTCTAGAACAAAACAGTGAATTGATGAATAAAAAAAAATAGAACTAATAAAAACCTCCCTTGGATACTTAAACATATTTGAGGATTAGACAAAATATCAGATTCAAGCTTCAATTTTTTTATACTGTGGAATTGGAATTTGTTTTGAAGCTCTATTTACTGCTTATTGGTGATTCAGACCTGACAAATATTGGACAAACTTAAACCGAGTCCAGACCATTAATTTATCACTTAACTGTATGTGTAAATGTTATTAATGAATGCTTACTTACATCCAATACCATTTCCAGCCTATGGCCCGGGTCAGTTTTTTATTCTAGTCATTTATTTCCCACTACCGGCTGGTTAGGCTTGTCATAGTTTCATATACCTTACCCATCTTAAGACTTGTACAGGCACAACATCAAGTCCGTGGCCGTTAATCTATAAATGTGAAAGGGTAAACCCATATTTTCATCAATGATTAATTTTTCAGCTATGCCGGGAATCGAACCAGGGATGCTTAGCTCAGTAGGCAGACACGCTACCAACTGAGCTAATGATGCTGGACTTATTAATGAATGTGGTGTGACAAAAAATTGAGCATTTATTTACTTTTTCTATTTCCTTTTCTATTTCTCATTTTACTCAAGAATCAGCTTCGAATTTTAGATTTAGATTAATAAAATAGTGGATTTGTCCCAGCTTAGGACAGACTTAATAAACCTTCATCCACCGCCCTGAGCTTCATATAATTTGCCACCAGGCTTAAACTTAATTATCCTAATAACAAACAAACAAAACAAGATTTTTTTCATTGAAATGTGTTTAGAAAATAAATACTGTTTTAATCTATTTACTAGGGATTAACAGTATTTCTACAGTTTTTATTTAATAATAATAATAATAATAATAACAACAGAATTTAAGATGCACATAAAGGACTTACTTATAAAATCACACTACTAGATTTTTGAATAGTGAATGTATTTAAATAAGATTATAGTTTAAAAGATTTCAACAATTCTGACTCGATGCTTACTAAAGCAAGAGCGTTTAATTTATCCTCATTCATTTATGATCATAGATAATTTTTGACTCCGCGGAACCAAGAAAAATTGGGTTCTTCATAGCTGTTTGTGGACAGAGTACAAACACTTATAAAAAAGCTCAATATCAACATTAGGGTACATAGTATGTAGATCATGTTCTCAAAGCCCCTCCAACAATTTTAAACTCTTTTTTCCTAAAGTTGAAGAGCAATGTGCACAAGTCTCCAAATAAAAATTTACCGAATTGTCCCTACTGGTCAAAAACTTCTTATGACAAGATCAAATATAAATTAATTTACTTGCATTGATATATTTTAGTGTGTCCATGCTGCCCATTAGCAACTAGAAACCATCTAGCCTCAGCATACACAAAGAAGGTATAATTTAAGCTAATACCTTAGCATTCACCCGGAGAGAGGACGGGAGGGCACAGGGTGGAAACATTTACCACTAGAACCTTGGATAACTAGGTCAGAGTCAAGACTACAAATTTACACATAAATATTCAGGAGATTAAGAAATTTAGCTCGCATAGGAAGACTAATTTGTTGTTGCTAGGTTTACTGGCCGACTCACAGTGAGAGGATGGAGCTTCTCGTCAAAGATGGAAATATGTCGCTGTGAGGTTCTGTTCTTGATGTGGTAGTAAATCGCCAATGCCACACACTTGACCGTATTTTTGAGGTTGGGCTGGGACACTGTGCTGTCATCTAGATAGATTGTGGAACACGAGCTGCTCTTCTTCAGAGGCCGAGGGTCAACCAGCTAAATGAAAAGCGATTATTTTTTGATGGATGACAACCACTGTATGGTATCCCAGACTAGTTGAGACTTAAAAATAAACCAAATAGCATGAGAAAGATTACCCAACTTGACTTTGCGGTGGGTTAACCATTAATAGGAATTTAGAGCACAGTGCTCTCTTGAGGTGTGAGTAGAGTTTTGCCATTTCAACATTTGTGTTTAATTTGGATGTTAAATGTAATTATTGTTACTAATAAATAATCTTGTTTCTAAATTCAAATAAAACATTGAAATACAAGCAATCAAAATGAAAGATAAATGTTTTAGGAAAGGTGGCACCAGTGAAGACAATTGATAGCTGCAAGAGATGATTACCTTTCTTTGTGGCCACATTGTCTATGGCGTTACTCTCATGTAAGACTAGACTGCCAATGACAAGGTGGTTGGGGTTCGAATCCTGGTCAGGTGTGTTGAGGGTATTTTTTACAAAATGGTTTTCCACTAGCTCCCTCTTCTTGCAAATGTGAGTACAATTGCTCTAAATTCATTCCTAACTCATTAATATAATTAGTGCACATGTGTGTAACCTGAAAAGGTAGGATGCGGTGCTAAAAAAATAAAATAGTGAGATTATTGTTTACTTTTGAGTTTCAACTAAAATGAAATGTAATTTACATTAAAAAGTGGGTCTGTGACAGTAAAACATTGACTAAGACCTTTTTATTTACATTGTCCCTTGGCTAAAAAATTATTAGATCCATGCTTTGTGGGAGAGTAAAATTTCTTGTACACCCATCAGTGATGTGAAGACCACCTTGTCAATATTTATGTGACTTGTGTCTGCACATTCAGACTATCCACAACATACACTAATTTACAGGATAAGAATAGTGACTGGACTAAGGATGAGGAAGGTGAATTTTAGAGAAATGAGCTATCAACCACCTTAATAGAGAATGGGAACATTAAAACGATAATCTTTATGTACAAAAATCCCCCAGAGCCCACTCGTTTGAAATTTGAACCATATCTTGACTTATCAGGACAGAGTTATGTTGACAACATGCTGACAATGAGCTGTTGTAGAATTATGGTGAGAAGGACCATATATGACAATTATAAATATTTCTAAAACCACTTTGATATATCCATCAAGTCATGTGATCTTCAGCTGTCGCTTTTGTAAGATGTAAGTAATCAATGTTGACAGCAAAACAAATAAAAAGTTTGTATTTACTCTTTCTAAATGGTCGTTCTTACCAGATCCTTAACATAGCAATCCTTGGCCTAATATGATGGCCATAAATAACTTCCTTAGAATTTAAAGAAATCTAGTTGGATTAAATTTGAAGTGTTAATTTGTTTCAATCAATTATGACCAGGCAAATATGGTAATACATGGTGTCTACTAAACTTGACCAATGAAATCCCCGACCATTTCCTTGATTTCCCCAGATCATTTCCTAAAATTCCCGGCTAAAAAAGTATGTCACATCCTTCTAACTCGCCCCCCCCCCCTCTCGTTTTTCTATTAATTTTTTAAAAATAATAATAAGTTTTAAAATCTGAATTAAAATTGTTTACTAGGAATTAAAAATATATTACACAGCTACAAACAAAAAAATGACATAATTTACTGATTATTGTATTTCATATTTTGAGTATAATATCATTTTTCCGGAATTTTTATAGTGATTTACCAAATTCCCGACTTATTCCCGTTTTTTCCCGATCACTTCAAATTCCTGGCTAATTCCCGTTTTCCCTGATTTTCCCGGATGGTAGACATCCTGTAATAATAATTAGGCTACCCTTTAACAAAAAGGGAGAGGTTTAGAGGTATGGCTTACTGATTGTTATAATTACACTCCATTTACTCTTTCATTTCAACCATAAAATAAAAGCTTGATCAAAAGCAATATATTTTTCAGATTTAAAAATGTGACTATCCTGAAACTGGTAGTTATAAATTATGTTTTTATTCAATAACAATAATTTTTCTAGAAGGCAATATGACATTAAACATGATATATTTTAATTTAAAAAACGACTTACATGATTTTGGCTCCTTTTCCTTATCATACCATCTGGAACAAGAAAATAAAAAAGCTTAGGCAATGAATTTGTTTTATCGACTTACACACTTTTACTACTGTATTAAATACAGTTTGAAGTAACAACTAATGTATTATTTATATGCCCTGGAAATATAGGACAATACTGAATATCTCATTCTTAGGAACTTTGGCACTTTAAACCAAAATTTCCAAATTAGATTCAAGTGGCAAGGTGTTATATTTTAACATACTGTAGCAAAACTTTTGAACTAGGACTATGTTTGTAAACAATAAAGGCTAGTAATAGTGAGTGCACATTGTAACAAATCGAAATGATACAAGTTTTGCACTAAAAGCTTACAGAGATGGCCAACCAATTGAGTTCGTGTTTTACCATAATTCATTCACAAAATGATTTTTATTTCTTTCTAAATCACCTTTAAACATTTATTAACTTAATATATAATGAAAGAAAAATTATATGGTGGTTTTGTAGATTCAAAGGGAGAGCAAATCTTTTGGTTTTAAACATGTATCGAATGTATATATAATTTATAAGTCATTTTCAGTCCTTTTTTGGTCATTTTGAAATTTTAGGTGATTTATTAGAATTTTTAGGTCATTTTATAACTTATTTTTTGATCATCCTTAGGTCATCAAAAACCAGACCCTGGTCATCACATTATCTAGTTTTTGTTTTAGCACTGTGTCTTAATACTTGTTAAGGTTATACCCATGGGCTACTAATTAAGCCTTTTAGTTTGAGGTGAAGAAAGTTGAATTTAAAGGAAGCGTGTCTGCATTTGCATGAAGGGAGAGTGGAAAACCATAAAAAAAACCTCTTACCTAAACCTGGCTAGGCTTCAAACCACGATCTCCTCCTGGTCCTAGCCTAACAATAGAGTGACGCCTTGAACAATGTGGCCAGTGGAGCAGTTTTTAAAAAATTATTATGAAAAAAAATCCTACAAAATAGTTAGGCTATTTCTTTGTCTTTAAGTGGGTCAAGGCTTAAAAGGGATAAAACTGTTATATTTTTATTTTTGCATCCCCCCCTTACCCTTCCAAATTTAAGATTAAAAGTGATTAACAACCCGCTTTCCCCTGATACCGATAAATCATGACCAATGATAGATAATTTTAAATAACTTAAACGGTCCAACAAACCATACTTTAATAAAATAAAGCTTAGATGACATGGAGATTGAGGTTTAACTCCCTGTTGGGTATACCGAGTATTTTTTCTTTCCCAAAATGGCTTTCTTCGGCGCTAAAAGAAAAAGAAGCCTAGTGTGTCATGAAATGCTGCAAGATATTTGCAAGGCTTTTCTGTGTTCTCGTTGTGTCCCATTTCCTGTTCAATGCCATTGTGTGTCTGATCTTGTATTCAAGCCCTATCTTGGAGCTCCATAAGTTATTCATAGGATGGCTTGGTGAATAAGAATACTATGGGCAGGTGAAAGTGCCATAGTCACGAGATTTTTAAGTAAGATAATAAGTTTGTATTAAAGGACAAATTAAATGTCCTTTTTCTTTAGTCAGCTCCATATTATTATGAACTTAATTTATTTGGGAATTTAATGAACACTTTCTAAAACATGTTATATTAACACACAAATGATAAAAAAATGATTTAGATTATTGCATTAAAGAATAGAGGGTAGGTGTCCCCTTAAAATATATTTTGCTAGTACAGCATCTTACTACAGATTCAGATTATACACTCATGGGTTAGAGATGAGGAAGGTTGAATTTAGAGGTAGAGTACCCACATTTGTGTGGAGAGGAAAAACATTTCTTGGAAAAAAAATAATCTCAGTACACCTGACCAGGATTGAACCATAATCTCTCCATCATTGGCAGTCTAGTCTACTGCAAGAGCAGTGCCTTAGACCATGCGGCCATTAAAGCGGGTCTCAAAATATCTTAATTACTGGTTTACACTGTGCGAGATACTGGCTTTCCAGTAAACTATTAACTGACCTAGGCAGGTGGACAGCTATTGGGCTCTTCTGTTCTGACCCTTGCTGTCCACACAGGCTGTCAGTAGCATAGCTATAGGCAGGATTGCTTTCTAACGATAAAAATGTTTGAAGAATGTTTGAGTTCTTATTCGTAAAATCTTGAGTATCATTTTCTTTGATACTGTTTGATGAATGATTAAACATAATACAAGAGGTGGCAAGGAATATGACAAAGAGTGCAGAAAAAGGAATGGCAGTATTTAAGAGGTCTCTAGGACCATCATCAACAATATTGAAACCTGCCTCGGTGGCGTAGTTGGCTAACACGCTTGTCGTGTTGAGCTCGACTGCTGAGGACGGGGAGATCGAGGTTCGAATCTCGGTCGGGTGAACTGGGGGCGGTTTTTACTAAATGGTTTTCCACTCTCCCTCCACGCAAATGCGGGTTCACTTCCTCTAATTCAGCCTTCCCAATTCCTAATCCATTAGAGTAATTAGTACTTAAAGCGTATAACCCGAACGGGTAGTAAGATGCGGTGCTAATTATTTCTATTTTCTAACAATATTGAAACAGCTGTGTGGTCAAGATCTATATGAAAATAAAGTTATTTTGAGGACAACATATCCTTAGAAGGTACTGTCTTCTGCACAACGTCATAGAAGGCAAGGTTGAGTGAAAGTTGAGTTTAGGAAGGAGGAAGATTGAAATATTGGGTGGCATGAAGGAAAGAAGACAATTCTGGGAACTTGAGGAGGTCGAGGACAGGGCAGGGCGCATTGGCGGTCTAAGTTCATGACAAAATAAATGGACCTGTGGTAAGACAGGACACCTAATACTAATAGCACTCAACCATTCAGCGCAAAGACAGATAAGTGCACAAAGCTGTGGCAGATAGAATACAATTAAAATAACAATGGCCTTAGAATTATGTTAGTCCTTTTTATGTGTAGTGAAGTGGCCAATGGCCAGTAAAACAATATATTTTAAGTAGCTGGTTAAGCCAGCTGCTGGTCAACTTGCACAGCACAACCTCTATCAACTCGCAAGCTAACTCACACCATGTAAAAAAGGAACAATATGTTCTTAGAAAATGAGAAAAATAAGTGAAAGATGAAAAAAAGGGATTACAGATTAAAATATTTTTTTTTGTTAGAATATTATTAACAATAGGGCCTAGGCCTGAATCAAAACTTAACAAACCCAGGCTATCTAATTTGCTATTTAATTAGACCATGAATATGTATTATCTGGGTTGTTAACCAAATAAAGTTCAATCAAGAGCAAAAGAATCCAACTCCAAATACATGCATATTTTTTTATAGCATCACATCTTACAACCTGTTCAGGTTGTGTACTAATTACACAAATTGGTTAAGCTAAGATTGAATTTTAAAGTAAGTATACACATTTGTGTGGAGGGAGAGTAGAGAACCATATTGGATAACTACCTTTAGTACACCCAACTGGAATTCTAATGGTACCAGTGTTGATAAGTGACAGCTGAAGATCACACAATTTGATATGCAAGTAGGGCCCATGTGAAAGTAGGTTTAGTAACTTTTTCAGATATTACCATTCATAAGAAAATTGGGTTATACATTCAAATGTCTTGTACTCTGCTTTAAGCTGCTCACATTTGCATGGCGAGGGGGGGTGGGAGAATAATGGTGCTAAATCACGTGGAATCACACCCCGAACACCAGGCCAAGAACGTATGACAGTCACATGTGATCCAATAATAATAATGAAATATTTGGGCTATTACATATATATATATACTCACTTTCTATTGAAGCCTTTGACCTTTCCATAAAAATGGTCCCAGCCATTGGATGAAGTGATGGGTCTGAATCACAATCTTCTGGTTCTCGTTCACTAATGTGTTGAAGATTTCCGATACTTTCTTCTCCTTCAGGGGAGTATGCCTCAAAATGAGGCACATCTTTATGTCCCTGAGATGGGCTTGAATAAGCACAGCAGCTATTCTTGTTACCCATGCTAATTGATAGCCTTGTCCCGAAGTCGTTCCGGAAACTTTGCACATGGAAGTTAGATGTATAAAAAAAACTTTATAATCAGTAGTTAATTAGGTAATATTTTATTGTGCCTAAGAGAACCTGCCGCTTGACTGCAGCATATTACTGCATGCTGTCATCTGCAACATCTTTACAGACCCTCCAACGATTGGAGTTATTTACATAAAAATGTATATCACAGATAAATATTACACCTTCGTTATTTACATGTCTTTGTTTAAATAATACATATACTATGAATACATTTCATGACATATTGTAAAAACTATAGATTGCAATAACTAATAACCTATGCTAAGTCGCTTTCTCCGGCCTACGCCTACTAGACTGCTTGTAAATTGGGAGCTAAACAGGCTGCCGGAATGAAAATTTGTAAAAATAAAATATTCAATCAAAAATGTAATCTTTGATATATTTAAAATTTAATTTGTATTTGTTTAAAATTATTTTATCGAGTTAAATAAAAACATATAAACAATACGGTGCCTTTGATCAATAAACAGAAATTCTAACTTGATCAGCCATTACCATATAATATGAGCCAGCTATTGGTTGAAACCTACAGGCTACAGTTAGTGCACGAAAAGTCGAGAATAGTACCGGAAATTATACCAGTCAAATCAGTTTCTATTCTAATCCCTCTTCATTCCACATTCTGCAATCCCTTGTGAAAACATGGCCGATCCAATGAACCAGTTTGATATGGAAGTCTCCGAAAACATTGAAGGAATTATACCTGAACAAGCTGAAGAGTAAGTTAATCATTGAATTGATATAATTTATTGTTATTATGATTGATTGCATATATATATTTTTAATATTGAAATACACAAAGTAAGAATGTATCTTTTCAATTTAATATACCATTTCAGCATTGATAAATTTGTTTGTTATTGTTATAAGATAATCCTTGATTTGAAAATTTTACATATTAAACTACGCGCAGTTTCTTTACTGTTTGTTTAGTAACCTCGGTTTAAAGTTACGGACTTCTTTCACTATTGCAATTTAAAATATTATTAGGAGCCATCTGTCAAAATTATAATAAATGTACTAAAAAAATAAATTGAAATAAACTAATGTTTTTGTATAAAAAATATAAGTATATGAAATAAGCTTAAGCTGGATTATCTCATTATAATTTAACTATGTTAAAAATGAATTTGTCTTTAGTGCATTGACCTGTTTCAATGTAGGCCTCCACCTTCAATTTGACACTAGCAATTTAAATTAAAATATGGTTAGCCTTATGTGAAATAAAATTTCTAATATTATGCTATATTTGAAAGATCTAATCCAATACTATCCCATATAGGTCCATGTATAAAACCCAAGAAACAGTGATGATGCATTCTCTCTGTCCCTTATAGCTCATTTTCTTTGTCATTGTATATTTTATCACTATTTTATTCACTTTACCCACAAGAATAATATCTAGAATCAATGATACCAAGAAAACTTTCTGATTAATATCACAGCAAAACTCGCCCAATTAACTTTTAGAATGTAAATATTGATTATCACATCTTGCTACTTATCTGTGATCCTTTGCTCTAGAATGGTTATAAAGTCATACATCCATTCCTTCTGATTGATAATTAAAAAAAAATCCATCCATAATAATTTACAATTTTAATCTATCTACCCATGAGAAGTTAGCTTATTAAGCTAGGTTGGGAAAGTACATTATATTTGTACACCTTTTTTAGGTCTCCTTTTTTGTTTAGTTAGCCTATAGTTTCTTATATTTGCAAATGGTTTATGTGACTTTATAAATGAAAATGTGCCACCACAGGTTTTTATAACGTCTACTCTATGAACATCAACCATTACCGGATTGAAAAGTAGTTTATTAACCGAAATATTAATATGAACTAAAAAAAATTAAATACATATCAGGCAAGAACATACTATAAACAGAACTACCAAAATATGCATACAAATGAATAAATGTTAAATTGCTATACCAACACTTCACCTCAATTTAACATGTTTTAAATGTGCACTGAGAGGAGGCAAATGTGTTAAACATGGATGAATCCTAATAGTGGGTGCAAGAAACAAGGGTGTGGAAGGAGGTAAATGTTGGTAAAATGGAGGATTATATAATCTATGATGCATTCAATCCCAGCCACTTAAATAGTTGTTTAAACTTAGTAACATTTAAGCCTTTGGTTAAAATTTCAGCAATTTGAAATTCACTTTGAACATATTCAATCTTTAGAACTTTATAACATACTAACTCCCTTACAAAATTATATTTCACATCCATATGTTTCAATCTTTTTTCTTCCCACTTCTCAAGACACTTGATTGCAGGCTGGTTGTCCTCATATATGGTAGGCCCTTTGGGGTTGATTCCCAGCTCCAGTAGTAGACTGCATAGCCACAGGACAATCAGTACGGGCATTGGCAAGTGAAATGAATTCTGCCTTACAGGTACCCAAGGCAATAGTGGGCTGCTTTCTAGTGGTCCAAGATACAGTTGAACCAAAAACTTTCAGAAGAAATACAGATGTTGACCTAAGACTGGAATAATTGACCCAATCTGCATCAGCATATGTGATTAGGGGTGTCCCTTCTTCTTTAGGAAAGTGCAGAGCTAGGTGTGAAGTTCCTTGTAAATAGCGAAGAATGCGCTTCAGTGACTCCCAATGAGTGTTAGTTGCACAGCTTTGAAACCTGCTGAAATAACTGACAAAAAAACTCAGGTCAGGTCTGGTGCATAACAATAAGTGCATCAAACTGCCTATGAGCTCTATGTATGGCTTGATGCCAATTATAGAGGTTGATATTCCATCTTCAATAGGTTTTTTTGTCTCCATAGGTGTTTTAGCTATTTTGCAGTTTTCCATATTAAATTTGCATAAGAGTTTTGATATAAGATGGTTGACTGAGATATATACCATCGTTTCTTTTCTAAATTTTTATTCCGAGGAAAAAGTGTAAGTTACCCAGACCTTTAATGTCAAACTTAGCTTGAAGTGCAGCTTTCATATTCTCAAGAGGCTGTGTACGAGTACTGCGTATGATCAAATCGTCAACAAAAATAAGTATGTAGACCTTGGTATCACCAACAACATGTAGGTAACAAATATGGATCATTCTGCACTGGTTGAAAACCAAGTGATCTAAGAAAAGTGTCAAGGCACTTGTTCCATTCTCTGGGTGCCTGCTTGAGGCCATACAATGATTTCTTGAACTTGCAAACAAGTTCAAAATTATTTGAAAAACCAGGGGGTAGTTGCATGTAGACTTCTTCGGACAAGGTTCCATGCAAAAATGCATTCTTCACATCCATCTGACATGCATGTAAATATTCTCGATTAATGATGGCTATCATTGTTCTCACAGTAGTCATACGTGCTACTGGGGCATAGGTCTCACAAAAATCGAAACCTTTCTTCTGTTGACAACCTTTAACCACCAACCTTGCCTTAGAGCAATCCTTATTACCATCTTGATCTCTCTTGATGCTGAAGACCCAGCAACAGGAGATAGCTTTCCTACCTTGGGGTAGGGAAGTCAGTTCCCAGGTGTCATTTTTCTTGAGGGAATTCATTTCCTCTTCCATAACTAGCCTCCAGTTCCTCTCATCAGGTATACCCTTACACCATCAAAATTTTGGGGCAAATTATCAAGAAAGCTTTCTGCATTCGTAGCAAATGCTACATAATCTTGCAAATAGCTTGTTTTCATGCTTGGGCGTGAGCTACAACGAAGTTTACCTTCATCTGATAGTGGAGGTGTTTCTTTGTCCAACTCTTCATGACTGGCTTCGCCTGAAGGTAGGCTTCCTTCTGATGGAATGGTAACTGTTTCACAAAGTAGTGGTGCTCTCACTGCTGGGGATGTGGTCATATTTTCTCCACTCCAAGTGGCATTTTCATCAAAAAACACATCATATGCCAAAACAATTTTCCCATGAGGGTTCCACATCTTATAGCCATGGGGGCAATAGCCGACCATGATGCATTTTTGTGTAGGATTGTTCAGTTTCTCTTTAAGTGGCTCATTAGGAATGCGTATATAGCCAATACAGCCAAAAACACAAGTTGAAATGATAATGGTGTCTCATTTGAAACATTTAATGTGATCGTTGTAGAGAGTGGATTTTATTAGAATTTGAACTATATCTATTGTGTGATGAACTGTGCTGCAGCCATTGGATGTCATATCAGCTATCCTGGGTTTATACCAGGGCTGTGCAAATGGAGTCTTAAGCAATTTTGGGAAGAGTGTAGAAAGGTACCGATTCAAGCTTCAAAATAAAAACTTATAATATTTCTTCTAAAATCTATTAAATGCATATTTACTTTAATAGGAATTTAGGAAAATTTTATTGTTCATAAACTATATTAAATATATATTTCATGTTCTATGGACCAAAGTAACCTTATGATTCACATAGTGGTGATAAAATGCCCTGTGTTAAAATTCTAGTATATTTTAAAATCTTGATGTAATTTAATTTCTATTTGCTATGGTAAAATTATTTTACTACAGTACATTTTTTATTACCTTCTAATTAATAAACAGTTTCCATTGATGGAGGGATAGGAGTATGACAGTAGGTAACTAGAGTCGGAGTCAAAGGTTTAGTCCTTCAACTCCACAGCCCTGGTTGTTACCCGACTCGGATTTTGGATCTTTTCCCTTTGTAATAACTAAACAATGATGATTCAATAACTAATAAGTTTTATAGTTCAAGCTTTTGTTGCATCAAAATTCTCAAATAAATACGGTTGGTGATTTTAATTGATAGGTACAAACACAAAGATGCTACTAGTTTAGTAGGTCATCGCTTTGTTAACAAAATTCATTAAAAAGCAACACGAAGCCGCATCTCACCGCACAACATAAAATTTTAGATGAATGCTATCCACGTTAGATGCAAGTGGCTACATGAATCCTCTCCACTTTGCACTGATACAGACAAATTGTTGAGAGAGCATTGAATCACACTCTTACGGTGCAGTAAGGATTATGTAGCTATCTAACCCCAATACTCATGACAATTTGAGCATCTTCAGCAATGTTCAGTAACTTCCAGACGTTTTTATGTCTACCATCAAGCAGTGCACGCGGGAACATGATTTACATCAGGATGGGGGGGAAACGGCTTATATTAAAAAAGCCCAACTCAGTTGGGATTTCTTATATTTCTTAGGTTTTTTTGGCTTAATTTGATTTACTATGTATGCTATACTGATTTATACACTCAATCAAATAAAACATCTATTCAGAATATCAACTGAAGCTCGAGCTAACGTTGAACATTTTTCTTCCATGGCTTGCACAACACTACTTTCAATGGCAGGAGTGCAGTGGCACACACATTTATTCAAACTTTCTGTCACATTTGGGTCATGTAGCCACTTGCTAGAAACTTCGGTGTGGATCGGCTCGGTGTAGCCTTAGCTTAATTAACTTGTGATTAGTGATTTAAATTAGCTAATTTGAAGTCCATAAAAACCAGGTTTAAAATCCCATTAGAAAGGCTATTTTGTATTTGAGGTGAGGATAATGGAATTCTTATGTCTATTATTGTAATTGTTTTATTCTTACATGTTCACTTTTTGTATAATCTTTTTTATTAATGTCTACATATGCTAATAAATATAAACATGACTATAATTTTTGTACACAATATTATGCAGTAGGCCTAGATTCTAAAATCAATCTTATTTCAAATAGTGATTCAAAACTTGAGCTAACAATACTATTTGCACTCAAATACAGTTAATTTGTGGGAAGGGGTGAGACCAAAGTATTCACTCATACATTTATCAGTGTTGTGTACAGTGTTTTCAGGTGACCTGGCGGTCTAGGGGTCAGGATTCAGACTTCTGTTCTGGCGGCCAGGGGGGGGGCGAAAGTGGTTTTTTTCAAGCCGCTGCACGTAGGTTTGGAGGGGTTCGTTTCTTGGAGAAAGGAGACGCGTGTGTTTATTTTTTAATATATGTCGGGTTTATGAGTCGGTGTATATATATTTTGGAAAAAGTACCGCCCGTCANAATGTGTATAACCCGAACGGGTAGTAAGACGCGGTGCTAATAAATAATAATAATAATAATTAATAATAATAATAAATAATAATTATTATTATAATAAAAATAATAATAAAAAAAATAAAAAAATAATAATACAGTGTTTTCGACTGGTTCATAACATTACAAGCAACAAAAATAGCCAGCTCTAGCTGACACAATAACCGTAGGCGACCTTATAACTCGGATTACCACTTACATTGCAGAAGTATGGATAAAAAGATATAACCTTCTACGTTTATTTACGATTAACTAAAACAAGTTCTTATTTTTAATGTGTCATCTTGAAAAGTTGCATTTTAATTTTAACATAATAGATATTTTCGGGTACGTTTGTATGTTTACACATAACAATACCTTCTCACACGTGCTTTTATTCTCTTCTTAACATAAGCCTACTATAGCTAAGGTTTCTTACGAATATACATTTGGAGCCCCTTTTATCAAATACAAATATATTATTTGCACTCAAAAATTATACAATAATATTACTAGCAGAAGAACCAGTCATTGATTCGAGTAACCACACAATGTATTGTGTGTTTTACTCTGGGCAACACTTTTCTTTGCTTCAAACAGACACAAGAGGAAAAAATCTCTTCATTATATTTCTACCCACTTAGATTTTATTAGATATTAAACAAATCTAATCAAAAATTTAGAACTCTAGCTTTAAAGTGCACATATTTTTGCAGAGGGGCTATTAATTTTTAAATTTCAAACCTCTGTGTATGGTAGAAATGATTGCGCAACACTCATGACAGACAAACTCATCATTTTATTAATATAAATTTACGGTTATTTTGTAGGTATTGATTATATAATATGACAATTGCAGATCACATGAATTGACAATCTAGAATCTTTTTCATGCTATTAGATATGTCAATTTGCATTTAAATTGTGGTATATTTGAGAGTACTATTGTATTTTTTTATTCAGGACTTGAGAAAAAAATGTTTGATCAACTATTCACTGTCTAGACAATTTTATTTGTTATATTTTTTAAGAACAATATCAAGCAACACCATCACACAATTATAAGCCTCTTAATATTTTTTTGTTATATAAATGTAGAAACAAATGCATTTTATTTTTCAGTTTAGCAGAAATAAAAAAGGAAAATGGCAATCAACTTTATAAAACAAAGAAGTACCAGCAAGCGATTCCGTTTTATACAGAAGCAATTGGTAAGTAAATTAACACAAGGATTTTAAATTACTTAATCTAGGGCTGAAAACGAGGGGGTTGGGAGAAGGAAAACCTTAAAGGATGTGGTCAAACCACTCACAATATCACCTGGTTAGGATCCAAACCCCAACCTCCTTGAAAATGCCGACCAGGTCCAGTGCATGTCTTAAACACTTATAACTAGTCAGACACCAGAGCAGATGATAGGTAAGCTAATAACAATACTAATTACTGAATAACTAGAGCTGTAATATTACTAATTGGAACTGATGTTTGATTTAGTTCTTTGTGTTGTTCATATTTGCTACCATACATTTTGTCAGTGTTGTGTTGGTTGTAATGTTTGTTCATCAATTCTGAAACTAGACTACATTCAACTTGGGCTCACCCTGTTATTCTTGAACAGTATATGGAACTTAATATTGGTTTATAAAAAAAATTAAAAACAATTAAATATACAAATTATTATTTAATAAAACTTAAGTTTCTTTGTTTGAACCCAGACTTTGCTGAAGATAATTGAGTTGTTTGTAAGTAGTTGCCAACAATTCATACTCCTAGCATTAGGCCTTTATTATTAATCTTTTAAGTTGGTTAGTAAGCTGCAAACTTATATAACTTTGCACTTATGAATACATGCAAACTTATATATTTGCACTTATAAATATATGTCTTAAATAACCTAAATATAAAACTATTATTCACAATTTTTTTAAGCCAAGTTAAGATTCGAGTAAATCCTACTATTTACGCTTGCAGTCAACAACTTTTGTGTGGGCATTTGTCAGATCACTTTATGCCGACAGGGTGGAGTTTATAACTGCTTTCATGAGACATTGTGTGCAGTCAGGTATGGCTAAGTAGTGAGCCTTGGGAAGGTCATCTAGGTCATAGTTCATCAGTCTCTGTGGGTAGAAGCTGTCACTAGTAGAGCTAGATTTCTCTTGAAAAGAAGGGGTTCGGTAGAATTGTGGGAATAAACATAAGCTGAATATAGCTGTAATCATTGCAAGTGTATTACATTGACTAGCAGTTTACACAATTGTCCGTCCCTGAGGTTGAGTTGTTTGAGAAGACAGATTAGATTAAACTTTTTTTTT
>CABFOW010000283.1:112250-134877 GCA_902141385.1 Timema californicum
TTTTTTTTAGATCACTTGGAGTGAAAGAATGGAGCATGTATGTGGGTTATCGTTTTACATGGAAACTATGATCCCTTGTTCTAGGAATGGAAATCTATTGTCTTTAAATTTCTTCAAAAAATAAATCGTTCTTAAATGTATAGGATTCAAAATGAAATGGAATTTCCAACTTGGCTACTACATTCAGCTATCAAACAATATTTTTAATGGGGGCTATTGTTTAGCCACCAAAATTACTAGTCACTTGACATCATTACCCGCCTCGGTGGCGTAGTTGGCTAACGCGCTAGTCGTGTTGAGCTCGGCTGCTGAGGACGGGGAGATCGAGGTTCGAAATCTCGGTCGGGTGAACTGAGTTTTTTCTTAAATGGTTTTCCACTCTACCTCCACACAAATGCGGGTTCACTTCCTCTAATTCAACCTTCCCAATTCCTAATTCATTAGCGTAATTAGTACTTAAAGCGTATAACCAGAACGGGTAGTAAGACGCGGTGCTAAATAATAATAATAAAAACTTGACATCATTCTGGCCTTGGAAATTTCCGCACCTTTTGGTGTCAAATCTTGTTCACTACCTGTTTGACCATCTTGAACAAAGGGATATTAATTTTGCTTCTTTTTCATTCTTAAGGCTTCTTCACAACCTATAGTCTGTTCACCATACCTACCAGAAATCTATTATATAGTAGGATATTGGTAGGAAAAAAGACCTTTCAGAGAGTAATTCCCATCGTGAATGGAGTATAATCCTATAGTTTATTTGATCTAAATAATCA
This sequence comes from Timema californicum, assembly GCA_902141385.1. NCBI lineage: Eukaryota > Metazoa > Arthropoda > Insecta > Phasmatodea > Timematidae > Timema > Timema californicum. Next base: position 113,027 of record CABFOW010000283.1, read on the forward strand.
GGGATTTTTAATTAATAACTTCTTTTCCTGCAAAGGTTCTACAACATGGTTTTATTGTTTAAAGTTTGTTAATATTTTATATCATATTAATTTTAATCTTGCCATTTAACATGTAAATTAGGCTATTTGATTTTGCTTGTTTAATTAATTCTTTTTAAAACTAGGAAGAATGTAACTTATTTATTTTTGGAAGCGTTTCAAATTTTAATATGCACATTATACCTTTTTATAACTTTAACTAACAAATATTTCTGTTAGAATCAAAGTCAGAATTGAACTTTTTTTTTTAGTTATCACATTCTTTTTTTATCTTCTAAGTGCCAGACAAGATTCATGGAAATTATCTAATATTTTGGGGCTAGTCTATAAGGTAATGGCACAGGGTATTTTCATGTAATGCTAATGATACAAGAATATTTTCATAAAAAGGGCCTTTTAGAGAATACAAACACATTTAAGCTAAAATTAATTCTATTTTATTATCGTTATTTTGTATATGTTAATAATATCCATGCAGATCACATGACTTGCTGTATTCATGAATACATGAAAGTAGATTTAGAAACATTTCAAGCTGTTGTATAAGTCTTTTCCTATTAAAATTGACCTGTGTATGTGTAAACATTATAATTAAACCTCATTTTTAGAATATACTTTAATTGTGGTCATGTGGCCGCATACCTTGGCAGAAGGGAGTGCAAGTATTTTTACAGTTTTTATAGAATATACATTTGTTGACAGAAATAAATCAAATATTTCCCCAGTAGCAACACACAGTTTAGTTTTCTGCACATGCTAATATCAACAGATCTTGAATATCTGTCAAGGATGTCCTGGAATTTTGTCAAAACATTTTGGATAAAGAGAAAAAGTTTTGACAAAATTCCAGGACGTCCTTGACAGATATTCACACTGATGTGTTAGATCTTTTGATATTAGCTTGTGCAGAAAACTAAACCATTATGTTGCTACTGGAGAAATGTTTTATCTATTCTAGACAAAAAAAATTAATGCTATAAAAACTGTAGAATTACTTGCGCTCGCTTCTGTTGCACCTTAAATGTCTGAAAGAGAAGCTGACTGGCATATGAACCAGTACTTGTTATGATTTTGGCATTAAGTTTCCATCAACAGAATCTCTTGCTATAAAAATGTACAGAGTAAAAAATGCACCATTATAAGTGAAATTAACATGGGCTTTGCAATGACCGGACTACCACACAATTGGAGAACAGGTAAACACACTAGGAAGTTTCTGTATTTGGAAAACAGGGAATTTAAAAAAACTATTAAAACACAGGAATATTTGTGAATTTGGAACAATAAACTGCAGACTTTAAATACCAAACTGAAAACCAAGTTGATTTAAATACTTGCTGTATTTTACTATGCCACCCTTTCCCCACCTCCTTCCCCTCTTTGTTTTTCTCCCTGAAACATCCAGGCTCTGTGAAAACTGCATAATTTTACCCATCAAGGTCAAATCTTACTGTTCACACACAAATACTTTACATTAGTCACTTTTATGTAAAGTAGTATACAATGTACTCTCTAAAGTGTTTGGAAAAATAGAAATCTATTCTGTTTCTCTCTTGTATTAAGAAAATAGGGATAAAAATCCTACCCGCCTCAGTGGCGTAGTTGGCTGACGCACGAGTCGTGTTGAGCTCGACCGCCGAGGACGAGGAGATCGAGGTTCGAATCTCGGTCGGGTGAACTGGGGGTGGTTTTTCCTAAATGGTTTGCCACTGTCCACGCAAATGCAGGTTCACTTCCTCTAATTCAACCTTCCCAAATCCCAATCCCTTAGAGTAATTAGTACTTAAAGCGTATAACCCGAACAGGTAGTAAGACGCGGTGCTAAATATTATAAATAATATAAAAATCCTGAGTGAATTTTTCCTTTTTATATATATAAAGAATACATAACAATTGTAGAAAGCATTGCTATAGGATGAAGTATATATGAAATGTGAAGTTTGGGGGATGGATGATTATAATTACGAAAATCAGCTGAACTGAGTCATATTCAAATAAGTTGAAAAATTACACCTAAACACAGGAATTTAACCCAGGACCTCTGGCTAAGTTCTACCACTGAACCATATAGGGTCATTCTTCACCCATAATTCTTTCACATAAAATATATACGATATATTCTTTAGCTTTGATCCCAGATTCAATCCCCTGAGATTTTTTATGCTCTACTGAATTTAGTTATCTGTAACTTGTGCATTAGGATCCTTTTCTAGAAGATGCTTGATTACGCTGAAGTATATTATAATAAGTTATGATGAAGATACAAAAGGTGATCATCATAAAGAGCTACACCATCAATTAGATGTTAGTTACACATAACTAAGTACTTAGATAACACAGTTATTACCTGCGTCGGTGGCCATGTGGTCTAAGGTGTTACTCCCACAATAGACTAGGCTGCTTAAGATGGGAAGATCGAGTGCAATGAGAGTTTTTTTTCCAAAATAGTGTTCCATTCTTCCTCCATGCAAATGCGGGTGTACTTCCTCTAAAATTAAAACTGCCTAGTCCTTAACACATTAATTAGTAAATAGGTGTACAACCCGAACGAATAGTAAGAGGTACTGCCAAAAAATTATCAGGTATGCCAAGCCTTTGACTCTGACTCCTCTATTTTTCTACTGTCAGACTCCAACTCCCCCATAAATTGCTAAAATATATTAATTGCTAATAAGAAATTTACTGCAGTAAGATCCCCCAATACAGATTACTTCTTGGAGAGATTTTTAAGCATTGTGAATTTATATTTGAATACATTTGTCAACCCATACTACAAATTTCAGTACTAAATAATAAAAGAACACATAAAATATTGTTATAATACTATAAGTTTTTATTTTTAAGTCTGAGTCCGTACTTTTTTACTGACTCCTCCGGAAATTGCTATCGATTCCATGACTCTCTGCCTTCACAGTCCTGCTCAAAAGGATGCGAACATGCTTGGTGACCAATTTTTTTTGGGGGGGGGCTGGTTCTAAAAACTAAAGTCAAAAGATTTCCAAAGCCCAGAAGCGCCAACAAGCTGAAATTTTGTAGGCAGGTAAGCCATAACCTAAAAGATTGTACGAATACTTGTGATGGAAAATTCCCAAGTGGTCCCCTCCGATAGATGATGGTGTGTGTGTCTGTCCAGATAAACAATCAAAATATTCTCAAAGCCCAGTAGGTTGCCTCGAACCCAAAAGAAAAAAAAAACTCGGTGACCGAAAATTTCGATTGGTGCTCCCAAATTTGGGAGGGATGTGTTTCTAAAAAAATTAAAGTCAACAAATTCTCAACCCAGAAAAACTAGGAAGCTTAAATTTTGCAGGCAGGTAGCCCCTAGCCCATTAGGGTGCAGGAATACTTGATGACAGAAAATTCCAATGATGGCCTCCAAAATGAAAGAGGTTTCTAAAAAACCAAATCCAAAAAAATCTTGAAGCTTAGAAGACATCATCAACTGTTTCTGCCCGTTGGCAGGGTCAGTTTAGAAGAGCTAAGAAGCTGAAATTTTGCAGATAGGTCATTCTTATATCTAGGTCACAATTTAAATTAGGAAGTTGAAGAAAAATATTTATTGGTTTTTGCTCTTCCATTAAACATTTTAAGGTTTTGGTTAGATAAAATGAAAGTTTTTTGGTTCTTTTCAGCTCTTAATTTGATTCCAATACACTTAATTTTTTTATATAATAGCTATACCATCATTATAACATTTTAAAATATAAAATTAAAACAAAAGTTACAGCAAAATAAAAGTATTTTATAAAAAAACATCAAAGATATATCAATTCATAAGCTAAATATTTTACACAAATTGTTTATTATTTTGAATACATATTTTTAACTGCCATATTTCGAAAGAATAATCACAATAGGTATAATCTTTCAAAATAGTTTCATCTCATTTTCAAATTAACATACAAACCTTTTTTTTCCATTTCTATTTTTGATTGAAAAAAATGCACAGATTGAATCATCTACAATAGTACATATTATATTAGTTTAATGTAACTAAACCAGCTTATTATCATCTGGTAATGATAAAGAAATTGAGGGCATGATTTTAGTTAGCATTTTTTTAAGATAAAATTTTTCTTTGTCATGCTTATATACAAAAACAATATTTTAGTATTGATTTATAGACAATTAAAATATTTTTATGGCAATATTCTCAATTTCAATTCAAACACATTTAATTTGATATGCTAGTACTTTCTTAGACTCCTTAATTTGTAAACACACTAAAAAGGAGTAAATTAGTTTACAGGATTACTATATATTATGTTTGTATTATATTTTTTTACCTCAGTAACTCTCTTATTATGAGCAATGATGTCGCTGTCCTTGTCATTATAAATAAATTATAGCCTGGATAATATTTATTCCACCCCATAGGAATATATCAAATTACTTAAACAATTAGTTCTATTAATCAAACAAAAAATAACTTAACCACTGCACACAATGACCACATTCTCTGGATTACTTTTAACTTTGATATTTGAAGGCATAGAGGGAAAAAATTTACAATTCGTGCCCCCTGACTCGCCCCCCCCCCCCCTCTTTTACACACAAATGGGGGGAAAAAACTTCTATATTATTTCTTCGTATTTAAGACTTGTACAAGTATGGTAGTTCTTATTTATCAGTAATCCCCCTCTCAAGCAGGCATGCTGACTGTCACTCAAATCTAAATTCATCTTCCCAAGCCCCTATCCTAAATAGTAAAATGATAAAACCCTACACATGTGACAATAATTATTCCTTATTAGTGCATGGTGCTAAAGTGCTCATTGACCCTTTTATAGACCCCCTAGAAACTAAACTACCTTAACAAATGTCTTGAGAAAGGAGAATATTTCAAAATAAAATTAAGATAAAGTAAGAAAGGTATGAAATGCAATTTTGAGAAAGAATTACTAAAGTTTAAAAACCTTAAGAACAAATATGAACCTTTATGAACTTTATATAATATATTGCTTTTAATTACAGTTCTGGTTCTTAAGCAAATTATTTTTAGGGTCTTAGTTCTTGTTCATCTCCTGGGTTTAAAGCAATTAGATGCTGAAATCCCTTCAGATGAAAGTTGAGACACATGATTTTAAGCTTTGCTTTATTCATAATGTTCATGCATATTTTCCATCTAGATGACCTGATGGTCTTGTTTGAATTAGCCTACACTTCTTTAATTTTACTAGCGTATAACCTGAACAGGTATTAAGACACTAAATAATAATAATTTAATTTAACTCACGATAAAAAGTGATGCTTTATTCCTGTTAAAAAATATCCCATTCTGTAATAATCACCATCTTACTAAAGGAGGCTGAATAAGCATTATACTGCCTGAATGTAGATGTGTCGCTCTTAAGATTGGCATTTAACATTTCAAGCTACCAACATCCTACTATCATTATGACTTCCTGTGTAAAATTACCATTTAAACTACATACTATGTTCGTAGAAAGAGAATAAATATAATGCTAAGTTGAGTGTGTTACATTCTAGATCATTGGTCTCCAAAGTGGAATACGCAAGTTGATACTTGGGGGTACGCCTAGTGACAGAAAAAATAAAGAAAAATAATGATTAACAAATATTAACTTGTATTTTTAAATTTTATGGTCATGAACATTAAATAGACAAGGAATTGGCAGCATTGACACTATTGCTTACATATTTTTAAATTATATGAACATGAACTTTAAATAAACAAGGAATTGTTCGGATACTCCTAGAAGGGGAAGAGCGCAAGTTTTTATAACTACAGTAGCCCCATGGCTTCTTTGGTGCTGAGTCACAGCTCACAGCCGACTTCTTACAGTCAACATTTAGGTATATACCTAAATTTTAACCGTCAGAAGTGACAGCTGCTAAACACATGTTTTTGCGGATCATATGGTTCGGCGTAGGGATACATAATTTGGTCTAGTTACTTTTCAGAGCTGTCAGTCAGCACCAAAGAAGCCATGAGGCTACTGTAACTGTGGAGGCACACACTGCTCAATATTGTATTAGTGACAAAGCCATGCAACATGAATTAGATTACAAAGACAAAAATTGGTCTTCTTTGGATCGCTCGAAAATGGAAAGCTTGTTAATTGGTTGACCTCTACTCCCTTAATTTCATTGGTAGTGAGTGTGTCAATTTGCTGGCTATTTTAGCTTTTATTAATTTTAAAACAAAATTAACTCACAAAATGGACAAATAGTTAAAGAACTTGCTTTCTAAGAAACCGGGGTTGAAGAGTATTGTCATAGTGCTTCTACTTTGTGTGAACAAGAAAATAATAGAATTGATACTTCTAGTCATACAAGCTTCTTTTCAATCATGTCAAGAGATGAAAACATTGACAATCTGACACTTAAGAAAAAGTTGCTCAATAAAGTTCAAAATTATCAAGAATCCTACTTGAAATTTGGGTTTACATCCAATTAGTCCACAATGAACCTCATCCTACTTGTATATTGTCATGAGATTCTGTCTAATGGTAGTACATGTAGCTATCATGAATGATAAGACACTTAAAAACTAAACATCCAGAACATGAACATAAATCTCTAAAACAATTTTTAAAGACATATAATACTCAATCCAGCAATTTAAAAAAATTCGTTAAGCTAAACAGTAAATGTTTGGAAGCCTCTATAGAGGTTTATTATTTAATAGTGAAATATGTAAAACCACACACAATCGGGGAAACACTTGTTCTCCCTGCCGCATTAAAAAATGTTTGAAATTCATGGAAAAGAATATGCTGTCAAACTAAAATATATTTCCTTATCAGCAAATACTATTAGAAGGTGTATAGAAATCATCGCTGATAATTTAAAGAATCCAATATTAAAACAAAAACTCACCGTGGGAAATTTCCTATACAGATGGATGAAAGTACAGAAGTTCCCGATGGCTCAGCTATTGGTATTTACTAGATATTGTTTTAATAATGAATTGCACGAAGAACTACTTTTTTGTGAGCTTCTAAAAAAAAGATGCACAGAGAAGACATTGCAATAATAATTGATTTCTTTGTTACAAACATTATTTTATTTTATGAGAAAACTGTTTAAGTGTAACTTGTGATGAAGCAGCAGCTTTAACTGGAGTGAAAAAAGAATTCCAGAGAAAGGTAAATGAAATAGCACCAAACATGAAATTTGTTCGCTGTATTATCCTTAGGCAAGCTATGGCAGCAAATAAATTGGAGCCAGAAATTCAAAGAGTGCTACAGGATATTATCAGCTTAGATAATTACATAAAAACAAGACCTTTAAATAGTAGAATAATACAATACAATAATTACTATATTATGTAATGAGATGGGCAGTAGCCACGAACATATTTTGTGCCACACAGAGATTTGTTGGTTATTTTGTGGGTAAGTACTCATAGGAGTTGAACTGAAAGATTAGTTACACATTTTTCTTTTGTACAATAAGGGTTAGGAATGTTTCCAACTTTTTTAGTGATAATAGTGGCTGTTAATAGTATGTCATCTAGCTGATATTTTTGAAAAAGTAAACACCAGGAAAAGGTAATATTTTAAAAATGAGAAAGAAGGTAACCCACTTCGAAAGAAAATAGATTATGTGGAGGGAGGATTTTGAAAAGTGATGTTTCGAAATGTTTTCTTACGTGTGATTTTTGTGGCTGAAAATGACGTAAATTTGGAACAAAGTCTTATATCTACATATTTAAACAATTTAGACACAGAATATTTTAACCTATTTACGGATCTTCCTAGCAAAGAATGTCAATTGATTTTGAACCCATTAGCTGAAAATGTAAAAATGAAACACCTTCCGATCATTTCTCAAGAACAGTTAATTGACATCAGAGAAAATATAACATTATTACACAAATTCCAACAAAAATCTCTTCATAATTGGTGGGTGAAACAGAAAACATAGTATTCCAATTTAGTAAGCATAAGCATAGTAAGCATTGCACTCCTGCAGTTTGGTTCTACATACTTTTGTGAAATATCATTTTCTGTGGCCGATTTTTCTGCGGGATTAAAACCAAATACCGAAATAAATTAAAGAGCCAGACCTTTGTATCAAAGTATCAGAGAACATCAAACTGGAACTATCAGATATTATTAACCAAATGCGGTCACATTGTTTCCATTAATTGCAATGAGAAAAAATATGTATGTAGACTGTTTATAAAATATATAATACGTAACAGAGTTTATTGAGCAGAAATCTAGAGAGGAGAGTATTGTAAAATTTTCATGAATATTTTATATGAAAAGCTAAAAATGTATTGGCTGGTATATTCCATTCACGGTAGGAATTACTCTCTGAAAGGTCTTTTTTCCTACCAATATCCTACTATATAGTAGATTTATGGTAGAGAAAAAGGCCTTTCAGAAGTCAATTCCTACGGTGAATGGAATATAAATGACACTGTTGTAAATGTAAGGTATTGTCACATTATGTTGTCACATGTATAAAATGTAATATTGTCATAACATGAAATGCATTGTTATCGTGTATTATTTGCCTACATAGTCATGTATTTTTATTATTTTCTTTACATAAGATATCAGGGGTACATATTAATTTTTTATGTTTTGGGAATATGTAATCAAAAAAGTTTGCAAACCACTTCTCTAAATAAACTTGGAGATCTCTACTAATTAACAATAAATGTAAAAGCTAAGTTGAGTGTGTTACATAACACACATTTTTCTAGATTGATCTAGAATTGTCTACTTCATAACACACTCAACTTAGTTGAGTGTGTTACATAATACACATTTCTAGATCAATCTAGAAAAATGTGTATTATATAACACACTCAACTTAGCACTACATTTATTTTCTCTTGACTAACATAGTATATGGTATAAATTGTACTTATCATTTGTTAACCTATATGGTTGTAGATCTATGTCCCGAATCACCGGCGTACTACGGCAACAGGGCCGCTTGCTACATGATGTTGCATCATTACAAGGAGGCTCTGGAGGATGCCAAGAAGTCTGTGTCCCTCGACAAGACATTTGTCAAGGTATGACCTCTTAAATCATGGTATCTCATTACAAGAAGTCCACCTGTACTTTAATATTGAACTCACAGTCGTAGTTAGAACTAGACCAGGATCATGATCAACTCAACAGTCACTTAATGTTATAATATAAAGTAAAGGTTCTTGTATTTTTAAATGGAAGCCATCACGATTCAGTTAGATTAATGTACGTTTAATGTTTACCTAACTTAAGATTTGTTTCAGGGGAGAATGTTCACATTGTGTGAGCATTAAGTTAACAGTATGTTCAAGATAAGCAATTATTTTGCGAACCATGTCAATAGGGCTATTTAGTACTTTATTTGTTTGTTGATGGAAGACAAGCTTTGGTAGTTTGTCAGCGTCTCGCAAACTCTAAAACATTGTAGCCTCTTGTTGCACTTTATTTTGTATAGCAAGTAAATGGTAAAGCTTCTATTGCAAGTACTTGTAGCATAATCAGCCCTAAACACTAGATTTTCATTTTAATGAAAAATAGATTTTCAAACAGACCAGAAACATTGTCTGGGTTTTGCTTGAATTGTTACGTTACATTACGTGAATCCTGACCACATACTAGTTAATTTACATTATCGGAATGTTATGTTGATTGTGATCCCTGCCTTAGACTATTCTGTTGGTCTGACTCAGCAATAATGGCCTAAATATGGTCTTGTATAATTGCATTTAGTTGGAGTCACATTAAACCAACAAGAACTATTAGCTATTGTAATGTACCTTATTTGACCCGAAAGGATATTTGAAAGCATTGATAATAATCTCGTCCTAATTTTACAAACTTATTTTATTTAATTTAAATAATATAATCTATTACGTGACGCTAATTGTGTTATTATTCAATACTAAATAAAGTGATTTATATCAGTAACAATTATACACGTAACAAATGGCTCCAATGTGAGGGCATTCACAATATACACATTTCATAAACCTTATAAATTGTGTCCTAAATGTAGGGGCATTATTCAAGAACTCTTCAATTGGCGCCCGATCACGGGGCTATAAATACCAATTATATCATCAAGATACCGTACCGCTTTAATCAGTGCTCAGATCATGGGGCTAGGCTTCCAAACGTTGGGGCATTAATCAGTATCTCTTCAATTGGCTCCCAAACGTAGCGGCATTAATCAGTTTCTCTTCAATTGGCTCCCAACGTGGGGCCCGTAACGAAACTCTTCAATTGGCGCTCGATCACAGGGCTATAAATACCAATTATATCATTAAAATACCGTACTGCTTTAATTAGTGCTCGATCATGGGGCAATTATCGGTTAATTAAACGGTATCTCCTCAATATGTGTAATGATATGTAAATTATAGTCTCTCATTTGATCAGTGAGATTGTTATCTGCTTGCAGAAAATAATTTATTTGTGGTGCTAGACTATTTTACAGGAGCACACAGAAAACCCTTCTAATCGTCTTTAACCAATAAGCTCTAGATATTTTATTTTGTTCTTGTTCTTATATATAAAGTTAAAGATTGAAAAAGAAGATACACGTGCAAGGCCTACACACTTATCACAAAACTGTAAGCCTCACAATTCACAATTAAAACACAACAAAACACATAATTATGTAATTTTTGAGGTGCATCAGTCCCCTTCTTAAGCAGAAGAGAGTAATTTATATAGCTTAGCTGTTTGGTGCAATTTTTCCTTGGTTTACATAAAGTTAAAGTTAATTTTTTTTAACCATTCTGCTACTCGACTTAACTTATTTATCACACACAAGCCAGATATTAAAAAATCTAAAATTGCAAGCTTCCTAATGTTAAAATACAATTTAATATAAGTTGGTTTTATTTGAAAGAGTGGTACTAATTTTTCAATCAAATATGCTTGGGTTTAAAAGAGCATCTGATACGTCTTACGCAATATTTCATGTTGGATCAGATGTGTATTAAATTGGATATAAGCTCTTAATTTTTTGTTTCATACAACTCTTTTATATTAAGAAGTTTTATTATTTTTATTGAAGTATAAATTTACCAAGTGAGATTTAAACCAAAAATAAATCAAATAAAATTTCTACTTATTGAAAATTATATAGGTACAAGTATATTTCCCAAAAACAATCAAATTTATGACCTCGTCATCACACCATTACTAAGACTTAGCTTTCCCCATAAGACGTTCATATTTTTAGTAATGTGTAAAACTGGCATTATATCAGTTAATTATGATAAACGACTCAATTTTGTATCAAAATATGACTTTTGTGTAAAAGTTTTTTCTTTCTTTGTGAACCTACCAAAATTCGAACAGATATCAGGGGATGGAACTACCTATGAGGGCATTGAGGTAGTTGGCTATTTTTTGTTTACATTTTATAGCAGGCCGTTATACTAACACAAACCAGACGTGTGAATTGGTTGGGATGACTCGTGAAGGTTATGTGTGTTTGAAATTGTATCGACGGCCTTGCCGGGAGTTTGTTACATATAAGAAGATGTACCTCCTCTGGAAAATGTATTAAAATATCTCTTGTATGGGTCCAATGAAATATGTTATACTTAGGTGTCCAATTCAGTTAATCCCTTTTCTCCTGTTCATTAGGGTCAAGATTAATATTAGGATGTTATTTTTAATGTTTACTCGTTTTTCTAGTGGTGTCATGAGTTTATTCACTGGTTAGCAATTGTGGGTCAATACCCTTAGTTGAGGTCTATTTTTTTAAAGCTTACTTTAGTTAATATTGGCTCTTTGGTGGTTAGAGGGAGAAGGCTGTTGTCTCGGCTAGCTTTTCAATATATTTTTTATCAACTTACAAGTTACTTTTAAAAATTATTGCAAAGCCCTGATAATCCCTTGTTTTTTATCTTGTTACTGTAAAAAATAATTTCAAAGCATTGATTATCCCTTCATTTCTCCTTCAAAGGGCTACATCCGTATTGTGAAGTGCAGCTTGGCATTAGGCGACATCATAACGGCGGAGAACGCTATCGCTAAAGTGCAAGAACTGGAGCCCAACAACATGTCCCTAGACCCAGAGATATCCAAAATATCCGTGGCTAAAAGATTTATGGAGGAAGGCGACAAGGCATACAACAAGCAGGACTACAGAAAGGTAAATTAATTCTCATACCAGTATATTTAAGAGTTGCTTGTGTTCTTTTTTTTAAAATTATGTAACAACATTAACTACTATCTGTAGTAGGCCTGTTTAATTATTTTTAACTCATATGTAAGTACAAGTACATATATAGCTTTCACTGGAGAGGGAGGGGCGGGGTGTGAGGGACTACAGCTCTCACTCATAATTTTAAGAGTGTGTCAATAAAATTGCTGGCTTGCTGTTCTTAACAAGTTCTTACCATATGAATGCGCACAGAATACATCAAACACTTGCATAATCATTTATGACTCAATAATAGCATATATTCTTCATTCAATACCTTGAAATGGTGCAGTTTAAGTTAGATTCAGGGGGATTTCTCCTTGGTTGCATGCCTTTGCGGTGTTTTATACAAGTTTTTAGAACTTCCATCTAATTATATATGAATTCAGCCAAACACCCTTATTATAATAGCTTTGGAAGTCGCACATATTTGTTCTCTCCACAACTTAGATCCATTAAACTAAAAAAAATATTTATGTCTAATTTCTGGAGATGCACCAGCATTCAACTGAAGGAAGGAAAACAACTTTCTAGTGAAAATAACTAGTGTATGTGGCTCTCAATTAATTTAAGTGTAAACCACTGTATAAATCCTCCAGGTAACCTTATTTATTAATAAAGTAGACAAGACATCTTGTGAATGTGTGGAATGCCAGGCTTCCACCGTGGTTCGGATTCCACGTTAAACTGTAGGTCCTCCATTTCATCTCACAATCACCCTACCATTACACATTAGCGTAAGTGCGTACAACCCGAACGGGTAGTAAGACGCGGTGCTAATAATAATATTAATAAAGTAGGTACCACCCGCTTCATTGGTCGAATGGTCTAAGGCATCACTCTCACAATAGACTGCCAATGATGAGGATATTGTGGTTGATCCTGGTTAGGTACACTGATATTGGTTTTTCCAAAATGTTTTCCCTCTCTTGACATGAATGCTGACCACATTTTCTCTAAATTCAATCTTATTCATCCCTAACCCTTTAGTGTGATTAGTACATAAGCGTATAACCCAAACAGATAGTAAGACACGATGATAACAAAATATACAGGATGTCTTTCATGAAACTACCCTGTACTGAACTGTCATCATCATCCGATGTTTCCACCTCCCCGGGTCGTCTGGCACATCCTCTTCCACTCCGGCCGATCTTTCCAAACTCCTCCCTCAGCCACACATCTCCAGTTCGCTCGTTTAACTTCCATATCCCTCTGCTCTTGGTCCATTCATCTTGTCTGTGGTCTTCCAAAAGGCCTTCTACCCTTCTCTTTGTTCTGTAAAGCTTTCTTAAGCATTCTGTCCTCCATTATCATCAAATGACCTAACCACAACAACCTTTTCCCCCCCAGTGTCTGAACTGTGTGTACTTAAAATGTTGGAGTCTCATTGTAGGCATCCTGTACATACAGAACAAGCCAATCACATACATTCTAAATGCGAGTATTCCTGTTTTTTTGAGTACAATATAGTTGACTTGCATAACTTTGGTTGTAATGATAGCTGGGTATGTAGTAATTAGTTGTGATGAATGTGCAGTCAATAGATTCAAAGTGCTAACAACTTAGGGCTATTAAGTGCTTGAATATGTATATTTTTTACATGTTTTGTGTGCAGGTTGTGTTTTGTATGGACCGTGCATTGGAGCAGGTGTCATGTGTCAAGTTCAAGCTAATTAAGGGCGAGTGTCTGGCATTCCTCAACCGTTACCAGGAGGCACAAGAGATCGCCAAGTAAGTGTTTTTGGGTTTCCTTTTGGGAAGGTTATAAAAACAACCCCTGTCAGGCTAGGTATGTAATAAAATAACCTAATTTGAACCCATATATACCATATGGCTTAGAGATGGTTTTTCTCAATAGGCCTAAGTGGCTTACCATAATATCAAGCTGAATACTGTATTTCCTTAAAAAATTACTTGCCTACTGTAATTTTAAATAAGCTATCACTGCTGGTGTGGCCTGGCATTAGAGGGTAGTAAAAAACTGCTTGAAAATCACTTTCATCAGGGCTACCATATTTTTGGGAGGAAAAAAAGAGTAGGGTAGTGTGAAGCTTTGAAAACTTCTACTTCACTTCACGATTATCAAACTTTGTAAAAATAAAAACAAAAACAGATTTTTTAAAATTGTCTGCTGTTATTTCCATCAAAAATTAATGTTAGGCTTGATTCACACGTTCACCGAAAATTAGGACGCAGAATCGGTGCAGTAATTCACACACTTCAAGTTGACCCATGATGCATTGCAACACTTTAAAACAACTGATTATCAACATATTTAATTCTTTAATGGATAAACACATATTTTAATCATTTACTTGATGGCTGTTTACAAATTATAATGCTGTGTCGTGGCACAATTCATTACATCAATAAACACACTTTACATTAACGGGTTATTTCAAATTTCCTCACAACGGCCAATGAAGAAGCTGTCTGCTAGCTTCTGGCTGTAAATCGCATGTGCACTGATTTGAGATGGTTGGTTCTCCTGTGCCTAGCATCTCGGACAGAGCGGACAAAGTAGAGAATAGTTGAACCTCAGCAGAACAGCTCACACCGATTAAGTGGAAATCTTATGATTGGCTTAGAGTTCGTCACATGACCACGTTTCTGTTCTGCACGCAACTTGTTTTTTTGGTGAACGTATGAATCCACAATTAGTGTAAAAAAATCTGAACTAGTTATATTACACTTTGGGATAATAACTACAATTCATTTATAACCTAAGTTTACCTGGATGACAGCTCGAAATGTTACTAGAAGTAATCCCTAATATATCACTACGCCAACAGCTGACACCTATCACTTTGGATGACTGTAATAAAAATGGGTGGTAATATATTAATGTGATAGTTAATCACAGTAATTTAGGCCAGTATTGTTTATATATTTATTTGAGTATGGACACAAAGTTTATCGTTTTATTCCACTTAAAAAAAATATTTGCACAACTTTCACAAAAACTGCTAACGAACATTACTTTTAAAGATGACTTTTTTCCAATCCAACTTAGAGGAGGGGGTCTATACATGCCTAAAGATCAGGGATTAACATTCTCTCCAAGCAAATGCTAATTAACTTCTTAAATTTCACATTTCTTATCCTCTAAGCTTAGATTGATTTATGTAAACAGTAAGTGTGTAGGAAGCTTCAAACTTCAACTTGGTTTCAAAACAAATATCAGCTTCGACTTTGCTTGAAAAACCCCCCAGCTATGAAGCTTCACCAATAAAAATATTGACAGTTTAAATACTTAATTTATGTTCATTTACTGGCATTCTGAACTGTTTTATATGTACAGTAAGTAGCATCTCAGAAATATGACACTCGATAACCTTGACATTCCGTGTAATTCAACACCCGCACGTGCACACAGTTGTTGGCGCCATTCATCACAATCCAAGGTCATTCAACTTTATAACCTCAATTTGTTTGTGTAACTTGAGTGGAACAGTTGTTCTATGGGGTTTTTACAAATTTTGTCTTTGTTAGTTTCACAATTCAGTAATGCGTCATTCGAATCAATACACTACTATATGTACAGGACTGTACTGCATTTCTGTATATTACACATATGCACATACACCATATATTAACACGCAATATATTTTACTGTATGTATATTATGTTTACTGTACCATACAATACTACAGTACAGTACATCTGTACCTATAATATTTGATACTGTACTGTGGTTCATCCTTGTTTAGTAAACATGACATAGTAAACTTGCATCTTATGTAAGTTCATTTGTATAACTCAATATTTCAATAATTATACACCATCTCAGTCCACATTAGGTTTAGCTTCTGAGAGACTACTGTATTACACATTAATATTCAAATGTAAAAAAAAATCTGAAGTAATTGAAATGCATTTTGTGATAGTAACATGATCTATCAGATTAAAACGAAATATTACAAACATTGGTGCATTAAAACATTTTCCGAGTAATTTTAGTACATAAAGTAATATAAATAACCACAATATAATATTATTTTAAGTATAAAACAAATTGAACAAAATATATCTGAACTTCGATTCGGGTTTAAGAATATTTCCTACATTCACTTTGCTCTCGCATCGGGTTGAAAAAGTTGACTTAACACACCCCTAGTAAATAGTGATCAGTCTGAATGGATGCTGGTCACATATCACTTAAACTATAGGTAAAAATAACAATACAAAAGGATAATTGTAATAGAGAAAAAATCAAATTACAGTTAATAAGGTGAACCACATATTTTAACAGTGACATCCTCCATGTGGACAAGCAAAACGCAGATGCAGTTTATGTCCGTGGTATGTGCTTGTACTACCAGGACAACGTCGACAGAGCCTTCAGCCACTTCCAGCACGTGCTGAGGTTGGCTCCAGACCACACCAAGGCAATAGATATTTACAAGGTAAGGGAATATTTTTATTACTCTCGATGTTCACATTATATCTCTGCTGAAGCACTTCACTCCAACCATATTAACTATGACCAAAGCACCCACAATTGTGACCACACTGTCTATGCAATAGAATACTTGATTCTATGTGATGAAAAGCTCAATGTTCAAATCTCAAACAGGAGTGTGGTTTTACACATGAGAGATATAACTTTTGTTTTCTCATTTCCTCTCCTAAATTATGCATTTTTTTAAGCTTTGCACACCCATGATGTCATATTTCATATGGCTAATACTTAGGACTAAATTATACCAAAGCACACAGTTTGGTCAAAGTTTTTAATTTGTTTCTATGTTTTTAGCGAGCTAAAGCCTTAAAACAGAAGAAAGAGGAAGGGAATGAGGCATTCAAGGCGTCCCGCTTGGCTGAAGCTTACAACTTGTACACAGAGGCCCTGCGTATCGACCCACACAATAGCTTGACAAATGCCAAACTCTATTTTAATAGAGCCACAGTCAGTTCCAAGGTATGCTTGACTCTTAAGTTTGGGGGGGATGTGAGTGTATTCATTAATTGCAAATAAATAATTACCTTTCTTTTAAAATTTAGATTTATTTGAAACTTGATAATGAAGTCTGACAATATTTGGTTTTAGTTAAATAAATGGGTCTAGTTGAAACACTGTAGAATAATTAACTAGTCATCTTCTCAAAATATCATATCCATAGTTCACTTTCTTCTTCTATTATCATCATAACTCTAAACAGTATCCAATTCAAAATTTGTAGAACAAAATAAGTAATTTATTTAATCTCAAACATATTTTAGGATCTAAGAGATTTAAATATTTGAGGTACCCATCTCTGAAAATAATGTAATTTAAGGATTAGGGACTCAAGCATTCATCATACTTCCATTTTCTGATAACTTTCACACAGTCTTATTCTTAAATATATTCCATTATCAAAAGTAGCTCAAATAATAACTATATAGGGCCTTTATGTCTTCTCAGTTAGGTCGTTTGAATGAGTCTGTGGCAGACTGCACACTTGCTCTGAAATTAGACGAAACCTACCTGAAAGCTTTGCTGCGCCGTGCCAAGTGCTACATGGACCTCAACGATTTTGATGAGGCTGTGCGAGACTACGAAAAAGCTCTGAAGATGGATAAGAGTAGAGGTGACTGTCATTGTTTCTATTTACGTAAATGATGGTTCATATTTGGAGGGCCTTTCAGCAGATTTAGCCAGAGTGATGCTGGAGTATAATTTCTTTTTAGATAAAAGATCAATAAACATAAAAAAAAACACATTTAAAGACTACCTTTCACTGCCATAGGCAGCTTCTTCAATGTCAGGAAGAAACTCTTGCTTTTGATTAGACTTCTAAGATTTGGACGAATATTGAATGATGAAAATCAAATAGATAGTTGGCTTTATTAGATTTTTGATGGGAATTATTTTGATTGGTTCATTTCTTTTGAAAATGTTTTATATTATTTGCAGAGTGCAAAAAATACCTACTACTAATCATGTTTGGCAACTTTTCAATATTCTTTAAGTTTGAAACTGCAAAATGTTATCTAGGTTTGAAACCCCTAGAATGATATTGCATCTTGGGACTTTTTAAATGTTATTTAGGTTTTAAGGTTTGACACCCCTTTAATATCTATTCCCTACCTGGATCATTAAGAGACTGAAGCTGTATACTAATAAATGTTTAACCTTGTCAAGGTTACTACCACTCCACCTAACCCTATTTCCACACCCCAAAAAATGGTAGATTAGAATATATTTAGTGATGAGTAAGCAGTACCTGCTAGAACACGAAGCATGCTTTCTTTCCCGTCAGAAACTTTACAGGAAATAGCCACTCCCACCATACTTACGGGAAAGGATACATTCTCGACCTTTTCCCAAGCATTCGGGCTCTCGTACACCCCTACTTTCAACAGCTAATTTTGTTTTCCACAAAGGATTCCACTAAATAGATGGCAGCACTTGGACTAAATATACATATTTGCAGTCCAACAAAGAACAGTTCTTTATAAAACTGAAGAAGTTACTTGTGTTAGTGAAAGCTCATCTTTAAAAATGTGTTTATCTAAACAGCATCACTCAGGTAAGTGTGCTTATCATCATCATCAACAACTTTTTCCAGCCTGTGTCTGGATCAATTTAGTAAAATACCTACATCTTTTTTTTTCCTTCCACCCCTATTCCTCTCATTTGAACACTTTCTGTTATCTGCACCTCCCATCGATTTCTTGGCCTCCCCTTGCGGTCTTTTTCCCCACACAACTCTCCCTGCTATCCTCATCTCATTAAATCCTTTCTACTTCCACCTTTCTCCTTCCACCTTTCTCCTCAATCAGCTTCCAAGATATTTTGTATTTTGTAATTTTCTCAGCTCTACTCCATCCAACCTTGTAGCTTTATTAGGTTGTCCTTGTCATTACCATAACTTCACATTTTGCCATGCTAAATTTCATTCCACACTCTTTTAAGTTCGCATTCCATTCTTGTAGTTCTTCCTGTACTTCCTCTTCCTTATCCTCCTTCCCACCCCTCCCCCCTTCCCCCCATACCATCAAGTCATCATGGCTTTCATTATTCCTCCTTGAATTTTCCTGCCCATGGCTTTCATGTTTTACTCCCTAGTTTTCCTATCACTTTGTTCATGGCCATTTCCATTATTATTACATATAGTAAGCGTGCTTGTCATCCCTTCAAATTTAAACCATTATTTGACTTATCCATCATAGACTCTGCCTTAAAATATGAGTGAAGAATGACCCTGGGCACGGCCGATTCCTGGATAGCTCAGTGGTAAGAGCATTGGCGTACTAAGCCAAAGGTCCCGGATTCGATTCCCATGTCCAGGTGTCATTTTTCAATTTTCAGAATATGATATCTAGATGGAGTAATCCTCACTAAATGCATAAATTAATAGCATTGGCTATTTAATATTAATTTCTAATAGTTTTATTAATTGCCTTTATAGAAAATAAAAGGTTGCTGCAAGAAGCAAAACTTTGTTTGAAGAAATCCAAACGCAAAGACTACTACAAGATCCTGGGTATTGATAAGAATGCATCCACAGATGACATCAAGAAAGCTTACAGGAAGAGAGCACTGGTTCATCATCCTGGTAAGATATTTTGAAACCATTTCTATTTGTTACATTTTGACTCTTAGTTATCATTCCATTGGAGGTGTTTGAAGCTTAAAAACTTAGACCTGGTATAAAAAAAACAACTCCACTTAAAAAAATCTAGTTGCAATAATTATGAAGTTTTGGCAATAAAAAAAATCACAACATGCATTTCAATTATGTCAGATTTTTATCATATAAATACTAATTTGTAATGAAGATAAAATAAATTTGTTATTTTAGCTGTCATTATTATTTGCAAAGCTTTATAATTGTGGAAGCCGCCCCGAAGCCGGAATTATTTTTGAATCAAAGTCAAAGCTGAAATCTTTTTTTGAAGTCTAGTTTAAGTTTTGAAATCTTTCAAACCCCTATTAAAATTCAATTACCATATTTATCCGAATCATACGAGTGTTTTCCCCCAAATTTGTAGCTTCAAAATGGGGTCGTCTAAAAATTGCCGACTAGGGAATGGGCTAAGCCTACATCAAAAGTTAACATTTTACATGTCTACATCTTTATTTAATATTAATACGATAGTGCAGGGCTGCCTTTTTTTTAGAGATTTTATCCATTTTCGTAGATTTTAACGGTATAACACAGATCACAGAATATTTGGTTATTTCCACTGATTTTTAGGCTATTTTTTAGGTTATCGTTAAAAAATAACTACTTAGTTGTAGTTCGATACGATACTCGATAAACATAGTATCAACAGTTATTGCAATCATTGATACTACATGCTAAAAATATCGACACCACTCTTTAGTATTTAACACGGTTAACTCCACAAATGGGTTGGAGGATAGTGATAGGCATAATAAAATTTAATTTTATTTCGTTTTGCTGTTTTTGATTACTTTTTAAATTACTTGACTGCGATATTAAAAATTCAGCCATTCATAATCAAAATAGATTTTAAAACAAATAATGAATTATCAAATTGCTTCGTATTTAAGTCTTAAAACTTTGCTAGCTTAGCTAGTGCATATCAAGTAAGACGTGATGAGAAAACTCGAATCGATTTTAAACAAAGAATCGATAATATATAGAGTTTGCTAAACTATTTTTGCGATGCCAAACTTGATTTTTAATTCGTGAAACTCCACAAAATATCTAAGCTTTGAATAATATAAAGTAAAGTATTAGCTTTGATTAGATGTTACTAGGTCATCGGTTTCGTAATAAAAATAAAGATGCTTGTTTAATTCTCAATTATTTTTTACGCTTGGCTGTCATGGTGGCTGGATTTTACTCTAATTCATAGCAGATGTGATTATTGTTTAGATTTTTTGTAACATGTGACATGTGTTTATTTTCTCTTTATAAAAGCAACAGTTTGTTGTATATTTGTCCTTTAATTTATTCCTATATCTCTTTACTTAAATTATTTTATTTTCTCTATAACATTGTGAAAGTGAAAGTGTCACAATGATTAAATAAATACCACTTACAAAAAAACAATCCAGAACCACTAGGGGTCGTCTTGGATTCTGGTAAAGACTGCACTCAAAATTTTATTGTTTGCATATTTATTTTTAACAGCTTAAGATGGCAATTATTGACCAAAAATTAAGTATTTTAACTGTCATTATCTTTATTGGCCAAGCTTTATAATTGTTGAAGCTGATATTTGTTTCGAAGATTTTTACACCCCTTGGTTAAATCCTGTTCATGTGGCACATTTTTAACACTACACCCTCTCTTTGCCTCCAGATCAAACTATCCTTTAGGGCCATTAAACGAACCAAGCCGTTTATTATGTTAACTGATTTGTTTTGGTATCACAGATCGTCATGCAAGTGCATCAGATGTTGAAAAGAAGGAACAAGAGAAGAAATTCAAGGAACTAGGAGAGGCCTATGGTATTTTGTCTGACTCCAAGAAGCGGGCACGGTACGACAGTGGACAAGATCTTGAGGATATGGAAGGTGGCATGGGATGTGAGTTATCTAATATTGGTTCAATTAATTTTAATCTGATATTCACACTTAGAAAATATGTTAACCTTTTGAGAGTGTGAATATTGAATATAAGGGAATCTGTTTTAACTCTAGTATATTGCCAGTGGTTGTCTTTCTCTTTAGACATTGATCTTATTGAGTTTTTTTTTTTTTTTTC
>CABFOW010000283.1:134986-149297 GCA_902141385.1 Timema californicum
TTTTTTTTTTTTTTTTCAAAAAATATTAAGACTTTTAGTAATTCACTAATTAATAAAATCGTATTGTGTAAAATCCCTCTTTTAATTTCAAAGCTAGTCAAATAAAATATGAATCATTCTCTAAGCCGAATCTTAAATTCAAACATTTTAAAGAATGATGTAAAGTTGGTTTAAAAAAAAAAATACATGTCTCCTAACTATATTACTTAAGGTATTAACTATAATGTGCACAATGTAATATTACAAAATGAGTAACATTTAATGCAAATTAATAATAATAAAATAGTAAGGGGGGAAAATTGAGTGAAATCCCACCTAAAGAGATAAAATAATTATCTGAGTAGAATCTGAAGTACAAAATTGACACCACCTTTTCTCTTTCTTTTTTCTTGTAGAGAGAAAGTCACACATGCATATTGAAAAACAGATAAAAAGTTTTGTACTCCAACAGTAGAGCCTTTATCAGAAGATAAAGGCAATAATAATAATAATAATAATAATAATAATATAAAAAACTTAATTTGTATGGGCACCGACATTGAATGTAAGAGAGACTAAGAAAGTGGAGGTTATGAGAATAAATTTTGTGAAACTTATGTACAAAATGTAAAGACTTTAACCACTTATAATATTTTACAGTGACATCAACATATTTATGCTCTTCCATGAAAATAATTATAACTTAGTAATATTCTTAATTTTCTGGGGGAGGGAGCTTCAGCCCCCAAAGACCTCCCTTACCGCGCCACTGTATGATTAATTTATTATAACATTCATATATTCAAATAAGTGCTAAATTACTATTCTGGGGCCGGGTTGTAAAGTTCATCTCTTAAATATAATTGGTTATGAACCACCAATAAGCAGTATTAAAGCTCTAAAACAATTTTTACTTGAAAAATTGAAGAAAAGAAAAATCTGAAGTCTTTAAATCCCTAATATCCCAAAGGATTTGAGGGCCCTCCCAAATAATTACGGTAGGATTTCGGCACTCAAGGTTCACTAATTTGCTTATGCCTACTTATTTTTTATCAATTACTCGGCATTGCTATGTTGCTAATGAAATGGCTTGGAAATGTTTAATAAAACGGTGTAGAAACACTGTACAATGATGTAAGGTAAGTGATAGTGAAGGAAATCAACCTGGATGGATAGTTAAGTTAGACCTAGATAGGAACAAACACACTACACTTTTCACATTTCTACAATTACACATTGTTTGAATTTTCGGAAATTATGAAGGGTATGAAAAAGGTATATTTTTGAAAACTCTAACATTATGTAACTGTGTTTGTTCCTTTCTAGGCCTAACCTAACTATCCTTTAAGATTGGCTTCTTCCTTCACTATCACTTTCTTTACAACATTGTACATTGTTTTCACACTGTCTTATTTATTATTCATCAATCTATGTTGTGTTGTATAATATGCAAGTAAGTACAGGAACGAGGGTATATTTATTTCTATATCTTTTTCGTGTAGCTTCTTCCATATAGCTAACAAAATGTGCCCAAAAAGTCAGAAGAGGATTTCCTTTGAGAGAGAACTTAATATACATTTGTATTTCAAGAATGTCTTCTACTTGGATCTGTTTATTTCTTCCAGGTGATGTTGATCCTAATAATGTGTTCCAAACTTTCTTTGCTGACCCTGGAGCCGGCGGTCAGTTCAGCTTCTCGTCTGGTGGATTCCCTGCTGGTTTCACTTTCCAATTTGGTTAAACCTGTTCCCTTGGGGCCTTTGTAACATTCCACCCTCTCTCTGCCCCCAGATTAAACTACCCTTTAGAGTCGTTACAAACTAAGGAGTATATTATGTTGACTGATTAGTGTCTAGTGATTTGACATTGTTATAGTCAGAACTGTGTGACATGACTTATTCCTTAGAAATAAACTTTGGCAATCTCCTTATATGTCATGTACAGATAGATATATGTATATATTATTTTCCATGAATTGTTAAAATTTTGATCTAAATTGGTTGGTATATATACCATTTCTACTGCAAATTGCTAAGTATAATGTTAAATCAATTAGAATGGTTTTCTTAATTACTCCTAATGTTATTTTCCAAATAAACACTTGCGTTTCTTGTTTATTAGCATTTTAAATAGTTTTATTTGACTTAGCTGAAGCATAGTAAACTACTTCTCGTTGCCAAAATATATCTTATAAACAATCTCGTTTGCCCATTCATCGAAACAGATGGTCTTTATCTTGTATTAATCCAAAGTCGACCTACTAGTTGATGAAAATCTAATTTATTATTTTGTAATATATTTCTCCTAGTGTTTTGTAAGGTTTTTTGTAACAAGTGTTAGCAACTTACATTTGTGTCCCCAGCATATGTGTGCATAATATATATTGTGGTAGAGGATTAGTGTAGCGCTCTTGTAGTAACTGATATCTGCTCTAGTGTAATATCTGTATGTATTACATACATTAATTAAGGTGGCACATGGGTTATTCATTTACATTTATTATATATACCCATTATTTGATTGAGTTTGTTTTAAGTTAAATTAGTTAAAAATAAACACCTGGACGTGGGGATTGAACCTGGGACTTTTGGCCTAGTGAGCCAATGGATTCGTCCCCTATTCAAAATCATTTCTTCTCACATAGCTTAAGGTAGATCAGCTTTTAACTATGAGTGAAGAATGACCTTGAGCATGGGATGAATACTGGATTACTTATTGGCGGAGCAATGTTGCACTAAGCCAAAGGTTCTGGACTCAATTCCCGTCTCCATGTGTTAATTTTCAGCTAATTTAAAATAAATTGAAATGTGGTTTTCGTTATACGGACAGTGCGGTAATTATGATGATTTTAAATCTGATGATTTTTTTCTACTTTTGTTTAGTTTATTATTTTTTCTAAGGATGTCAACTCGATACCTTGATACCATTATTCTTACGAATGTCAAAAGAACCAATAATTTGTCATAATATCAAGATTTTTATCTCTGAAATTCCAGTAAATGAATGTTCTGGTATTTTAAAACTAAATACCAAATAAAATATCCATTGTTGATTAATTTTTCCTTGTGACCATCATAAGTTATTTTGCAATTTAATTTTACTACCAGCAAGTTTTAAATTTTCTCAATATGGCCTTTGTGCTCAAATCACTCATGGCTGTTTTGTTTAACGATCTTTTCACTATCTACACTCTAGGTTTTGTTCCACCCAACCACACGTGTTATATATGTAATTAAATAACATATTTTTAATGTGAAGTTTTATGCATGGATATTGGTTGAAATGGTAAATGTTGAGGTCTTGAGAATTGATATAAAAATATAGGAATTGTGACGTCTCTAGTTTTATGAAAAATATAACTTGCTTTTAAAATTAAATAATGACCATCATACCAAAAAGTCTACTGTGTATACATAAAATTGGGATTGGTGTTGGTTAATTTTTTACACACTTTTATCTTTATATCAAAGTTGAACTGCTGGTTTGGAAGAAAAGAAACTCAATCTATTCCTAACTATGTAAATGCCATGAAATGTGTTAATGATTTTTGAGAAATTATGCCAATTTCAAAATCTGAAAGCTAATTTGGGTGAAATTTTTGTCGATGTTGACTAATCAGTAATTGTTTGTATTTTAATGATTCTGCAAGAAACTTAATGTATAACAGTACTTCCATACTCACATATTAAGAAGGAAGCTTTTATTAATATCACAAAAAAAAAATTAATTTCTCATGACAAATATATCATAAAGTATAATTTGTGTCTTACTCTTATCAACTGTTTCCAACCTGTGGCTGGATCATTTGAGTAAAAATTACTCTTGTAATTTTCCCAATTTAGTTTTTTATTCATCACAATAAAATATATAACTTAAATTTTATGTTGATTGTTTTCAGTGGTTCACCTAATTTCCAGAACTTGCATTCAGTTGGTTAAATTATCAATCGAGGTAATAAATGATTGGTTCACCAGGTTTATGTAAAATATTTATGAAATCTTACACTGTACAGTTGGGTGGAAATAAACATTTAAAATTATGAAAAATGATCTGAAGTAACACCTAACTCAGATAAACAACATTTTTGATCATTCATACATGAAATGTAGCAAAAATATGGCTGGGTTAAAACTACATACATAAGTAGCCACATCATTTTAACTTGAACTTGATGTTTCATTTCAAGAAAACTGTGGCGGCTGAGGACTTTAAATTTCCTGCTTGTGATGAATAGATTTTGTTTTACAACTTAACAATGACAATCAATAAAAGAGCATGGATGATTCGGTGTATGAATGTTGTTGAATCAAAGGGGCAATGCAAGTTTAGGGAAGTGTGGAGAAAGTTATTGAGGATGGAGAAAGTACCGAGTTGTTTTTTGAGTTATTAGTGTCGTTTCTTGCCTAACCCCTTAGTGAACGATATGATTAGGTGTGTTATGTGTAATTCAAAGCAATTTGTTTTCTTTGTGACTTGCTTCAGTGGCCGTAATGGCCTAACACGCTACTCCCTGAGTAGATTAGACTGTCGATGACAGGAAGATTGAGGTTCGAATCTGTCAGGTGTACTTAGGGTGGTATTTTCAAAATGGTTTTCAATTTGCCCTCCACACAAATGTGGGTACACTTCCTCTAAATACAACCATCCTAATCCCTAAAACCATTAGCGTCATTAGTACATAAGTGTATAACCTGAACGAGTAGTAAGACATGGCGCTATAAACAAAAGGTTTTTGGGGGCTAGCAACACCCGTGTAATCTTTGTTTACCATGATAAATAGCAAGCTTATTTTGCTTGATTTCAGGTTATAAGATAGGACCCCACTGTAATCACTTCAAGGTGAGGCTGACATCTTAAGATAAATGGATTTTACATAATAATAGAGAAAGATGCGTGTATATTTTGAATTGTAGCGAGATAATCAACGTATAAATTACCCAAATGAAAAGGTTTCTGTATTCTTTTTTTCCTCCCATATATATATATATAAAAATCTGGACACTTGTTACAAAGGAGTATACTAGTACTTTGTATTGACTGTTTCGTGAAGTAGAAGTGATTGTGTTAGCCATGACTTGAATTATTTACTAAACAGAAGGCTTGCTTTAATTTATGTATAGACTATATAATATACTGTATTAGAAAAAACTATTATTAGATTTAAGTCAAATCATGTATGAATAATACTCTCCTAAAGGTTGTAATAACTAATAATTATTGTGGTCAAGTTAAACATTACATTTAAATAAATCGGTTGAATCCTATTTCTCGAATCCAAATCTTAAGTTTTCTTTTGAATCTTTAATCCAAATTCGAATATTTGAGCCTTTAAAATGTATAACCTTAATTAATATATAATAAAACAGTGTAGAAACACTACAGTAATGTAAAGTTAGGTAATAGTAAAGGAAGTCAACCAGAAAGGGTATTTAGGTTAGGCCTAGACAAAAACAAACACACTTCTTTCTTCATTTCTTCTATCACTTTTCACACTTCCACAATAACACACTGTTTTAATTATTGGAAACATTTCTATTTCATTTAAAGAGAAATAAAAAAACATAGATTTTGAGCATCCCATCTTTATATTCAACATCAAATGTTGATTGATTTTCATATCTAACTTAACTTCAATAAAATGTACAATTTCAGCAGGTAAAGCTTAATTTTTAGATAACGAAACTAAATGATTTGGTTCAATATAATGTACACTATCAGTTTAAATAAATTAGAAAATAAG
Organism: Timema californicum; assembly: GCA_902141385.1. Taxonomy (NCBI): domain Eukaryota; kingdom Metazoa; phylum Arthropoda; class Insecta; order Phasmatodea; family Timematidae; genus Timema; species Timema californicum. Next base: position 140,706 of record CABFOW010000283.1, read on the forward strand.
TGTATACATGACTTTGTTTCATCAGACTTAAATTTTTTTGGAGACTCTATCAAAGTACCTGAAACAGATAAATATTTAAAAATCAACTCGACATTAAGCTGTATGATTGATAACTCTTAAAACTCTGACAAACACTTTGAATATTTGTAACTAGAATAATTTAAGTTAAATAATAGAGGTGTGTGAAGTCCACGTAAGTGAACTTGCATCAAATGTATGAAATATTCTTGAAGCTGAATCTAAACTTTAATATTTTAATTTTTTTGAAAAAATATATCCTGGTTGTTTATATAACCTAATACAAGGGATGTGCGAGAACCATTTTTTCAATTAGAGACGATCTTGAGGCGGGAATATAAAAAAGATTCGAGAGACAAGAAGAGAAAACTTACTTTAAAAGTACAAAAAACTTAAATTATGCTTATTAAAGTAAATATATAGTTTATAGAGTCCCTTTTTGACAATTGAGCTTGCTTTATATTGTCTTGTAGATCATTCAAACACTCAACTCATACACATTTTAAATGTAATTAATAAACTAGTGATAGGTAGTTAAAATGAACACCATATATAATTTAATTTTGAAGTGTAAAAGATTTCTTAATAAAGGTGTTTTTTGGGGGGTACGGGGGAATGCAGCCTACTTTTGGGTTATTACAGTATTATTGGAAATAATACGTTCCCGGTTTGGTTTTTTAGTTTCTTAAGGCCATTATTTGATTTTTTTTATCCCTTGAATGAGAACCACTTTTAACTTTCAAGACAAGATCAAGATATTTTTGTTTTCTTGAATTTTCTGGTCGCACATCCTTAATACACTAAAATCATATAAAAAAGTTTTATTGCACATCTTTATCAACCGGTTCCAGTCTGTGGCTGGGTCACTTTAGGAAAATTTCTCCATCTTCCTCTATCCTTACATCATTCTTCTTTTTTAATCACTTCCATTCTACTCTCACTTTCACTCCTTTTTTTTCTGCTCTTATCTCCTTGGTCTCACTTGCTGGTTTTTTTTTCAACATTTCATCTCCATAATTCTATTTGGTATTTTTCTTTTTCTATCTTCATTACATGACCATAGCATCTCAGACAGGCTTCCTCTACAATCTCATTCACTTCCTCTACTCTTGCTCTTTTCACTTTATTTTCTTGGGTGTTTTTTTGTTTGCTTCGGCCACCAGCTTACCAGCCCTATCATGGCTTAAGATTAGTAGCGGGGCTTCCACTTACAGGTATGCTAAACTTTTTATTGAATTGCACAATGGTAATATTTATTCTAATCTGATGAATCAAGTTACTAGAAACAACATGCAAAATCAATTACTTTAGATTTTTTCATGTAAATATTAATCTGTAGTCTATACAACAGCTTAAAAAAGCAATAAATGAACAAAATTTGAGCATTTTATCTGTTAAGTTTTTTACTGATATTTATTTCGAAGCCAAATTGGTTTCCAAGCAATTCACACATCACTAAATATACTAAATGTGAAATTTTGCATATAGTGATTTTCTTTTACCCGCTTCAGTGTCCGCATGGTCTGATGCGCTACTTTTGCAGTATACTAGACTGCCGATGACTGGGAGATCAAGTTTTAAATCCTGGTCGAGTGTACTCAGTGATTTAAAAAAAAAATTCCACTCTCACTCACTAAAATGCAGTTACACTTCATATAAAAATAAGCTTCCTCATCCCTAAAACAATTAGCTTAATTAGTACACAAGCATATAACCCAAATGGATAGCATGAGGCGATGCTAAAAGTATTTTTCAAGTGTATCAATCATGTTCTTCTGTTCTGCTCTCAATGTCTACTGAACTCGGCCAATTAGTGCTCTCATTTGATTTGTTTGAAATAATTTTCTGAGGTTTCCACATATTGAAAATCTAGCACAGTGTTACATTCGTAGCCACTTATATATATATATATTGTCCAATATAATGGGACAAACACAATCGCCACAGTTCAGACAATTGATCCACCACTTGATTGAATATAGATTCATATCATAACAAAATAAAATTAGCTACAATTTTTATTCTCTATAGCAACTTATGTATTTAATGTGTGCGCGTATGTGTACCACCTTACCTCCTAGTGGTGGTGACACAATCAGCAATATATTAGCTGATAAGCCAGCCTCTAAAGTAGGGATACTGGTTTGTAGGACTAGTGCAAGTGCACTCAGGGTGAGATTGAGCAAGGGTTGTACTTGTGCTAGACTGGCTAAAATATGCTAACACCATCAGTATAGCGTCTTTACCATAAGCAACGAATACTGTCAGAGGTATGATTAATGCTAGTAGCCTGGTCTGCTATAAAATGATTACTAAAAGAAACTGTACAATATTGACCTTGGATGACCAAAGCTATGATGGGCAGCTGAGGATAAAACTGAACATCCCATCTCTTAACAATCTGGTGAGATATTAAATCATACATATTATTGTTAAATAAGCTAAGATTATGATGTTGATTAAAAGGATTTACTCATTAAAAAAACAAGAGTTTTGGACCTTACAGTAGCCCCATGGCTTCTTTGGTGCTGACTGACAGCTCCCAGCTAACTTCTGACAGTCAAAATTTAGGTATATACCTAAGTTTTGACCGCCAGAAGTGACAGCTGCTAAACACATGTTTTTGCAGATCATATGGTTCGGCGTAGGGATACATAATTTGGTCTGGTAACTTTTCAAATCTATTAGCTGTCAAGTCAGCACCAAAGAAACCATGGAGCTACTGTAGTCGTATAAGTCTGCATGCATTTAATGTAAGTTCTTCAACTTGTTTATACAAAAATAGTTCACCTTGTAAAGTTTAGTGGTAAAGTAATCTATGGTGATTATAAACTATTTAAATATATATCTTCATTCAGGGGCATTGTACGAAATATATTTCCAATTCTTAGCATTTCAAAATTAGTAAAATTCCCAAATATCAAAGGAGAGTACAAGAAGGGCAATGTTAGGAGGGAGGATCCCAAAATTTTCCTTAAATTTGGGGTGATAATCAAGCCTTGAACCAAGCTTTTAGACAATTGTATTTTTAAATTTATTTATTTATTTGTTCAAACTGGATTTGTAAAGCTACAAGGCTTTTTCACTGCATAAGGAAATAACTTGAATTATTATTTATTTCTATTTTCCTGCATCTGAGCTAAATTTCCAATTGAGCTTTTAATATATTTATTTATATTTGCAGATAAATCATGTATTTTAGATTAAAAAATTTAACTCAACTTTATTACAGCGGTTTCCAACAATTTGTAGTTTATGATCACAACTTTTCTCTCTGTGGCTATCGCTACCCTTTGATAACTTAAAAATGTTCAGATCCTAGTTTTTAAGTTCTTTCACTGTGTATCACTACCAGCCCGGACTATCTACAGTTAACTACACCAGTGAAATAGGTAAAACTTAGAGGAAATGTACCCTTATTTGCTTGGAGAAATATTAGGATAAGCTACCCTGGTCAGAATTAAAATCCTTACTTCACCTTCACTAACAAACCAAACCAAAAGAGCGTGACATTAAACCTGCATGTCCACTAATGCTTCTTTTAATTATTATAAATTGCTTATAATAATGATTATATGAGAGATAATTTTATATTATGTTAGCAGCATTGTAAGGCTGCCACAGTAAACAAGTCAGCAAGAAGCTATCAGAATGGAATAGCCGGAAGGAACCTAAGCAGTAACTATGTTGTTTTTAGCACTTTAACAACTTACATGTCTATTAGAATTACGCATCTTTATATAATCATAAAATAATTAAAAAAGTAAATTTAAAGCTAAAACCTCTATATTGTGACCTCACCCAAAACACGCTGCGGACCCCAGGTTGGAAACTGCTGCTTATTAACACACAAGCAATATTTAACTAGTTATCTCCCTGAGATGTAGAACTTGCTTGTCACTTTATCAAAAAATTAGCAATTTGATCAACCATAAAATAAAGCAACAAAAAATTGAATTTATTCATATTCCTACAGTATTTTTATAACTGTCTACCAATGTTCTGCTTCAAAACCGCATGAAAGTTTCCATAAAATGTTAATACTGGTATGTCAAACTATTCAAGACATACTGTAATTTAGTGCATGATGGTGAAGGGGCTTCCCCTGAAATTATATTAAATAATTTATGGCAAATTCAAAATCAGCACTCTAAACAACATGGTTATATGAAATTTCATGCAAATCCAACACTAAATAATGAATTTAAAAATGTATCCCAAATTTTAAAATGTTAAAAGAGTGAAAAAAACAACTTATTTTTTGATTAATGTAGTCTGCTTCAAATGCAAATGAAAAATTATAAGAGTTGTAACAATTTAACACAGCCCTATCACTCCTCTTCCTTCATTGTTGCTTCGAGCCTATTTAAACTGCTTTTATGAAAGATTATTTTAATTAACACTGAAATAAGATACATCAGTTCAATTCAAACTAGTATGGATGCTTGCTAGAAAAGTTAGTTTGTATTTCAGAAGTCAAACATTACACACTAACTTCAATGTCCTAATTTCATGAGGAATGCCAGGCCTCCACCGTGGTTCGGATTCCACGTTAAACTGTAGGTCCTCCATTTCATCTCACAATCACCCTACCATTACACATTAGCGTAAGTGCATATAACCCGAACGGGTAGTAAGACGCGGTGCTAATAATAATAATAATAATAATTTCATGAGTCGGCGCTTTCGATAAGAACACAATAGAATGTTGCATAACATTCACTGCATTTATGCCTTCAAAATTTAATAAGGCCCTAATTAAGGCATTGGCTGTACAACATTTGATCATTTTGAACCATAAAACTGCGACAGTCTAGCAGACCTCTATTTGGAATTAACTCTTGCTTATACTGTACATACAATCAATGGTCAGGCCTGATGAAGCCTGTTATTAACATATTTTAGTGTAAGAATTTTTTTGTGTGCTTTAGTTCATAAGAATCTTGCATATTTACTTAATATAATTGATATGTAGGAAATAAAACTGCAATTATTTTTGCAAAAAAGGTAATTAATGTGAGACACAAACCTTTAAACTCTTCTGTGATCCGTTTTTGATGGAATATTTTGAAACCTGCAATCATAGTAATTTTGTTAAAGCTCAATTGGCAAGTGGATTTTTCCAATTAAAGTGACTTTTTTATATTTATAATACTTTAAAGTAAAATATATTATAACTAAATTTAAAAAACCCAAAGTTAAAATAAAATGTTATTGTTCATTATATATAGGATTACGAGAGAAAAATATTAAAGCATGAAAATGAGATTCATGACAGGTAAAATAAATACCAGTACCTTATAAGAATAAAAAAAAATGGATAAAGATGTTTTACAATATAAATATATATACTTTAGCTGAAACAATAATTACTGTGCATATTTTTATAGGTGAGAGAGTTTAATTTTTAATGAAGAAATCAAAATATGCGACCCCCTCCAGTGGCCGCAGGTTTAAGGTGTCTATCTTGTGTTAAGACTAGACTGCTGATGACAAAGAAATAGAGGTTTGAATTCCTGTTGGGTGTACTGAGAGTGGTCTACATTAAATGATTTTCCACACTCCATCCTTACGAATTCGGGCACACTTCCTCTTAATTCAACCTTCCATATTCCTAGCTCATTCGCCTAATTAGTACATAGGCATATAATCTGAAAAGGTAAGATACAGTGCTGAAAAAAAACCCATTTAAAAACTCATCTAACTAATCCTAACATGACCTTGAACTATCGAATAGATACGGTCTTGTGTAAGGGGAAATATAGCGTAAATACGTAAATCATAACCAGAACCTTGATGACTTTAAAATTGTTGAAAAAAATTACAGTAAATTACATAAAAATATGAACAAAAACTTGCAATGAACATACATGTCTGAATCAAACATTTGCTTTACAAATATAAACTAAACATATATAAAGGCAATAAAAATCCTTTAAACTAAGGATCTGACTCAAAGACGAAAGTTATTCTTTACCAGTACAACACTTTTTGCCTCTGAAATGTGGTTTTTCTAACCATGTAAGTAAAGTAAAATTAATATGAAACTTATAAATCTTATCATTCTGACAACTGTGTGGTGAAAAATCTTATGTTTTGAGTAGTCATGAATTTACAAAACATTGATGGTATTTCAAAATATACTTATTCTATATTATAATTATAAGCAGTTTCTATCCTTTAGAAAAATGCCTCCATCTTCCTTCTTTAATCACTTCCATTTTTCTCTTCTCACTTGCACACTTTGTTATCTGCTCCCATCTAGTTCTTGGTTTCCCTTGTGATATTTTTTGCACATAATTTCATATCCACAATTCTCTTTAATATCCCCTCTTTTTCCATCCTCATTACATGCCCATACCATCTCGGTCTTGCGTCCCCTCCTATTTCATGTACTCCCTGTACCCCAACTCTTTCCCAGATAACTTTCCTCTACATAAATTCCTAAAAATGTGACCTACAAAACCATAATAATTTATAAAATATAAATATCCTCAACCAAAGAACCACGAAGAGTTTGTGTATGCATGAGCATTGTTTGTGATGTACCATAAATAATACTTAGCACCGCGTCTTACTACCCGTTTGGATTATACGCTTAAGTACTAATTACACTAATGGGTTAGGAATTGGGATGGTTGAATGTAGAGGAAGTGAGCCCTCATTTACGTGGAGGGAGAGTGGAAAACCACCCCCAGTACACCTGAGCAAGATTCGAACTGTGATCTTCTCGTCCTCGGCAGTCTAGCTACACACGAAATCAGCGCGTTAGCTAACTACGCCACCGAGGCGGGTTGTACCACAAAGAAAGATGATAATTTTAAGATCCAGATTCCTGTAATAACTTTTGTGTCCAAAGTTAAGGTTTGCTTACGAAAAGGAAAGTTTTTGTGAATTTATAAAGTTGACAATATACACACACAGGCCAGTTTCATAGTCAGAATTAGTATACCTCAAATCCTGTGTAATACTAAACACAAGATTACGCCTATATATAGCAGAATGGAATGGGCCGGTTTCATATGTGAAGCTGGCCCATTCCATTCGAGTTAAGGTGGGTGTGATCTTGTATTTAGTATAGCGCCGCACTTGAGGCGTACTAAGCATGACTATGAAACTGGCCCATGGTGTGCGCTTGAATACTAAACTTTCACTCACTCAGTTTCAGTCTTGCATATATTTCAGGGTTATAACTAAATCTGCTCTTTTAGAGTTAGTCATCTTTAAAAGCACCATTCAACAATAATGTCCACAGCTAAGATTTAGAATTAAATTTTCAATTTATTTTAAATCTCTCAAAAATTTGGCACTAGTCACATTCAAATAGTTATATAAGTAATTTATCTCACCTCTTCATTTTCAAAAATGGCAATTTAGTTTTGGGACTAGGATCTTTCTTCTTTCTTAGTACATATCTCCTGCGAAATATTTTCTTTTCCTCACGAGGAAACTCTTGATGACCCCAGACATTCCGCTCTTTTGCCCAAATACGTTGATACTCGTTGGATAGTAGGTAGAACATGTTAGGTTTCCCCTCCTGAATCAGAAATAAAGCTAATTTCATGAAGATAGAATTCACACTTAATTAAAATAGGCCTACCCTTTATTGTAAAAGGTATACCTTTAGATTTTGCATCAGTCCTTTTGGGTTATCTGTATTTTCTCAGTATATTTAGTACCCTTCCGGGAAATATGCATATTAATAATTATGCTAATAGCGTAAAGATAATGAAGGCAGAATTTACAGCAAATGTACGAACATTTTGGGGAAGAAGAGTAGGAAACCATTTAGGGTAGACCACCTTCAATACATCTGACTGGGATTTGAACCTTAACCTCCCTGCCACACACAAGTCAATCCTAAATGAACATGACATTAACCTGCATTCTCACCCAGCGTGGGTGACATTTATAGCTTGATTTTGATAGGAAGAATAGTTTTAAAAATGCAAACATTTATTTGTGGTCAACATTAATAACATTTTACCATATTATTCATGCCTGTGTTATTTAATAGATGTTGTTCAAAAGTGACAGCTGCAGATAATATGACTTGATGTATGAATATATTGAAATTATTTTAGTAATATCTTTTGTAACTAGCTACACTATTACAAGGTGTGATGTGCACCCATTGTCACAAATGAAACAAAAACATGGACATTAAATGTAAGAGAGACTAGGATAGTGGAGGATATGGGAATGCGGTTTGTGAGGAGCATGTTAGCTGCCACGAGGAAAAACAAGATTGTAACCTTGTTACAACATGACATAGAAGTTGTATCACTCACTAAGCCAGCCCCAGTTGACTCGTTCCGACTCGTCAACAATAAACCCGAGATGCACTCCTCTACAAAATCCAACATTCAACTGAGCCGGAGCTCGAGGCTCGCTGCTGGCCTTGTTGGGAGAGCCCCATCCCTCCTTCCCTTATTTCAAGTGAAGAAACAGACAAGCGAACATCGATGAGCATGAGCTGCGCGCGCTGCCAGGCGCGTTCTAAAACTTTTATGAACTGTATTTGTGCTTGTGACCAATGCTCGTAGGCTCTCGAGATTGTTCTCGAACACCCCC
>CABFOW010000283.1:149910-194168 GCA_902141385.1 Timema californicum
TGAGAACACATGATTACCGTAGGGTATTTAATGCTCGGAGTCCAGAGTAAAAAGACACATTACTCTCTGGGCTTACAAGGTAAATAGCCTAACTATTATGTAGCTCGTCACTCTTTTCTAAATTCACTTTGGCTTTAAAACTTCTATCTTTCAAAATTCAATGTCTAGGATTTTAGTATATTTATATATAGCTACGATTAATATTTATATTGCTACGATCAGATATTTTGGTCCTTGCCCATAAGGCAATGTTAACTTGGGGAAAACATTTGTCTCCATTATTATTATTTGTAACTTGAATTTCCGTATCACGGAAAGTTTTGTGATTTGGCATAACTAACCTGGGAAAGCTACGTTATGTTAACTTTATTTTTGGCCATCAGGACCTATTTAGAAGGGTAGGGATAGTTTGCATTTACCGCTTTGTTTTTCCTTTCATGTTCGTTAAATGTGGGGCCGCGAGCCGGCGGAGAGATTACTTCTTGTACGGACACCTTGTTGGTTGTTAAAGTTAGGATAAGTTATTGTTGTTGCTTTGCTTGTGTCTATATTTATATGGTTATTAAATGTGGGGGCCGCGGGCCACCCAGTATTTATATCCACGGAGGGCGCTCCGTTTGTTATTAAATCATTTAGGTATTATTACTTGACTTTGAACTTTGTCAGATATTATATTAATGCGTCTATCATTGTTTGAGCTCCTAACTCACTTAATGTTTTGGATTTTGGGCAGGTGTTGGCTCTCTGCCTATGATGTTGAAAGACATTTATTATAGTGTAATAGGAGTTCAGACCAATTCATTAGAGTTTTGTTCCCATTCTCTGATGACACCATTTTGGGACGCCTAAGATTAAGGAGCCACCTGTTTGTTATTATTTTAGTGCCCATCTGGCCTTGGCGGTAACCCTTGTCTTGTAGCCTATCTGGCTTATGTCCTCGGTTAGTGCTATAACTCTTATGTGCCACTCCCCCATTGAGCTGAATCATGTTTTTATTTATTATTATTATTATTATTATTTAGCACTGCGTCTTACTACCCGTTCGGGTTATACGCTTTAAGTACTAATTACGCTAATGGATTGGGAATTGGGAAGGTTGAATTAGATGAAGTGAACCCGCATTTGCGTGGAGGGAGAGTGGAAAACCATTTATGAAAAACCTCCCCCAGTTCACCCGACCGAGATTCGAACTTCGATCTCCCCGTCGTCGGTGGTCAAGCTCAACACGACTAGCGCGTTAGCCAACTACGCCACCGAGGCGGGTCTGTATCATGTTATTCTGGAAATAAATTATAACTCTCTTGTGCTTACTTACCTCTGTGTGTTATTTGTGTGGGTTAAGGTTGGGGGTAGGTCACAAGATTAGGAATTAAGTTATCCACGAAAGAGTGTAGAGGAAGCAAGGCTGAAATGGTATGGGATGTAATGAGGATGAAGAAGATGCTAAAGAAAATTATAGAAATGAAGTATGTAGAAAAAAACCCACAAGGGAGGCCGAAAAAAGGATGGGAGGAACAGATAGCAAAAAAGTGTGCAAACGAGAGGAGAAGAATGGTGGAATAATAGAGGAAGATAAAGGTATTTTACTATACTAACCCGGCCACAGGCTGGAAACAGTTAATGATGATGGAGAAAATGAAGTAACTACCGTTTTATGTGCTTTCTACCAAAATAATACTATAGTTACACTGTTAGGGCCAGGAATGAGAAGTTAGAATTTAGAGGAAATGTACACCGCCACTCGTATGATGAGTAGGAAACCGTCAAGGGAGAACCACCCTTATTACATTTGGTTTGGGTTTCGAACTTGGACCTTCTCATCATGGGCAATCCAATCTTTTGTGAAAGTGATGCCTTGGACTGTACAACCTCCAACGTGTTTTTAAAGTGTAACTCATATTCCTCTATTCACTTCCATCTAACATAAATAAATATCTTCTGGCTTTTAAATGTTGGTAATTATACTATTTAACCTCTAAATCCATGTTTTAATTAGTAATTACAACAGTAGATGCCCTCCATTCTTTAGCATTACTTTCTTTAGGAATTAAGGTTGACGGAACATCAGATTTACTTGCCAATTGTTAACGATTTCTTGTAATAGGGTAGTATTGTATTAATTATTATTATTATTATTATTAGCACCGCGTCTTACTACCCGTTCGGGTTATACGCACTAACGCTAATGTGTAATGGTAGGGTGATTGTGAGATGAAATGGAGGACCTACAGTTTAACGTGGAATCCGAACCACGGCGGAGGCCTGGCATTCCCCACATTCACAAGATGTCTTGTCAGAGGTGAAGGAAGGGTTTGGTAATCAGATAAATCTATGCCGGGACCGAGGATTGAACCCCGGCCGCCAGCATAGAAGTCTGACACCTTACCCCTAGACCGCCAGGTCACCTATTGTATTAAATCAACAGATAAAACCATATACTATAAATTATTATAAAAACTTTAAGATACAAAGGATTCAACATTGTGCAGCGATAAATGTCGTGGTGGAATCTTCTCAGTCATAACACTTTTGTTTTGTTTGTTTTTGGCTTATTGATAAACACTTGATTCCCTACAGTTTGACCTGTTACATTTATAACCAACTACGGTCTCGCTCGCTTCTAAGGCTGCGTGGTACTATCGCATTAGGTTAGACTGTTGATGACGGGAAGATCAAGGTTCGAATCTCGGTAGGGTGTATAGAGGGTAGTTTTTACTAAATTATTATTATTATTAGAACCGCCTCTTACTACCCGTTAGGGTTATACGCACTTACGCTAATGTGTAATGGTAGTGTGAATGTGAGATGAAATGGAGGACCTACAGTTTAACGTGGAATCCGAACCACGGTGGAGGCCTGGCATTCCACCACATTCACAAGTTGTGATTAATATACGTCTTGTCAGAGGTGAAGGAAGGGTTTGGTAATCAGATAAATCTGTGCCGGGACCGAGGATTGAACCCCGAAACCCCAGCACAAAAGTCCGACACCTTACCCCTAGACCACCAGGTCACCTTTTTCCTAAATTGTTTTCCATACAAATGTGGGTACACTTCCTATAAATATAACCTTCCTCATCCCTAAAACTATTGGTGTAATTAGTGCATAAGCGTATAACCCGAACGGATAGCAATACGTGGTGCTAAAAAAACTACGTTTAAAAAAATAAAAATTTAGCATATGTCATTGGGGTTTGTCGGCTTGATATTCCTGGTCTTCTGCTGATATTAGCGGGTATGTAACCACCTTCTTGTAGGTGCGGTTACTTCGGCCAGATGATATGATGATGATGATGCTGATGATCCGGTTCAAGTCTAAACCTATCTTAAACCTAACTATCCAAACCATGGCAACCATAGGAACATTTCCCCTTCAAGAAAAACAACAACATTATGGTACCGGTATAAATCAAACCCAGGACCTCTTAGATTACTAGCCAGGAATGCTTGGCAACTAGACAAAGGAGGCTGCCTCTAACCTTTTCATATGATGGAACAAAAGGTAAGAAGTTTTTTTTCCCAAGAAGAATGTTGTCGAAAGGTTTTACAAGTGGCGTTGGCTCCCACTGTAATAGATTCTTTTTCGGCTGTGACATTTCTTCTGAATAATCTGTAATCACATGAGTTAGAAAACAATTCAAGCTCACCAACATTACTTATTAAATTACTCTATGACGTTGGGAACTTAAAAGTTCATTGCCACACTTAAAAAGTGCGCCATATATCTGTACTTTTTTTTTTAAGAACTGCGTCTTACTACTGTTCCAGTTATGTACCGATTACACTAATTTGTTAGGGATTGGGAAGGTTGAATTAGGAGGAAGTGTACCCGCATTTGCGTGAAGGTAAAGTGGAATAACCATTCAGGAAAAACCACCCAACCAGGATCGAACCCCGATGTCTTCGGAAGTTTAGTCTATTGCGAGAGTAGCGCCTTATACCATGCGTCCGTCAAGGCGTGCTATCTGTATCTTTAGATAGTTCTATCCAGTCCATCTCATTACACCCTATCTCTATCAGGTCCATTCTAATGTTAATTCTCCCAACTGCGTCTAGATTTTTCCGATGGTATCTTCTCATTGGGTTTGCTAGTAAATACTCTGAACGCGCTACTGCCCTTCAGTAAACTACCCTTAAATTTAGGGTTGGATATCTAATTTCAAACATCCCTCGGGGGACCTTATGAACAGCCCAGATATCTAGTTTCAGCCCAATCGGTAAGATAGCTTCGGCTCTAGGCCGAGATACTTACCAACAGACAAATGGCATTGAGAAAACCACTTTTTTTTTGTTTCAGGGGGTCATAAAACGTCAACATTTATTAAAATCTTGAGTTCGTTTTATTTGACGATCATAATAATTTATCTACAGTTGTCAAGATAAAGTAAAAATGAGATTAAACTTTGAACACTATGGGGAACATTATAGAGAACTTCTACTACTACTACTACTACTACTACTACTACTACTACTACTACTACTACTACTACTACTACTACTAATTATTATTATTATTATTATTATTATATGACCGCATCATGTTACCTGCGCAAAATATTTGTATTAAGCTGCATAAATCAGGTAGAATTTAGAAGTAAAGCGGGCTTACCCACGTTTGCATGGCGGGAGAGTCTAATAAAAACTGCCCCTCAAAGAACCCGGCCTGTATTTGAACTCCGACTTCCTTATCACCGGCAAACATAGTAGTTGAAATCTATGTTTAAAAATGTGCATCACAAACCCATTAACTCTGTGATACAGTCGGCTCGAATCGTAAATTTACACGAACACTATTGCACATGGATCATTTCTGATTAAGCTTGAAGATAAGGAATTAATAGAGGTTCCTAAAACTAAACATTTTTGAAATATTAAATGATATTTAGATAAAAACTGCATTAAAAATGCAGTTTATGGCTATTTTAGAATGACTAAACAGCTAAGCACTGTGCACAAACCTTAATTCTGCCATAATAGGGACATACTGTAGTTATTAACAAGAAACTTTGTCGCTTTGTCCCCCATCGTCAGCGTGGAAAATTTCGAGTAATCATTTAAATACGAATGCACTGCACACATTTCTGGCATATATAAGGTGCTTTCTTTTCCCCTTTACTCCCACACCTCGCGCGAGCCAAAGGCTAAGTTGGGGCCTGCCTGCTATGATGAACGCTCTTAAGACAGCAGGACTATAAGAAAAGTAGTTTTGGGTGAAGGGAACATGAATTAGCATGTAGAGGGGAATCAGTTTAAATATTAAGTTAAGAGTTTAAGGTGCTGCAGAAGGGAGCGCAAGTGTTTTTACAGTTTTTATAAAATTGGAATTTTTTGGCCAAAGCAAATCAAATATTTCTTCACTAGCACATAGAGTTTAGTTTTCTGCACATTCTAATATCAACAGATCTTGAATATCTGTCAAGGGTGTCCTGGAATTTTGTAAAAACTTTTTCTCTTTATTTAGAAAGTTTTGACAAAATTCCAGGACACCCTCGACAGATATTCAAGATCTGTTGATATTAGCATGTACAGAAAACTAAAGTCTATCTTGATACTTGAGAAATATTTGATTTGTTTCAGCCAAAAACTGTAATGCTATAAAAACTGTAAAGTTACTCGCGATACCTTCTGCCGCACCTTAACAATAATTACCTCACGTCAGATAAAAAAATAAATTTTTATAAAACTTTTTCCACTAGGTTGTTAAGCTTAAGAAAAGTTAAAAGCTTGACTTAAACGGTCGGTTAAAATGTACTTTGAAGTACCGGTATACTTTTGAAAGGATTGCTAAAAACAAATTACATTTATGAAAAGTTGATTGTTGCTAAGTTCAAACAACACAGGAGGAATTCAAATTATTGATACTCTTCAATAATAATAATTATTACAAGAACATAGCAATAAGTCCTCTTGGTTAAATAATAATAATAATAATAATTATTATTATTAGCACCGCGTCTTACTACCCGTTAGGGTTATACGCACTTACGCTAATATGTAATGGTAGGGTGATTGTGAGATGAAATGGAGGACCTTCAGTTTAACGTGGGATCCGAACCACGGTGGAGACCTGACATTCCACACATTCACAAGATGTCTTGTCAGAGGTGAAGGAAGGGCTTGGCAATCAGATAAATCTGTGCCGGGACCGAGGATTGAACCTTGGTCCCCCAGCACAGAAGTCCGACACCTTACCCCTAGACCACCAGGTCCAACTTGGTTAAGTAATTAAAAATGATTATCGCAAGTATTAAGAAGCCCTATTGGATTCCAAATAGGACCTAAATTTGGTTGTGCATGGAAGAAGATCCAGGAGAGAAGGACATAAAAGGGGACCAACACATTTATGGTTTTTACAATTAAAGGAATAACACAGCTCATTATTTACATTGTTGCCACTGGACAAAGAGGTAATGGCTGCCCCTTGAAGAAAATTGATCGTTACTGCTCACTCCCTTGACCTAGGTTTAATTCTACCGTAACTCCAAACGAGAAAGTGTGAAAGATGCGACTCAAGTACCTTAAAGAGGGAGCCAAAAAGTACTAAGGGATGAAAAAAAAAGAAAAGAAAAATAGGACTCTTAAAATAATTCAAGTTTATATACTTTAGTCTTTATTGTACTATTTTATTATATATAAAAAATAATTTGTCACCTCGTCTCACAACTGGTTAGGTTTGTACACTAATGTAGGGGGATACATAAGGTAAAATATATAGGTATGGTATTTGCATGGGCGAAGAGTTAAAATGTCAACAATGCACCCAATCGGGATTCAAACCTCTACCTGCCCATCATTGGCAGCTCAGGCTATTGAGAGCGTGGCGTCTTAGACTAGAGATTCTCAAAGTGGGGTCGGCGAGATTATCCAGAGATTCCGTAGCATAACTTTATATATTTTGTAGATATAATAACATTTGATATAAAAGGGAAAATCGCTGGAAAATACAGTATTATACACAATGGAGATGCCTTCCCATATTAAAGCCCGGCGGGAAAGTGAAGCTGAAAATTGAGGGGTCGGCCACGCCCATTGTGATTACAACTTTGAGAGAAAAGTTTGTAAACTCCCTTTTATATTAGTTTCCTCATCATTCAGCACAAATAACTTTTAGGAAAAGCTCTGAAATATGTCATGCCTTTTTTTACAACATATTTGTGCGACCGAGCCTTTTATGCTATTTGTGGTGGAAAAAATCTGAAATGAAATCGCCTTACTATGGAATGAGACCTGAGGAGAAGGTCACTAAAATTGCTACAAATTTCAATGATATTTTAAAGTCACACAAGTGGTTTCATTCCTCACATACATTATTTTCAGTGATTGTAAATGTATTACTATAATACACAATATAGTTTTTTTTTTGTAATTCTTTCTTATTCTTACTTAAAATAAATGATACGGAACTCCGCACAGACTTTTGCGCTCTATTGTTTAAAAATGGAGATATTTACTCAAAACTCGTAATATATGTGAAATAACATAATATACACTAGTAAATCCAAGAATAAATTGCACTATACTTATGTAAAACATTGTTTTGAGTCCCGGTTTTAAATTTTATAATTTTATTTTTGAAGAATTAATGTCGTCATCTGCGTGTTTGGAACGATAAAAAAGATCAATATTGGGTCCACAAGGGTCAAAACTTGGTATTAAAATTTATTAGGTATTGCACATCTTAATGTCATTGTATTGCTATTAAATTCCTCATTTATAAATTTTGACCAATAAAAAATCTGTAAATATTGACTATTGAGTCTAAAATGGAGATAGATCATTGTTGTACAAACATTTCTCCTAAAAAGTTTATGGAAAAATAACATAAACATTTTGAGGGACTTACTTAAATTTAATTACTCTATGACATTGTATAATTACTGCGTTAAAACTTAAGTAGTATCTCTTTAAATCTAAAGCTCACAAAACTGTATTAATAATTTATATTTGCCAATATTTCAGAAACTGTTGGTTTTATAAAAATATATTTCATATAAAAGATTTTTATTTTTAATAGTACTACAATTTTTCTATGATGAGTTATTTATTATTTCAAATAGTTGCGGAGATACGGAAATTTCAGCTTATGTAATGTACACTAAAAGTAATTTTCATGAGAAAATGAAAATATCCAGTTTATTTATAATATTAATCAACGCCTAGATACGTATTTTAATCAAAATTGTAAGAGGCGATTTTGAGAAAATCTATTTTTCTCTTTTTTCGCCCTTTATTAAACTAATCTTAATTTTAAGTTTAAACAGACACACAGACAGACGGAATTGCAAATACCACTTTTTAGGGTTAGAGGTGTCATGAGACATTAGATTTTTTTTTACGGTCACAATACTTTACCTTTAGTGTTTGAAAAGTTAAAAAATATACATATTTGCGTATCGCTTGAAAGTTATTGGTTTTATAAAAATGTGTTGCGAATAAAATATTTGTATTATAAATAGATCCACATGTTTGTAATGATAAGTAATTTCATATCTTAAAATAGTTTCGGAGATATGATAAGAAATGAGAGTTTACGCATCAGACCGGAGCCCTTAAAGTCATTTTGCCGAAATATTGAGAGTAGCCATTTTGTTTGGAATATGTTTAGAAATTAAATTTAATCAATCAAAATCTTTAGAGCCGATTTTGAGAAAATCGACCTATTCTCTTTTTTTCTTTAAGAAAACTACCCTTAATTTTAGGGTTGGATATCCAATTCCAAAATCCCTCGGGGCGACCCTATGAAAACCCTAGGTACCAAGTCTAAGCCCGATCGGTAAAATAGTTTAGGGTCTAGTTGGAGATATAGACAGACAAACATACGAAGATTAAAAAATCTTTTTTTCGGAATCGGGGGTCATAAAACGTCAAAATTCGTCAAAATCTCGTGTTAGATTTTTTTGACATTCATAATACTTTCTCTACCTCTAATATAGCGAAAAAGTAAAAATATGTCTAAAAATGTACAATACAAATATAATACCCGCATTT
Organism: Timema californicum; assembly: GCA_902141385.1. NCBI lineage: Eukaryota > Metazoa > Arthropoda > Insecta > Phasmatodea > Timematidae > Timema > Timema californicum. The sequence goes on from CABFOW010000283.1 coordinate 158,898, forward strand.
ATTTTATTTTCATTTATATTGTAATTAAATATGCATTAAAAGCATATTATGACTAATTTATCCCTATTATAAGCCGTAAATTTATTATTAACATTTCTTAAATTAATCCATCCTATACTAAGTGGTCCACAAATCATCTGTTCCCTGGTTAGAGGGTCCACGTGACTAAGAAGTTTGAGAACCACTACCTTGTCTTAGACCATTCAACCCTTCAATATTATTAAGATAAAAAACTAAACATTCTTTAAATTAAGCTGATACATAATCTATTTTATTATGATAGGTTTGTATAAATTGTTTTCTGATAATATAAACAACCTCTGTCTGGAAAATGCACAGTAGAGATCTTCTTACTGAGTAGTTTATTTTATATGCAGCGTCTTACTAATAGTTTGAGCTATCCACATTTAAACTAAAGGATAGGAACAAGGAAACTATAATTTAGGGGAAATTTACCCACACTTGCATGGGGCTTGAGGAGGGGACCATCTGAACCCTCATTTTTATAGGATGCCCACTTCTGGTCACCAGCATTCCTTGAAATTCACTAACATATGGCTTCTTAGAAGTATGCCTATATCTTTTATTTGATCTATTAATTATAAAGTTAGTCTAAAAGGTTATCAAAAGCTTCCGATAATACTTCTTTATGGTTTACTGTATAATTTATCATTACATAACTAATCGAATGGCCTAATAATGTAAATGCAATTTGTAATTCCAGTGTGACAACATAAGTTTCCAGCGTTCAAATTATGGGCTTCCTATGAAAATCAGACTTTAGGGAAAAAAGTATATCATTTAACCTAGCAAAGGGTCGAACCTCAACCTCCCCTTTACCAGCAACCCAGTTCAGACGAGATTGATCCCTTAGTCCACATGTAAGAAATATATAAATAGTAATAGTATTTGAGCTGATTTTTTACTTTCTCGTATCTTTTGTTGCACGCGATTTTTTCCGTACTGTACTCGTGATTGTGTCCCCTAAGAACTTTATTCGTCTAACAAGATGGCGCTATGGGATTATTGCTTTAAGCGTGAATCGATCCTTGACCTTCGTGTGAAATGTCCTGTCGGGTGTGCCGAGAAAAACGTGCGAAGAACACGATTGGTTCGATGCGTTGCTTTCAGATTCAGTAAGAGGCGCTTGTGTTTGCGTGTCGACGGAAGACGCACCATAGTGTTGGGTTTGTTGATGACCCAGGTTTGAGCTCCGGTTATAACATTAGTTGGTTGGGGTTTGACCTAACACAAGAGTCTAATTTTTATAAAGTGTGTTTGTTATCACTCTCTCATATTGACGAGAATTCATCATTGTGCGTCTTAATCTAGTTCCAGCCCCGTGGTGTAGTGGTCAGTGCACGCGGGTACGAACCCGTGAGTCCAGGGATCAATTCCCGGCAGGTATCTTAGGTATTTTACATTTAAGGTGAACGATCCCAACGGTAAACATGTTAAGTTAGGTTAAGACTCACATCAGCTCCACAACTTCATAATAACTATGATTACATCATCTAATTGCGGGCAAGACGTGTAGACAATCTCCTATGGTGTACCCTGGGCAACGCTCTGTGCCAGTAGAGTGGCTCAAAGTCTACACACGCATGCGACTGAGCTTGACTGTTATGTCCCTCTCGGTCAAATATTCCATACGACAAATATATGTATATAAGTAGTGATTGAAATGACAGTTCTGGACCACTTTCTCCCACAAGAATAATATTGATCCACCACATTGCGAAGTTTGCTCACTTTCTCCCACATTGTTTCTCTTAACTGGGGAGGTGTCACTTTCTCCCATAAGAATGGTATTGCTCAATGGCGGACCAAGAAAGATAATTTTGGCTGTTTTGACATTTCTTTCAAGTTTTATCTTGTACCCTCCTTACTATTGAGGTAGGTTATTTCCCCCCATAAGAATAGCATTGATCAGTAGTGGTTGAGGAAATATTATTTTGGGTAGTTGACATTCATTATATCAAGTTTTATCTTGGGCTCTTCTTACTATTGTGGCGGGTAGCCTTCTCTCATACAGATAATATCAAGACTTCTGAAAGTGAGTCAGTGGCGGATTGGGAAATATTATTTTAGGGGTTGACAATTTCTTTGAGTTTTATCATTGATCCTCCTCACTGCAAAGATGGGCCATTCTGTCCCACATTGATCCTTCCCATAGAGCTGGTGGGTCACTTTCTCTAATAAGAATAGCGTTGGTCAGTGGCGGGTCATTAAAACATATTTGGGAGAAAAGGGGGCAAACCAGCTGTTTATAAAATAGTTACGCCATTAATTCGATAACACTTTTATAAATCAGTAATATTTTATCATAATATTTTTCGTATTGGGTGTTACTCGTTTAGCCGTTTATTAAAACGTTTCCCAGGAGGCACTGTGAGGAAGCGAGTCACGTTACCTCCCACCTATAATTAATTTTAACTAAACTATTTAATTTTGATAAAGCCGTGCTGTTTCACCTGATGAAATCGGCCTATGATATTCACAAGAACTCAAGCTTTTTACATAATAAAATCTTTATTACAAAGATTAATACACTAACTTCCTTTTCAATATACTTACATACAAAACATAACGGGTGATTTTTTTTATGTCTACATTGGTGAACACATTTGTCATATTTTGTAGTGACTGTATGCAAAAGTGTCACATCCATTATCGAAAATATAGCATTTGTCATCTCTGGGCGAAAGTGCAAGTTTATTCAAGGAGATACTGTACTATTGATGTTTATCACTTCTTATCATAGACATATTAGCGTAGTGTAAGTTCCCCTGCTTTAAACATTTTTTATAATGGTCATGTTTATTTTATTTTTGAGAGCTGTTTTTGACACACCTTTACCTACTTTTTTCTCCTCAAGACTCTTCCTTTTAATGGCGTAAAGTTTAGGTCAAAGTCCCACAAACTCTCAAATACACTGTCCATTCATCTCATCCTTCATCTTAACCAGAGTTTTTTTTTACTGCACGTGCTGTGTAAAAAATGTGTTTCTGGATAGTCTGAAGTGTCGAATAGGTCTATATTATCAAACATATCCACATACACATTTTCTGTTTTCAGCTCGTATCAGAGGGAGTTTGTGACTGTGAATTAAAGCTTTCCATTTTGTCCACATTTCCTTTTAACATAATTATAATGAAAGTTATACATGATAACCATGCTTATATCTAATATTGCAAAGCCTGCATAGATAGGTTTTTTCAAAAGTAAGCTTATTTTTCTCATGTGAACCCCAACTAACTCATCCGTGAAGATTGTATAAGCAATAAATGCTGGTGAAGCAATACGCTTCTTCAGCCTTTTTTCAATATTTAGTAATTGAACATTTACACGATGTCTTTGATTCTCCATTGACTTCCCGAATACTGCATTGTTAATGAGTTTGAAAAAATCCTTTTCAAACCCAGTTACTGGATTTTTTTCGTTGGGAAATATTAAAATCAATATATGGCTTCAACCAAGCGCTCTGATTGAAAAAGAAGACTCGTATCTTTTGAAGCTTCATACCCAAGGAAGCATACCGTTTTAAATTACGGTAGTGTACCACAATATTTTGTTACACACTACCGTGCATTATCATTATTGTTGTACACAGATATCATAATTGTTGTGAAATAAACATTCTTATTGGTACAATAATTACCACTCCTAACTCCGGCGTTCGTGGTTTAAAACCAGGAATGAGCAGTAAAGGTGACTTTATTATGTGCTGCCTCCTAAAATATGTATAAATAAATGGTGGTGCATTCCCTTGAAAATAATTCTCACAATTTTGTTCCTTAGATTAGATAGTCAGTTTTCAATAACACAATATAACTTATATACACTAAAAGAAAGTTGTGAAAATCTGTAGAATCCAATTATAGAACAGAAAAGGGGGAAGTTCAACTTAACTGTTTCAAGGTATTACAGAGAAGCACCCAGAGAGTTGACTACTCAAATAACATTTTTTCCCATGTACTCGTATTAGGTACAATTTTCCATGAAAATATTTTAAATTGCCCTTAATTATTATTATTATTATTATTATTATTATTATTATTATTAGCACCGCGTCTTACTACCCGTTCGGGTTGTACGCACTTACGCAAATGTGTAATGGTAGGGTGATTGTGAGGTGAAATGGAGGACCTACAGTTTAACGTGGAATCCGAACCACGGTGGAGGCCTGGCATTCCTCACATTCACAAGATGTCTTGTCAGAGGTGAAGGAAGGGTTTGGTAATCAGATAAATCTGTGCCGGGACCGAGGATTGAACCCAGGCTGCCAGCATAGAAGTCAGACAACTTGCCCCTAGACCGCCAGGTCACCGACAAATTGCCCTTAAGGAAATAAATCAAATAATATAAGTTGATAGATTCATTTCTTACAAAGAAATATATTTATTGACAGTAATAAATCGACAATAATTTGTACAAATATAATATGCTTACATCAACAACATATTTAACATATACATGTTAAACAGAGTTAATAAATTTATACTTTCAGTACACATCTTTTTCATAACATACCGATAGTGATAAAAGAGTTTAAACACATTCAATGATTTGTATTAAGCTATTTTTTTAAACAATAACATCACTCATCTACCCCAATGTTTAGAAACCACAGCAATGTATGATAGCTTTTTTTTTTATCAAGTACTATTATTAGTTTGGGACAAAACTCTTCAATAAACCATTTTCACTTGACTTATTTGGTGATGTGAAATGCAGGGTTGGTAAGTTAAGAAGACAAGCAACTTTTATAGATGTGCAATCACCAAATATCACGCGTGGACAAACTGTAGGAAACCAATAGTTAATAGGTTGGGAAGTTATGAGTGAGGCCCGTGCTATCTACTATCTGGCCAAAAACATTTACTGGTTATTTAGTTTGTCCCGCAGACGGACAGCATGGGTAAGATGTAGGGTGATTTCTTTTTTTTCCGTGTCAGCAGTGAAACATGTTTCATACAAAAATAAAATAAAAAAGAATATTATACTTTATTTTCCTGTGTTATGTCTTCCCTCACCGGATTTATGTTTTTGATGGTAAAAATTCTTAGTGAAAGTTTGAAAATTTCAAAATCCAGTGATAGAGAGAGAGAAAATGCGAAAAGGAACAAAGTAAACAGAAGAACAAATTTCACACATTACACTGCTACCCCCAGGTAAAGAGGTAGGTAATGGTTGCCCTTTAAAGAAAGTAGGTCGTTACCATCCAACTTAGGTTTGGTTCTATAGGATCTTTTAAAAATCTAGTAATAAAAGTTGTCATAATTGCATTCTAATAACTACTATGATTAACTCATAAAATTTTAGAATACATCTATGTGTTATATCTAAAAGTAATTTTATATCAAATGAGTTGCAAACAGTAAATTTAATGTGTAATTATTATATATCTTAAGTGTCTGTTTTATGTAACCATCATGCACTAAACAAAAATAAACACTTTATCTGTGTGAAAATACCTGTATTTTAAGTTGACTGTTCAGTCTTTATTCTTTGGTTTTTTTTTCTGGTAAATATTTCATTTTTAACTATCACATTATTTAACAACTTTCTTAATATTAGCAACAAGGTGAGGTAAATCACCCCGAGTACCCCTGGCCATGATTAAACCTTCTACCTCCTCGTCAATCCAGTCCAGCCTGAGGCTATCTGCCATTTAAACTGCTTTAGAATCCGCGCGGTGGGTAGGCTGGGGAGCATAGTTGCCACATAGCCGGAGTTTGCCCGTTACTACTATGCAACCATACTCAGTGACTGTCAAGAAATCTGGCAACATACATCGATTGATATGACAACTACCCTTCGTCTAGCATGAATCCAGCCTCCACTCCCCACTCCGGCTGCGTTGACCTCAATCCTAAAGCAGTTTAAAACGCAGTATAATGTCTTCAGAATGTGTGACAGCAATTACAAGTAATTCTATTTTTACTTCTTTACATCATTTCATATATATCCCAAAGTAAAGGTAATATTTACAAACTAGTGAAACCCCTAATCATATTAGCCGCTTAAGTCATGTTTTTATGTCATAACTGCAATTTTTAAAATTTCTATCCACAAGGATCTACAAAAGTAAACCAAACATTCAATTTCCTAAACAAAACACGTCGGAATTATTTAAATATAAATTAGAACATAATTGGTGCTTACACTTTCCTATTGATACTAAACAAATTTATTTTCCATTAAATGTTAGTTACAGTTTATTTATAAATTTTCAAAGAAAAATATAAAATTATTTATTCTTTTTCAGTTTTTAATCTTAGTTTCATTTGAATAAATTCACACTATATTACAGAATTCAATAGAAATATAAAGATAGGGACCAGTGGCACACCCAGAATTTTAATTAGGGGGGAATGGGACGCATATAATGTATTGAGGCTATTATTAAATTTACCGGTATGCACTTTTTTATGATGCTAATTTTAGGGTCACTCTTAGGCCTACTGAGAATGTGTTTTAAGTATTTATTAGAATCATTTTTGTTAACTAGGGGAGGAAAGAAGGGGCAATTTCCTTGCTTCCCCCCCTTCACACTCTTCTTCCCTTTTGAATGTGGCATTAATTTGAGCACAAGATTTGTACACTCACCAGAAAAACGGCGGCAACATGTAATAACAAAATAATATTTGTTTTGGGATCTTGATGTGAATCTTGATACAATTCAAAATTTTATATTCAAATAGTTCAAAACAGGTAAGATATTGGTAGTTCAGAATTTAATTTAAGTGTCATCCCACGTGCAAATAGCCCTGCTTGACTCTTTTATTGCTATTAATATTATTAATATTGAGTTCATGCGTTTAACATGTTTGTTAGTTAACGGATTCATCAACAGGTTATGAAGGAGGAGGATCATTTTGGAGGAAGTTCACCCACATTAGCATGGAAATAAAATGGGATAGCAGTGTAGAATTGCATGTAGGAAACCACCCCTATTGCACCCGGAAAATACCCGAAACTTGAAATCCACTTCATCAGAAATATTACGAGTTTGATGCCTAAGACCACATGACCATTAAGGTGGGTAGCGTATTTGTTGAGCTATTATAAAGACAGTGATTTTGAAAAAGAAGCTTTTTTAAATACAAATGGACACAGAACTCCAGGAGAATCTACATAAACTAATTTGTTCAACTAAAATAAGGCACCCATTTTATATTAAATTATTTCAAGACTTGAGAGTCTTAATGTATTTTTATATTCTATTTCTTAAATTTTCCGGGGTTAATCTTAGTAAAAATAATGATAACATAACAGCCTTCATTGACTGAGCATAATACAAAATACATATGCTTAATATCTCATCTCATCATGAAAAATATGTACAATACATAGTATTTACAATCAATATTTACACTATTGATATGATCATCTCATCGAAAGTTTTATATCTATGCTCTGCAAATAAACCCACAGAAAATAAAAAGTGTATACAATATATTTTTATATTTTAAAATAAAATAAAAGTTCAATTCAATAGAAAAACAACTACCATATCTACTCAAATATAATGCCCAACTTGATTTTCAAAACCTTAAAACCAAAGAGCCTAGATTTATAGGACACCCTTGAAGGCCATCTTGTGTTCAATTCACTTCACAGAGCCAATATACTGCTGAAATGAATACAGTTAGCAATGGTGCAGTTGCTCTTGTTTTGAAACAAAACCGACGAAGTAAGGTTGGGCGAAGGTAAGAAAACGACTAGGTAGTCAAACGGAGAGTGCAAAATCCTGAATGAAACCAAACAAGAGATATTCTTTTAATTTAAAAAGCACATTTGGAAACGGGAATCGAACTCAGGACCTTTGGATAAGTACGCCACTACTCTAACCACTTAACTATCCAGTATTCGTCCTGTGCCCAGGGTCATTCTTCACTCGTATTTTAAATCAAAGTCTATGATGGACGTGTGGAAATATTCATCTACATATGAGTATTATTGGCAACATAAAGCTCTCCCGAGTCAGAAGGGGGTTATCTGATAGCTTGTGATCTTAATAAATCACACATTTGTAGCCGATGATTTCCGCACGTCCATTATAGACTTTGCCTTAAAATATGAGCGAAGAGCTATTATTATTGTTATTGTTATTAGCACCGCGTCTTACTACCCGTTCGGGTTATACGCAATTACTTTAATGTGTAGTGGTAGGGTGATTGTTAGATGAAATGGAGGACCTACAGTTTAACGTGGAATCCGAACCACGGTGGAGGCCTGGCATTCCACACAATCACAAGTTGTGATTAATACACGTCTTGTCAGAGGTGAAGGAAGGGTTTGGTGATCAGTTACATTTTTGCCGTGACTGAGGATTGAACCCTGGACCCCCAGCACAAAATGAAGAATTAATTACCCTTAGCATCGGACGACTCCCGGATAGCTCAGTGGCCAGAGCATTGGCGTACTTAGCCAAAGGTATCGGGTTCAATTCATGTGTCATTTTTCGATTTAGAGAGTATGATATTTAGATACAACTATAGCCGCAATTAACAAATATAATAGCTTGGCTATTAAATCAATCACAAACCATAGATGCCAAGAATGAGGGGAGAGGAAGAGTTTGGAGAGGCTATAGAAGTGAAAGCTCACGGCAGAGCAGTGGGAGGAATTTTTCGAGTTTGTGCCTAATTATAGTGCGCCATTGATTCTGTGCCCACCCTAATTTTGGAGACAACATTTGGCAAAAAAAAACAAAAAAAACTTGCACATCATGTTTGAGTGAATACAGTATTTTGTAAATAATTTATAAAAATATACTCATCTTAGATGCATTTTATTCCTAGTTTATTTCTACAGCCATTTAATTGTTATTGATTATGACACTGTCAATATCTTTGGTTTTTTCATGCATTGGGCACCACACTCTATCAGCTTTTTTTAAAAATAATTCTTATGTGTTATTAGCTTAACATGGCACATCAGTTAGATATAAGCCGAATTTTTTTCCCCCCTCCTCGAATTCAAATCGCCGCTTTACCCAGTATTATAAATCTAAATCTTGGTTAACTTTCCCACATCGATGTGATTCTTTTTCAATTCTGATTTTGTTAACATTAATTATTTAGATTATATTGAACATATACATAATAACTAAATGCTAATTATTTTATGGTTTGAATAATAATTCACTTAAATGGTAAATTAACGTTATGTGGTTTGGTTGTTGATGGGAGAAGACAGTAGTATGCACCAACACAGCGCTAGTAAGAAATCACCCCTTTCGGTGGCAGCATGGTTTAGGGCGCTACCCTAGTTATATACCAGACTCAGGGGTTCGATTCCAGTCGGGTGTACTGAGGGTGGTTTTCCTAAATGATTTTTCACTATCCTTCCACACAAATTCAGGTACACATCCTCTAAATTCAACTTTCCTAATCCTTAACACATTAGTGTAAATGGTACAGAAGTGTATCATCCAAACGGGTAGTAAGATGCGGTGATAAAAAAATTAGTTATTTTAAATCTCAAATTGTTTCGAATTTCAAATATCCTTAAGGATTTGAGGGATCTGCGAATTCAAAGGGTCCAACCCTAAATAAAACATGGTTTTCATTACTCAATACCAAACAAATCTTAAATAACTTAATTGATTTAAGTACTCTAAAGCCTGTTAAAGTATATTGTAGTAATAAGACCTACTACAAATGGTATTACACATACCTGATAACTTTTACATTCATAGGTTCATAGGCTGGCTTAGCTCCTATCATTAACTATTGCTACAGGTGTAGTAAGGTATATATTTGCTTTCGAGATATCTCTATTGTTAGTGCCATCTGCAGCTTGTAATGTAATATTCTGCTAAGAAGAACCGTATTTAACAATTAAATCATCATCATTATCAACATTTTCCAACTTGTGGCCAGGTTAGTTTTAGTAAAATGCCTTCATCTTTCTCCATCCTTTCATCACTCTTCTCCTCTCACTTCACCTTTTTTTTATTTACTCCTCCCATATTTTTATTGGTCTCCTTTGCATTATTTTTCCTACCTACTTCATATACATAATTATTTTTGATATTCTCTCGTTTTTTCATTCTCATTACATGCCCATACCATCTCAGTCTTGCTTCCCCTACTATCTCATGCACTCCCGCAACCCCACTTTCCCCGGATAACTTCATTCCTAAACCTGACAGTTACGAAAATTACTAAAACTACATTAATTAATAATATTCACGCAAAGTCATATTATCTACAGCTATAGTTATACATACAGTAGCCCAGTGGCTTCTTTGGTGCTGACTGACAGTCAACATTTAGGTATATACCTAAATTTTGACTGTCAGAAATGACAGCTGCTAAACACATGTTTTTGCAGATCATATGGTTCGGCGTAGGTATACATAATTTGGTCTGGTAACTTTTCAAAGCCGTCAGCTAGGAACAGGCCTAGGGGCGGCGGCTTTAGAGGGTGGCACATTTCGAATTATATTTTTCTTTTTCTTATAATATTTTGATTTTAATAATTACGTTTGAAAAATTATTGACTAGCATTATCGAAATAGTTCAAGTTAAAGTCAGAACCACAACATTTATCTTTAAATAACTGTACTTTGCAATTACTTTGTAACTGACGTCAGTCTCCCCTTCTTCATAATGTTAACTCAAGCTACTGTACATTTCATAGAAATATTTTTTCAAATACTAACTTCAGCCCCCCCTCGTCAAAACCTCTTTCTTTTGAAACTTTCTAAAGCCCTTGACAAAAAATAGAAATAAAAATGGGGAGAAGGGCGCATAGTATAATCGTGCCTAAGGGCGCAAATTTTTTAAATCTGCCACTGAAAGAAACATATAAAAGGGAACAAACACAATATCGCTTATACAATGAAAAGAACACAGTTCACATTCTACATTGCTGCCCTCTGACAAGACATCTTGTGAATGTGAGGAATGCCAGGTCTCCACCGTGGTTCGGATTCCACGTTAAACTGTAGGTCCTCCATTTCATCTCACAATCACCCTACCATTACACATTAGCGTAAGTGCTTATAACCCGAACGGGTAGTAAGACGCGGTGCTAATAATAATAATAATAATAATAATAATAATAATAATACATTGCTGCCACTGGACAAAGAGGTAAAGGCTGCCTCTTAAAGAAAATTGATCGTTACCACCCAATCCCCCAAACTAAGTTTAATTATTTCTATACCAATTTCCTTTTTCTCCCAATTGTATTTTTTTGTTTATTATTTTAGGAAGTTGCGTTGCGCGTTTCGTCCTCCCTCCTAATAAGTTCTGATAGAATGAAACTTGGGTTTTTCAGTTCAAGTTGGTTTTAAAGCTTTAATACTGCCTATTGATGGTTCAAAACTAACATAATTTCAGAAAAAACTCAACAACCAAGCCGCAGACAAGAAGTTACACTTACTGTTGGGATCATGATCAACTTTGCATTCACTTAATTGACGTAACGTAGCACAATGTAACGTAATGGTTCTCCTCTTGTTTTTAAAGGGAAGCCATCACAATGCATTTTCCTTAACATTCACTTAACTTAAGCTTTGTCCAGGAAAAACCTTCGCGTTAGGTGAAGATATCATACGTTCTAGCTAGCCAATCATGTTGTGACGTCAACAGGGCTATTCGTACTTCATTTGTTTGTTTGTGTTATGCAGACGAATTCTTCGGTACATTTTTATTTTCCGTGTTTCGTGAATTCTAAAACGTCTTAACCTCTTGTTATTCTCTATTTTGTATATCCGGTAAGCTCTTATTGCAAGTACAGTAGCCCCATGGCTTCTTTGGTGCTGACTGACAGTTCACAGCTGACAGCTGACGGCTTTGAAAAGTTACCATCCCAAATTATGTATCCTTACGCCGAACTATATGGTCTGCAAAAACATGTGTTTAGCAGCTGTCACTTCTGACAGTCAAAATGTAGGTATATACCTAAATGTTGACTGTCAGCTGACAGCTGTGAGCTGTCAGTCAGCACCAAAGAAGCCGCGGGGGCACTGTACTTGTAACCTAACCAGCATTAAATGATTTTATTTCATTTTAATGAACAATTTTTTTTCAAACAGTCCATATTCATAGTTTGTGTTTTGCTAGAGCTATTACATGAATTCTGATCACACACTAACTTCTTTACGTTGAGTGAACTTTAAGTGAGCGTTACGTTAAGTTAACGTTAAGTTGATCATGATCCCGGCATAGCTGAATTTATGAAAGTTAAAAGAATGCATTTTATCAAAAAAGTTAACATTTAATTACCATTTATATTTTATACTATTCTATTATGTTCATATTTCCTCTGAAGCTCATTATTTTTTTTCCAAGATTTGAATTTGCGTTTGCATTCGAGATTTGAAAGTAAAATGAAGATTTATATTTGAGATTGGAATTTTTAAAATAGGGGATTCGACCTAAAAAAATAAGCTATATAAGTTGAAATGTTGAACTTTGTAAATTCATTTATGTATTTTGGTGTGCCTGAAAATTAAAGACTTCTGGTAAATATTAACATTTCAAATTAAAAATGTTCAAATTATAATTGAGAATATTGCCATAAGATTATTAGCTTATTAGTGAAGCCTTAAATTATTTTTTGATATAAACAAATAAACATATTTGAATAAAACAAATTATGATATAATTTATTTCAATTTTTAAGAAAAATCCATTAAAAGCATGAACACAATCTCTTGTTAGTGTCATAGCAATTAGCTTTTTTTTTGGTTGCATCGATTTAGCAGAGGATAATGTACTACTATAATCATGCTTGTTTAATTTGATTGAACATACGCATAGAAACAATATTTATTTTAGATATTTACTTGAAAATTAAATTACTATATTCAAGACATTTAGCATCATTGTTACCCAGTAAATTAAATTAGTATTTAAAAGGATAATTTTTCTCAAACTTGCACGAAGCAAACAAAAATGAATGCTTTCATGTACTGTACAAATTACATCCTGAATTAAAAAGAAATTGTGCAATTATCTAGTTTATGATTTATAATATCCCTGTATTTTTATATTCAGTAACCCCTTCAGTGGCCGCATGGTCTAAGACGCTACTCTCACAATATACTAGATTGCCGATGAGAGGAAGATCGGAGTTTTATCCCTGTTGGATGTACTGAGGTTTTTCACTAAATATTTTCCCACTCTATCTCTCCTCACAAATTCAGGTACACTTCCTATAGATTCAACCTTACTCATCCCTAACCCATTAACGTAATTAGTACATAGGCGTATAAGCCAAATGGGAAGTAAAACATAGTGCTAAAAAAAAGTAAATGCATTTTACTTTATTGTATATTAATTTTAAATTAATTTTCATATTTAAAACTTTTATGGTCATGACTAGTATCTATAGATTTTAAAGAACTGGCCCCTAACTAAGAGTTAAAAAAACAGGAACCACTATTTTTCTCTGGCCAAGAGTGGAATCAGAACCTTTAAAATATTTGTTTAGAGAACCAAACAAGATCCAGAACCAATAAATATTTCTGTTTGACTCCCTGATTGCAAACACAGATACGTTTACAGCTAGTATATCAAGTTTTGAGCGAAACAGGTGTTTTTATTGAATATTTTTAGCTATCAAAGAGTACAATGGGTTATTTTAAAACTATGTTTATAAAATTCACTCATTTTAATAATTTTGCTATGTGTCACTTGTTATTCAGTTTCATTTCAAATCAAAGTAATTACTAATGTTGTAGAAAAATTAACCATGGAATTAGAAAAATAAAGCCAATTAGTCAAATTTAATTTTATGAAAAGTTGAGAAATCAAATGTAAGTTTTTTTTTGTAGGGATGTGCCCTTGAATTCTCGAATCCTTAAGGATATTTTAGATTCGAGGATTCTATAAAATTTCAGATCTTAGATTTAAATTCTTCAGATTTGTTTTTCAGTTTTTCAAGTGAAATTTGTTTTAGAGCTCTAATAATACTTATTGGTGGCTCAGAACCAATATCAATTAATATAATCTGAACTTAACAACCAAGCCCCAGATCAGCAATATAACACTTAACTAAAAGTATGAATGTTATAATGACTGGATTATAAGAACGAATGTTGACATTATTTTATTTCCTATTTGAATTTTCAACCATACTATTATATGTACATTTCCTCTCCTGATCATAATTTTTTTTTCCAAGATCCAGATTTGGATTGGAGATTCGGGATTCGAAGGTTAATTGGAGATTTGGATTTGAGATTCAGATTCGTAAAATAGTGGATTTGACTCAACTCTAGTTTTTAATAATCCAACATTTAAATATTCTTAAATAAATATTCTTTGGTTATCTATTGCCTATGTATATATTTTCTTGACTTAATATCAGAAAATAAGTTAAACGTCTAGTTAATTTGATCATACTTGTTAATGGAACAAATTGATTGGACTAGTAGGATGGGCATAGCTTTCATAACATTTACATCCATTAAAAGGCCACTGTAAGGGGACACATGGATGTCGAAACATGTCACGGAATTAAACAAATTTATCGGCATGAACTAATATAAGCATAACATTTAAAAAAAATCTTACAACTTTAAAAAATATCTTTACTAGTCTATTGTTTTATTTATTGTCTATTTTATTTGAATAATAAACATATATAGTCAATTGTCTACAAATGTGCTACAGTTCTAAAATCTCTAGAAGAAAATAATTCAATCAAGTCCAAAATGACAGCCTAGACATGGGAATCAAATTTGGGACCTTTGGGTTTGAGCGCCGATGCTTTAACACTGAGCCATACTGGCTCAAAGTGGTAGCTCATTGGAACGAAAAGTTGAAAGTACCGGGTCCTATTCCCCTGTGCGGTTTATCATTTTTCATGAATTGAATTTTATTCAACCGTGTGCAGACATTACTTATCAGTTTGTAGTATAATACACACGAATTAAAATATTCTAGAATAAATTTATCAAAACTAAAACAATTCCCTGTAGCCAATTTATGTGCAATAAAAACAATATATTAAAATGTTATGGTAACAATATAAACACTATGGACATTTGACTTGTTAAAATGGTATTTTCATGGCGTTTCGGGGCTGGAAAGTTGATGCCTTATCTCACTTTGTCTGAGGACAAAACTACCGTGTTGTTATATGTAGTAAGCAGAAAGATTCGTCTGTGTTCGGCTGACCCAGCTGACCAAACACTCATGTATTTTCGGCAAATTTCTGTTTTTGGGGTACCAGCTATAAACCTCTTTTACTCCCACACGGAGACTCGTTATCACCTCCTAGTGACCTTTTTTTTTCTCCAGAAATTTGAGGAACAACTACCTTGAGTTAGTCTTTTATTATCTGAAACTACAAAAGTACTGGGACGGTGTTAAGTTCCATTTAGAAAAAACACACGAGAAACTTTTGTCTATCTTTTCATACACATAAAATGGCACGTTTATTATTCATCCTCGTCACTGGAACAGTCGGCTGGATCTAGCGGGTGTATCTCCGTGACTACCCTAGGTCCTGCCAAACGGACACTAGTTCGTATCCCCACTGTCTCTCTAGGCCTGCACATGTATCAGTCGGGCAGTGGTTGGAGATATTCTGTACGAGAAGCAGGAGGTACTTGCGGAAGGAGATAGTTCTCTGTGTCGAGCAGTTCCACGGTCCTAAATTGTCCCACTGGTATCACCTCTGGTGGCCTTGGGAGGGGAGTAGATGAAGGAATAAATGCACTGCTCCGTGAGTTTGATAGGGCCGGAATCTGAATAAAACAAAACAAATTTAACTATAAATGAATGGAAAATAATACATTTAGGCAAACAACTGTGCATATAGCTCAAAAACAACTCCGTACTTAATCCATCCTCACTAACTTTCTACACACTTTCCTATCCTTGCATACGCCCTTCACTTCAACAAATCCATACACCGAGTCATACATGCCCTTTTGTTCTTAAAATAATTAATGTTTCTCTTCATCACACATTCATCTGCGACACTTATCCACGTCTTACATAGTCTACCCCTTCCTTTTGATCCACACACTCTACCTTCATATCTTTTTTTCGTCACTCAATCTCCACTCATCCTCTCGATATGCCCAAACCAACGTAAGACACGTCTTTCCCATTGCCCCATTGAATTCCTTTTCAAACTACACTTATTCAGTACCCATTCATTACTAACGCTCTCCATACGAGTTTTCCGACATATATTTCTTAGATATCTCATTCCGACCAAATTCACCTTGTTCTTGTTTTTCTCCTGATAAACCCACGCTTCACATCCGTAAAACAATGCTGGCGTTAACACAATTTTATATACTGCCGTATATATCGATACTTCATACTTTATAGCACAAACCAATTATTTGTTTTATATTTATTTCAATGTGAGGCCTCTAAAGATTATTTTTAGAATATGTTAAAATAAATTTAATTAATATTTTAAGGATTTAATGAAAAAATAATCAAAAAAACATAAATACATTTTTTTAAATATTAAGAGCCAGTTTCATAGTCGGACTTAACTCGCTTCAAGTGCGGCGCTATACTAAATATAAGACGACACCTACCTAAACTCGAATGGAATGGGAAATTTTCGCATTTGAAACTGGCCCATTCCATTCTGGTATGTGTCGTCTTGTATTTAGTGTAGCGCCGTAATTGAGGCGAGCTAAGTCTGACTATGAAACTGGCCCTAAGACATACACTTAATTATTATTATTATTAGCACCGCGTCTTACTACTCGTTCGGGTTACACGCACTTACGCTAATGTGTAATGGTAAGGAGATTGTGAGATGAAATGGAGGACCTACAGTTTAACGTGGAATCTGAACCACGGAGGAGGCCTGGCATTCCCCACATTCACAAGATGTCTTGTCAGAGGTGAAGGAAGGGTTTGGTAATAAGATAAAGCTTTGCCGCGACCGAGGATTGAACCCCGGCTGCCAGCACACCTTACCCCTAGACCGCCAGGTCACCTTCTACACTTAATTAAAGCAGACCAAAATAATGAATTAAAGCACACTGAATATAGGGCATATAATATCTGAGGCTCTAGAAAACAACACTAGGTTAGCTTAAAATATGCTAGGATTTTTTTTAAACTTGATATTCTCAAAATATAGATCTGTATATTCCTGTTAATTATACTAAGATATTTGCGGGCCTTAAATGATATACACTTAAGTTTCTTAATTTCACTTGGTTTAAGTTTTTGCTATCAAATCAGTTAACTATTTTAAATATAATAACAATCCCTGGTGGGTTGATTTGTTACTTGTTCAAGAGTGTGAGCATTAGGGAAAGATTGAGTGAACAATTGACTCACTGTATCCGAGGGCTCGGCTACTGGTGACTCATCCCTAGCCATACAGAGCTTGTCGTATATCTCGGGGAATCGAATACGGTCCCTCGGCTCGGTCTTCCAACATGACCGCATCAGCTCGCAGATCAGTGTTGGGCAGTCGTCAGGGGGGATCAACATGATCCCCTGCAAGATCAGTCTTACCACCTTAATATAGAAACATAATTATATGTCGATTATAATTTAAATTGCTACACACCTTACTGCTCATTTAGCCTAACCATATTTGACGAGTTTCAGAAAGGCTGCATTATACAAACATAAACATGTTTAATTTCATGAGACACCGAACATAACAAATTGGTTGGGTAACAAATAACAAAATAGTATTTAGCTATTGAGGGATATTTGTAAATTTTGTTATTATCGATTGCCAGTACATAGAGGATGAGTGCGCACAAATATTTAAATAATACTAGGGATTCTTACTATTCTATAACTAATTTAATAACATTGAATATAAAATATACAATTATTTATAAACGATGATAGTTGGTACAAAGTGA
This sequence comes from Timema californicum, assembly GCA_902141385.1. Classification (NCBI taxonomy): domain Eukaryota; kingdom Metazoa; phylum Arthropoda; class Insecta; order Phasmatodea; family Timematidae; genus Timema; species Timema californicum. The sequence goes on from CABFOW010000283.1 coordinate 176,734, forward strand.
CTGTCAAGGGGGTAAACTATCCCATCTCTACTATATTCTTGAACCATGCAGAGGTCTTAAGTTTGACTACATCCTTTGATGAAGTAATGGACACACCAACTGTCCTGCTAGTCAGCCAGTTTTTCCCAGCTTGAATTCCGGTTCATGAAACGGCCGTTCATCCCTAACTGGAATTCACATGGTCAGTACAGAAGACATTGTCTCAAGACTAGGAATGTAATCGTAAGCTAAGCGGCTGTCCTAAGTTGCAACTATTCCTAGTTCCATCTATTCACTTCTGTAGCTATAATTCTTATTTTTTAGTGTACACTCTGTTTCACATGTTGTTAACTTTTGGGCTTCCAACAATTATTTATAAATTGGATAGTTTCTTACTGGATTATAAATATGTGAACACAGTGTGGAGACACTGCACAATAATGTAATTTAAGGAATAGGAGAGGAAATAACTTGAAAGGATTGTTAGAAAGTTTTAGATTCTTCAGTAATCCTTTTTTCAAAAGACATAAAAAATAAATAGAAGTGTTAATTGATTTAAACTTTGATTAATTGACTCATAAAAATCCTGCAATGTTTACAAATTGAAATTATTTCTATGGATATTAGTCGAATAATCATAAAACAGTAGTGTAATCAATGTTCACCAACATATCTCTACTGTCAGTTCTTTTGGAAATGTGTTTGAATCCTGTGTGTGGTTATTTACATTGACAATAAATCATGTAAAATATGAGTGATTTGAAGTCCATCACATTCATAATGTCAGAAATGTTAAAAATCATAAGCATTTTCGGATATACCTATGTAGCGACCTAGGGGCTGCATACAGTTCACACTCCACCCCCACCCCGACCCCAATAACCCATGTAGACTACACCATATCGTGTTTGAGTAAAGGTAAATTTTATCAACTGTTTTATTTTACACAAATATTATAGTAACAAAGTAAAAGGAAAAAGGATACATACATACTTCAAATAAATGCTCATTATAAGGCTTTCTTTGTGGCAAACATGTTATTTAGAGTTTACGTTTTATTTCTTGTGGGGTTTTGTGTGGGCCCCAGGGCAATCGCCCCGATATTCCTCCCTTAAAACCGACACTGAACAGAAGTATTAATTTGCTTGTAAGATGTGTTTGTTAGTAGATAGTATTTAAGTACAGTACTCCTAAATCTGATGTTAATTGCAATATAAAGAATTATTGAATATTACCAATAACATACATACTTAAATTCATTGTGAATACATGGAAGCACTCGAGAATTCACCAATTAAAGATATTGCCAACACATTATGTTCCTAAATATTATGTTTCAAGTTTTTCTTTGTGTCATTATGCGATTTAGGAACATATACTTGCTAAACTATGTGCATACAATTAGGTCTTGAATAATTTAGTAACAGTGTAAAGATCACTTCACGTGTCTTATTTATGTTTTATGAAGGCATCACCAGAAGATTAGGAGGATTAGAAATGAAGATTTTGGGGTAAGAACTAGACTAATGGTGATATATGAGATACTAGAGGAAGCAAGGGGACACATCTATGGACACATAATGAGATTGAGAAAGGAAAGAAACCCAAGGAGAATAATGGAGTTGTAGTTTGGAGAGGAAAGACCACCAGGGAGACTAAGGAAGAGGTTGAAGGAGCAGATGTCCGAAAGTGTGTGAGTGAGAGGAGAAGAATGTGCAATAGTAAGGGAGGAAGAAGGATGGAAGGACAGATGAAGACAGAGTCACTTTATTAACAGTTCAGAGTGATGTTTTTTTAAATTATCGTATGGCATATATTGCCGGGAGGGACATGGCATTTAGGTTCGGTCACCATATATGTAGAACATTTGCCGCCCTGGTGGCACAGAACGTTGTCCATGCCACCCATAGGAGATTGTCTACACGTCTTACTCGTAGTGATATTATGTGATGTTAGAGATTATGAAGCTGTCACGCCGATGTGAATCTTAACCAAAATAAAGCCTAACTAACCAAACCCTGGTGACCTTTGGGATTATTACCCTTAAGGGAAAATACCCAAGGTACCATCTGTGGATCGAACCCGGGAACCCTAGACTCGTAGTCGGGTGCACTGATCACTACACCAAGAGGCCGGCTATGGTGATGATGATGATGATGATTAATAAAGACAAAGACGACAAGGACTAAAGAGTTCTCACCTCTTCATTGGAGTGGCCATAGTACGGCTGTTTACCCATGCTGTATATCTCCCATAGGACAACACCGTACGACCAGACGTCGGACTCAAGTGTGAAGCGTCCATACATAACACTTTCTGGAGACATCCATCTGACAGGCAACAGACGAGAACCTCCGATCTGTGAAACCAATAATAGCTACATTAGCCTTATATTTAGGCTCAGCTTTTAATAAATATGATGGTAGCAACATAACATAACATTTTCTGTTTTTAATCCCACTTGTTTTTGGATTAATTGAACTTCATCAAATTCTAAAGTATTTTCGAAATATAAGTGTACTTAATTTATTAATACTGCACAAAATGTGTTGCTTCAGTTATAAAGGAAATCATAATTTTGAATGACTTTGAAAATGTTTACGTTTGAAGTTATGATTTATCAAACAATAATGCTCGAAGAAAAGTTAAAAGTTAGTTTGGTTTTATATAAACTAAAAAAAAATCCTTTCGTCAAACCTGTATATCTTTTTCACATCCTTATTTTTGTGTGTGTATAATTTAGTATCTATTATTGAGGTAAGGTATGATTAAAATATCTTAGAATAATATTTTAGTCTGTTATATATTCAGACACATTTACAAATTTTGTTTGTTTTTAAATTATGGCAACTACTTTATTCAATTCCCAGTTTAATATGGATATGAACCTTGAACCTTTGACTTTTCATTATTGGCACATTAGAACAAAACATACATATTTTATACTTGAAAACTGATGACGATCTCTTGACATGTGTTAGTTAATGAATACTTTTAGGACCTTTTTATTATCTAACCCCTTTTCAGTTTTTAAGTTAATTTTTATACACGGAAGAAGATTCAGGGAATAGGGTTAAACACACACTTTGGGTGTTTGAGTTTTTATTTTGAGCAATAAAACAATCATGGATTATAGATAATATGTTTAGGATAAAGTACATTTTATTTTCTATTGCTTTGTAGTAGTATTTTTAATTGGTTTTAAAATTAGTTACCGGATCGATTTTGCGTTCAAATGCTCATTTAGATTTCTTAAATAAAATATAAACAAATCAGTGAATGGCCTTTCATTCCAAAGTCAGCCTCGTGCAGATACCTTGTAGTAGTCACAGGTGTAGACGTCACGACTCATGCCAAAATCTGCGATTTTGACTGTAAGCCCCGAACCCACCAGACAGTTGCGACAGGCAAGGTCGCGGTGGACAAACCTCTGAGATGCCAGATAACACATGCCTGCAGAGATCTGTAGTGCTACACTCAGCAACGAATCCTGAATTCAATTAAACACATTAGTACACACTGGGTGAACAACTCAGTTTCTAGAAAATTTATAGCTGTACCGGGTACAAAAGATGTGTGGGTTCGAGAGGGAAAGAAGATAGCATTATTAATTTTTGATTTGGTGAATATTTTCCCAAGGTAAACGTTGTTTTTTTAAACGAAAAACTATATTATTTTTAGGGACTCTTATTCTACCCAAAAAATCAAACAACTTTTATTTGAAACATTTGTTTATTTGATCTCTCTTTTCAAAGATGGACAGATATTTCGATAGATAGATACATGTGTCAATAATTTTTTAACGAGATCTCAGTGGTGAGTTGGACTTGTTGGAATACGTTATTAAACCTCTTATTACACAAGAAATAGAAAACCAGACATATGATAATAGTGTAATTGCTTCAGATGAAGACTTGCTTTATTTCCAACCAGATGGAGCCCCACCACATTACACTGTTCAACAATGGCTCAACAATACATTTCCAAACCAGTGGATTGGTAGAAGAGGGTCTATCTTTATTATTATTAGTATTAGCACCGCGTCTTACTAGCCATTCGGGTTATACACACTCACGCTAATGTGTGTAATAATAGGGTGATTGTGAGTTGAAATGGAGGACCTACAGTTTAACGTGGAATCCGAACCACGGTGTAGGCCTGGCATTCCTCACATTCCCAAGTTGTGATTGATACACGTCTTGTCAAAGGGGAAGTAAGGGTTTGATAATCAGATAAATCTGTGCCGGGACCGAGGATTAAACCCCAGACCCCCAGCACTGAAATCTGACATCTTACCTCTAGACCGTCAGGTCATCCAAGGGTCTAGCTAATGGCCTGCAAGATCCCTGGATCCAACTCCCTTAGATTTTTTCCATGGGACTATCTAAAACATATTGGTTATAAAACAGAGCCTAACACACTCGAAGAACTCAGCAATAGGATTATCACAGCCTACAGAAATATTCATAGAGATGTTTTTCAAAATATCAGACGTACATTCGAAGATAGATTGTATTATTGTATTGAAAATAACGGAAAATCTTTGACCATTTGTTATAATTCTTTTTGATCATACTTTTTGATAGTGCTATTAAATTAATACCAATTAGTAGTAATTTAAAAATTGTTAATAATGTTTTGACATTTTGTCAAATAACTTTAAAAATAGAGATCAAGTAAAAAAATGTTTCCCTCAAAAGTTATTTGATTTTTTGGCGTAGAATAAGATGTCACCAAAATTAATACAGGTTTATAACCTTGACATAACCTTTAAAACGTCCACCACATCAAAAATGAATAATGCTGTCCTATTTATCCCTATAAACCACACAGATTTTGTTAGAAAATGTTTTTCGACTTTAATTGGTAGATATGCGTTGTTTAATTGTTTTAATGAGAGCCCTACACGGATGTAAATAACTTCAATCATATTAGCAAGACGACTAAAAATTGGATAAAATAATAAGGTGTGAGCGTATAATCCGAATGGGTAGTAAGACGCGGTGCTAATTATTATTATTATTATTATTATTATTATTATTATTATTATTATTAAGGTGTGAGTTGTGAATAAAATTGTAGATACAGACAAACAATCAACAAAACACAAACACATGTTAGTAAAAATTAATACATTTATTTTGTCTTGAACTGTGTACTCAAACTTACCACTGAATAAATGATAAGGAATATAAATAAATTACAACAGGTTTTTGATCATCAAATATTGTTATTTCTAATATGATCCTAAGATATTCGTGAATAGTTGAATATAATTAATTGTTCCATCATTTTTATGGATTACATTAAAATTGGATATCTGGTGTTGTTGTTGAAATTGCTATAAAGAATTAAGATATCCACGGATGCTGATATCTGGTGAAGTTTACGGAAGCCAATTGAGGTTTTTCATATGTGGGGTACAATGCAGATGTGTTTTTTTTTTAACCTTGACATAACCTTTAAAACGTCCACCACATCAAAAATGAATAATGCTGTCCTATTTATCCCTATAAACCACACAGATTTTGTTAGAAAATGTTTTTCGACTTTAATTGGTAGATATGCGTTGTTTAATTGTTTTAATGAGAGCCCTACACGGATGTAAATAACTTCAATCATATTAGCAAGACGACTAAAAATTGGATAAAATAATAAGGTGTGAGCGTATAATCCGAATGGGTAGTAAGACGCGGTGCTAATTATTATTATTATTATTATTATTATTATTATTATTATTATTATTAAGGTGTGAGTTGTGAATAAAATTGTAGATACAGACAAACAATCAACAAAACACAAACACATGTTAGTAAAAATTAATACATTTATTTTGTCTTGAACTGTGTACTCAAACTTACCACTGAATAAATGATAAGGAATATAAATAAATTACAACAGGTTTTTGATCATCAAATATTGTTATTTCTAATATGATCCTAAGATATTCGTGAATAGTTGAATATAATTAATTGTTCCATCATTTTTATGGATTACATTAAAATTGGATATCTGGTGTTGTTGTTGAAATTGCTATAAAGAATTAAGATATCCACGGATGCTGATATCTGGTGAAGTTTACGGAAGCCAATTGAGGTTTTTCATATGTGGGGTACAATGCAGATGTGTTTTTTTTTTTACCTCCGTGTGAATCTCTATTTATAATAGACAATATATAATTTGGTGTTCATTCAGATACAATCTCTTTCGGTGATCTAAAATATTGAAATAATAAGCTTAAGCGTTTAATTAATTGAAATTATTCAGATGATTGGGCATACATCAAGGTGCTTGCTATCATAACTTTTTCCACTTTCATTGTCTTAAAATATATAAGAGGTATTTGGGAAAGATAAAATTTCCCACAATACCAATGTACCATAGTCAAAAGAGCAAAAGAGTGTTGGTCCTAATTTTAGATTTAGCACCGTGTCCTACTACCCATTTAGGTTATACTCCTTCGGCCCTAAATTGAGTAGGCCTATAAATCATGTGTCGGTCGATACAACTCTAAGACCAGGAAATGATTCTTAAACAAGACACCTCAAATGATTTTAAAAAAAATCTAATTATTTGCAGTTTAATTGAATGTAAGAGAGACTAAGAAAGGGGAGGTCATGGGAATGAGGTTTTTGAGGAGCATGTTAGCTGTCACAAGGAGAAACAAGATTAGGAATGAAGCTATCCCGGAAAGAGTTGGGGTGCAGAGAGTACATGATATGGTAGAGGAAGCAAGGATAAGAAGGTATAGTCATTAAATGAGTATGTAAAAGGAAAGAATACCAAAGAGAATGATGTAAATGAAGTATGCAGGAAAAATACCACAAGTGAGACCAAGAAAGAGATGGAAGACACAGATAACAGAAAGTGTGTGAGTGAGAAAATAAGAATGGAAGCAAATAAAATAGGAAGGATTGCGGAAAGAAATAAGAATATAGAGGCATTTTACTAAACTGACCCAGCCACAGTTTGTAAGCAGTTGTTGTTGTTGATGATGATGATGATGATGATTTGCGTTTCATACCTTTTTTCTATTATTCTTTTCTCTATCTCTTTCCCTGAATTAATTTGTCAAATTACCTTATTAAGAGGCAAAAGTCCTGTGACAGGCTTCCAGAACTGTCGGCTATTTCTGCGTAATACTTCCGCGAGGTCCCCGTGAGACATGAACTCAAACACCATCCAAGGACTGTGACTTGAGTCTGAAATGTGATTAATAAGTTAACAACTGAGGACAATACAAATAAGAGGTCAGAACAATTTTTTGGTAACACTTGAAGTATGCGAAGCTTTGAAAACTTGTGGAAAATTCATTATCTTCACCTTTGCCGAGAAAATGTTTCAGCCTTAACTTTGCTTGGGAAAAAAATATGGCTTCAATAATAATTATGATTCTCCAAAAAATAAATTGTCATATTAAAATACACATTTATGTTCATATTATTTTCACTCTATGATGTAATATATATTACACATATTAATGTTAATATGACCAAATTAACATTTTGTTATTTTAACAACTTGATTTAAAAACTTAAGACGAATTTTACAAACTTTTTGCAATATTATTTTAAAGTGATATTTAGTGTCTAAAAGTGATATAAATTCATAGTTTATTTTCAGTTTGGAGCAATAAATAGAAATATTCAAACTTCGAGCTAGCTTTATAATATTAAAAGTAATTAATATTTTAGGCTGTAATAAAATGTCATGAAATTAGCAACCATAAAAACAACAACAACCCCTTCCACCCACCTAAAAATTCCTATAGCATTCTGTTGGCCTATTTACAAGAATATAAAAACAATTTATTTTCCCTTAAAAAAGCTATGATTTTTCTTTGAGTTGTCATTTTAGAATTATAATTTTATAAATTATATACTTAATAAAAGTGTGTTGTTTTGGGAATTTATTTTAATGATAAATTTACCACATGTGACACCAAAAATTTAAACTTAAAGGGTGGGAGGGTGTAGAGAGGTAATTAAAACTAAGTGTGCTTTCATTCACCTTAAGAGAGGCTGAGAAACCACATTTTAGAAAAATCAGCACCAATTCACCCGGTCAAGATTTGACCCTTTATGCTCAAGATCAGAGTCAATCCCAAAGTACCTGCCAATAACGCTGGTAGCTGACGGTACTGTCATAGGCTAAATTGAGTGGCGTGGAGCGTTCCCAGAGTAAGTACAGTCTGATTTTCATATGAAGCCCATTATTTGAAGTCCGAAAAATCATGTTACAATGGCGGAAAGAAAATTTTACAATTTGTATTTTTACACTTAATTAATGATTAAAAGAAATAATACACAGTAATCCATAAGAAAGTATTATTGGAAGATTTTGGTACTTTTTAGATGCTCTTTATGACTAAATTGAGAGGACAGGATATAGAAGACAATATTAAGGTGGTGCGGTCATGTGAGGAGAATTGAGGAGAATTGAGGAGAAGATAGCAAAGAAGATGCTGGATATTGAAGTGGGGGGCAGATGGACAAATGGATGACCAAGGGACAGGTGACCGAAGGGAGTGGAGAGAAATGTGGAGGAGAGAGGAGAATAGCCTACTGGGTCATTATGGAGGAGAAGAGGTGACGAGGAGAAAGGATACGTTGGAGAGGCTTATGTTCTAAGCAGACCCAGCCAGTGGCAGGAAACTGTTCATCATGATGATGATGTCTAAAAATACATGTTTCTAGAATGCAATTTGAGTCACTTTTAATCAATGTAGGTGGTAAAAAGTGGGGTTTAAAAATGAGGGATTAGAACTTATTTAAACTGTACCAGTGAATACATGTTTCAACAGCCAGTAAAATACTCACTAGCCAGGTAATCATAAAAAAATACATCCCACATGGTAGGTAATATAAGCATAACCTATAATTTATTGATCATTATTATTATGTGTTCTGTCTCACGACAGGTCCCTTCCTTTTGTCAGTGATCTTAGACCGCCAATGATCCCTGTCCTCTGCCTTCTCCTCGAGGTCCCAGAATTTTCTTCTTTCCTTCAAGTCATCTAACAAATTTGTGGATCTAATAGGAGATGCAATATTACAAGTTGAGAACACCCTGGAAACCCTCCTGTCCCCGACATGACACTGATTGAGTTACATCCAGTAGGTAAACGCACCTCTAAGAACCACTCCTATGAGAGACAGGATATTGGTGTGCCTGAAGGTACTCATGATGTCCACCTCTCTCATGAAGTCATCCTCGGCTTCTCGGCTGGCAGAGTCCTTCAAAACCTTCACAGCTACTATTTTTGCGTCTGAGCCTTCCTCTTTCTTCAACTCACCTGTCAACACAAAAAAACACCTTATTTTTTCAAACTTACTCTCTCGTCACAAGGTTATTAAGGTGGGAGGGTAGAGGAAACGAGAAAAGGTAAATGTTTTTGCAGTTTTTTTACTCAAAACATTGTTTTTTGTCAAAAGAAATAAAATATTGCTCCAGTAGAGACGTGGAATTTTAATTTTCTTCTCATGGTGGTGACTTCAACAATTCTTGAATATCCTTCCATGTAATTTTTGTTTATCACCGCATTTTACTACTTACTACCCATTGCTATGTCAGACATATTCTTGAATTTAATGACAACTTTCTTTATCTATTCATTTAATAAGTTTCTCATTTAATGCCATTATGTTCATGATAAATATTCAACAAATGTTGAGGTCACCATGTGAAGAAAGTTAAATTCTATGTTTCTACTGAAGACAGGTTTTATATATTTCGGCCAGAAAAAAAAGTGTTGTTTTAAAATATGCAAAATTACTTATCTTCTCTCACGTCTCCTACACTCCCACCTTAAGGTTAAGAGTCAAACACATTAACCAAGTGACCAACCCAGAAAGAGCGTATTTAGCATCTCATTGCAGGTGCTGGTTAGGGTAATTAGGGAGTAGCAAGGCTGGTCAAAAGCCCTCAATCGTTGCTTTAGTAATGCTGGCATGTATCTAGAATTCACTTTTGGGGAGATAGGCGGAGAAGAGGTGAATGATTAGACCAATAACTCACACTTTCAACAATGTTAGAAATATATATATATACACTGGCTTGTGGTTAAAAAATGAACAAGTTAAGTATGATTTTTGATGTGGCACAACAGCAAAATAATCAACTCTAGTTGACATACAATACTCAAACGAGTGTGTAACTCAATGAGACCGATTATATTAAATGTTACAACGTATTAACAATATATATATATATATATATATATATATATCTTTTCATCTAATAAATTATTGAGACAATACATATTAATTTGTTGATAAATGTAGTATGATATGAGATTACATTTATGGAGGGGGACAGGAGGTTACTCCTGACCCTCAGGAAGGAAGGCCATAGGGTAGACAGTCAAGGTAACACCTTTCAGTGTAAATCAAGTGGGCATTGATGAACAAATGACAGCTATTTAATTGCAATGTCAATAATTGTTCATTAACTGGTTTATTGTTTATACAAATTAAATGAGTCATGTCAAAACAACTAGCCAAAGATAAAATGTACAAACCGTTACATTGTTGTTTATTTTAAATAGTTCTACATAGTAATCTCCTTCCACTACAGCATACTTTAGAACTTTAAAGATCCACTTGTATCATACAAGATAGTTATATTAATAAACTATAAAGTAAAGAGCGAAAGGAGCCGGTTGTCAACTGTTTAATACATCGTTCTAAGGTCTTACATCGCTGATTGTCGACAGCGGATAGGGTTAAATATAGAACATTTCCTCACGCCATTAATTCAACAATACCGATGACATGATACGCTCTGTCGAGAGAAATATTCCTTTTTGCATCCATCTTCATCGCTCTTCCATTAGATAGAAATAATATTTGTTTGACTTTTAAGAAAATAATAATCATCGCCCGCCCTCGTAGAAACGTCCCAGCGGTCTTTTCCGACAGCTTGGAGGAATAATCGTCGATATCGTTTGAAAGTGTTGAAATATACAGTAAATAAACTGCCTGATATTTAGAGTTTCAGACTCAAATGTGTTCATGTGTGTGAGTGAGAAGTAAAAATATGGCAAAACGAAACTATATTTTGTAAATTGATGTGTATTATGATAGTGTAGAAACCAGAAAATGCGCTTGACTCTGACTTAGATGTAACGTTCAATAATTACTTATATCTCTTATATATCTCTAGAAGTAGGTACGTTATGTGATATTTTTCTAAACGCATTTGTTAGAAGAGGAAATCAAAGGGAACAAGATACATTTTAAGAGGTTGTACATATTTTACCTCGAAAATTGTTATGTTACATAATTCCGATTCAAACTCTTCCACGCCATCATCATAATCATCATCATAATCTTCATAAATTGTTTCCACCTTGTGGCCGGGTCCATTTAATAAAATACCTCCATCTTTCTCTATCTTTCCACAACTATTCCTCCTTTAATAGCTTTCATTGTTACCCTCTCACTTACACACTTTCTGTTATCTGTTTCTCCCACCTCTTTCTTGGTCTCCCTCGTGGTCTTTCCCCCCATACTTTCCCTACCCAATTCTTTTTGGCGTCCTTTTATTTCCCATCTTCATCACATGCCCATACCATTTCAGTCTTGCGTTCTGTTCTCACTGTATTCAAAGTCTTCCTACATAACCTAATTAATTAATTAAAGCTCCCAAAGCTCACCCGAAGTAAATAATGCGTTGATAAATCTCATTCTGAAGAATAATACAAACGGCCGACAGACTTTCCACCAACTTGTATTTCTTCGCATGTCGGTGGATTCCTACATTAGTCCAATTTATTCCCGTCAAACAAACAGAAGGTCCACAAATACATTTCTCAAACTGGACACACGAGATTCGTGGAAAATTGCGTTGTTCTGAGAGGATATAATTAGACGAGGACTTTGAACAATGCAAATGTCCTGAGACAAAATGACCGGAAATCACCGCCACATAAGTTTGTTTGCTTTAACTATCATATAGAACAAAGGCCAAATTTCGAACCAACAAAAACAGCCACTGGGCAATTATTGTCAAATATTTTAGTTTTGATTCAAAATAATATGCAACTAATGTCCTGTAGATACTTTTGACTTGAGAAACAAGCTTACTTCATTAAATATACATTATATTTTGTAAAATATAGGTCCATTTTTATTCATTTTTCCATTTTTGCCATCCCTATTCCAAACTTTTGAATCAATTTCTTTCATAAACTTAAATACAAACGAACCAGTTTGATTTTATTTTTTACATTCATTAAGTATTAAATAAATTGAATGGCAATGTTTTGACTACAATGACTTCTTAACAATCCCATGTTTGCATCTCAGCTTTGCCCATTGGCACTCTTATACAGGGTGTAAGACAGTTTATGATGTTTGAGGGTCGAAGGTCAAAATTAGCTTGTGGAGCTCTTAGAAACAGAGTTGACCATTTTTATAAATTAGATTGCACTGTTGACAATGGCTCTACAACTATATATGTAAGGTAATTTGATCGGAGTCTACTTTGATATAAATAACCTAAGTAATCGGTGGGTGTCACCTTTAGAACACATAAAATACATTCAATTTTAAGAAAAGGATTAACAGCTCCCTTCTTATCCACCATTAATATGCCCCTGATATTACGTGATAATTTTCATTCTTATTTTGAAATTCCAGTACTGACTATCGTCGACTCATGTTACCTAACCTGGATAAAAAATGACCATGAAGGAGAGTCTTAAAGAACTGCTCTTTCATCCACTTGACGATAAAAAGAAAAACTACATAAAAGGGATGAAAATAGTCCTCATTTGGGATCCAAGCCTTTGCCCTCCTGAGTTAGAGCCAAGTGTGGTGACACAGCTGGTATCAACCTTGTGTTGCTTAGAACGTATACCGACGCCACCGGAATGTGACTATTTCCTTAGTTGCTCCCTGACAAAGGACGAACGGAATTTACTGGGCGAACACAGCCTTTGAGACTATTCCAACGTAAGCAATTGCGAAACAAAAGAGACAATCTAGGTCGCAACTTCCGACACTGCTGCTCTATAAGTTTCCAGAACTTCCCTTTGTGTGACCGAAATGTAAAAACTAACAAATATTCAGTGTGCGAATGATATTGATCAGATTGATACACTTTTAGGTTTGTTACAAAACCCGTCCCAATTCGCGTGGGAATTGCAACATCCTACATTTCACTTAAGTGTCCCACAGAGATTTATTTTCATGTGTTCTTCCATGTATAATGAGATTACCAAGGGCTTACGCAGAAATTAATTATAATCCGACGATAACTTAAATTCTCTCTTTCTATTAATATCCCCTCCCAAACAACAGACGATCTTGAAGGAAAAGATACAGAAGATTCTGAAAATTCTTTCCCCTCCATCACACCACCAAACCAGTTCTTTCTTGAGGTAAGATATGGAACTTATTTTTAAACGTATAAGCTTGTATCCATTTTCTTGCACGCTCTTTGAACATATACTCGTACATTCAACGACTTATAATTTGTAACAACGACAACATACCTCCTTACACTATAACACTAGGAAATCGAAAGTTTATTACCGCACTTACAAAAGTACGCCCCTTACTCATATCTTGAGTTAGTTCTATACAGTCCACCTCATTACACCATATCTCTTTCAGGTCCTTTCTAATGTTATACTTCAATCTACGTCTAGGTCTTCCCATTTGGTTTGCCAGTAAATACCCTGAAAAGGGTTCTAGATTCTCCCATTCGTGCTGCATGTCCTGCCTACCGTAATCTAAGATACTTATTATCCTAACAAGGTCTTTTGATGAATACATGTTATGTAACTAATCATTATGCTAACTCCTCCACTTCCTAATAGCCTAATTCCTTTTTGGACCAAATATCTTACTAAGCACCTTTTTTTTCGATAACCCAATTAATTTTTTCAGTCAGGTAAGTTAAGAGACCATAAATAACAACAAGAGTTTGAAAAACAAAAATTATAATAAAGAAAATAAGTGGTCAAGAAAATGAGTGATATATAATTAACTATGAATCCAAAACTAATATAATAAAAATAATCTAAGTCACAGAAATGTAACTCTTAATTTTCCGATCGTGAACCAAGCTTTACCTTTGTAGACCTTTCCGAAGCAGCCCTCGCCTATCTCTTGCATGAAGGTGAGGTGTTCCCTAGGGAGCACAGGGACCGGTAGAGAGTCGGGAGACGTGCAGATACTGTACTGAGGGTTGTGCTGGTAGCGTTCAGGCACGAGCAGACCTTTGCTCAGACTCACCAGATTCGGCTGAAACCATTGAATGATGCGCGGTCAACAGCCAAGAATTTGCCTAGATACTAGTGTGTCTTATTTGTTTGTTTACTCCTTAATTTTTGAAAATGAATTCTTCAAGTAATGGCTACATTTTCATCCTTAAATTAATGTTTTTTTAACTATAATATAATAAATAGCATGATAAATGAAACATACCTCTTAGACTATCTGCTCTCCTATTTTATCATCTTTGTATTAAGGTTAATATAACGTACACTTTAAAAATCAACGAATTATTACTAACAACTTTACTTTGTTATAACCGTGTCTTACTACCTGTTCAGGTTATAGTCTACTATGATAATTACTCTTATGAGGTAGGGATGAGGAGGGAAGAATTTTATAGCTAGTGTATCCATATTTGCGTGGAAGGAGTGTGTCCGTAAGCTCAGTGTAAAGACGTGTTATAATTACATTCATTGCTGTTTCAGCGTGTTGCCTGAGTCAGTTTTATATTCAAGCTTAAGCTCGACTGCTGAGGACGGGGAGATCGAGGTTCAAATCTCGGTCGGGTGAACTGAGGGTGGTTTTTCCTAAATGGTTTTCCACTCTCCCTCCACGCAAATGCGGGTTCACTTCCTCTAATTCAACATTCCCAATTCCCAATCCATTAGAGTAATTAGTACTTAAAGCGTATAGCCCGAACGGGTAGTAAGACGCGGTGCTAAATATTATTATTGTATTATATTCAAGCCATAGGCCTGTATTCTCCACTACCAGATTGATAGGCCTGTCATAGCTTTATATGTCTTATTATCTAACTTGAGACTATGTCAGGCACACCATCCAGTCCCCGGTGGTGAAAGGGAAAACACACATTTCACAAATTATACATTTTTCGGCCATTCCGGGAAGTGAGCCCAGGACCCTTAACTCAGTAGACAGACACGCTACCAACTAAGCTAAAGTGTAGATATAAATACTTGTTATACTCTGAGTTAATAATTCAAACAACAATTTCGATTGAAAGCAAAAAGCTTGTTTCTGAATTTGAGATATTTACTAAACAAAACTAATAGGGGTTAAATCTGGGAATTAATTTTTTTTTAATTCCATCACAAACAAAAGAAACACGCTTAGGCAAACATTAAATTATGTGCGCAACGAAATATAAAGAGCTCCGAAAATATTTAGATCCAGCCGGTTCCAAGATATCAATGAATCATTACAAATTTCGTGGACGTGATTTGCAAAGGCGCAGGAAGAAATTTTTAAAAGAATAACACAAAGGTGGTTTGAAACTTACGCTGGAGGAAGGTTTGCGTGACTTCCCCGGCCTGCTGATACACTCCCTCATGGCCTTCCTCTTCCACAGACACACGGTGAGGAACAGGACGGCCAACACAGCCAATACTCCAAACATGGCCAACATAAGACTGTTATTACTGGGCAAGGACTCGTGTCTGGTCGACATTTCCGCCTGTACACCAGATACACATCATGCTAACATTATAAACAGTGCACTACTTGTGACATATATCACGGACTAGTATCTGGTTGACGTATCCGTCTGTACACCATGTACACATCATGCTAACATTATAAACAGTAGAATACCTCTGATATATATCACGGACTAGTATCTGGTTGACGTATCCGTCTGTACACCATATACACATCATGCTAACATTATAAACGGTAGACTACTTCTGATATATATCACGGACTAGTAACTGGTTGACGTATCCGTCTGTACACCATATACACATCATGCTAACATTATAAACAGTAGAATACCTCTGATATATATCACGGATTAGTATCTGGTTGACGTATCCGTCTGTACACCATATACACATCATGCTAACATTATAAACAGTGCACTACTTGTGATATATATCACGGACTAGTAACTGGTTGACGTATCCATCCGAACACCATATACACATGGTTGACATCGTGAACACAATATCACAGGAACACCAGACCAGATGAGCCTTGTGGCTTTGCCTCCACTTTTTCGCTCTTTATTTTTACCCTTGCTCTTTATCTTTTACTTCTCTTTTAATCACTCGTTCATTTTCCCCTCTCTATCTCTACCCTTCGCGCGCACTTTCTCTTGCTCTACATGAGTAAAATGGGTTAAGGGCTGATGAAAGGAAGTGACTAATTCTGTTTGGAAGCCGGATTGTAGGACAAAGTTTCCAAGGGATGTGGTTTTATTGCGAACTGAGTCTATGTAATAATTAGGTTATATTGTGTTTAATCCCTAGAACCGACGAGCCTCTGATGATAAGATTGGTTTTCTCCCTGCACCACGTCTTTCTACACGTACGAGCTATCAGCGTATTTACATTAATATGGTAGGAATGATGAAGGTAGAAGTGAGAGGAAATGTATTTACGCGAGTACTTCAAAAAGGTTTTCACACTGACTTGTTTGAAGGCCACTGATGAGAGGTAGCCGTTATATTTGGCAAAATTGTAACCCAGAGTCTTGTGTTTCGATAAACTGCGACTTTTATTATTATTATTATTAGCACCGCGTCTTACTGTCCGTTCGGATTATACGCACTTACGCTAATGTGTAATGGTAGGGTGATTGTGAGATGAAATGGAGGACCTACAGTTTAACGTAGGTGGAGGCCTGGCATTCCACACATTCACAAGATGTCTTGTCAGAGGTGAAGGAAGGGTTTGGTAACCAGATAAATCTGTGCGGGGACCGAGGATTGAACCCCGGCCGCCAGCACAAAAGTCTGACACCTTACCTCTAGACCACCAGGTCACCTAACTGCGACTGTTGAACTTTCTGTCAGTGTGTTCGTTGCTACTGAGACGTGAATATGGTTGCATCTCTTTACATTTGCGCTCAGGAAGAACAGAGAAGCGTCTTACAATTTTTTTTTTGTCCGAAGGTATTAAAGGATTTGAGATTCACGCCCATTTATGTGCTCGATGAAGGGACAATGCTTTATCTAACCGAAGTGTATATGGGTATAGAAATGTTAAAAAATGATCGGGCAAGTGTGATTCATGCATAGTGGTAGGGATGGCCTGAGGGAATAAAAAGTTTGTAGAGTGCTTGGATAAGTGTATAGAGAATTAGGGAGCTTGTATCGAAAAATAATGCATGTGTGATAAATCTCACACAAACAAATAATTTGGGAAAAATAAAGTGCGGACATATTTTTTGTAGAACCCAGGTATATTTGCTTGGAGAAAAAGGGGGTGAATC
>CABFOW010000283.1:194240-257838 GCA_902141385.1 Timema californicum
GGCCTCACCTCTAAGCATCCCGTCGCAATTCAAACCCCAGCTCTCCAGCCCCCAGAAAACCAGACCAAACGAGACTGACACCTTCCTGGGGATTCCCGCGCTCGTCTAGAAACTAAACAGGAGAAAAGAAATGTGTCCACCTGATGGGTTCTTAATCAATCACAAGATTTCAGCGTGATCCGCTCGATGCTATTTGAAATATTTTCAGCTCTGTCCACTCTTCAAAACACAATTCTGCGATAGCGTTAACTACTACGATACTCAAGTAAAGTCTTCTCTCGATTTTCGGCGAACGTGTTAAATCCGAGATGGGTGTGATGATGATGATGGTGGTAATGATGATTATTATGAGGAATTAATTGTTCCTTTCATAAACAAACGAGCTATAAATTATCTTAACTTGAAACAGTACGGAAGAAAGGAACCATACACAATTAAGTATAAGCCTATATGAAAGGCGAAGCTTAAGGGATGAATGATTATAATTACGGAGCTCAGACATAATTGAATGTACAATGTATTGGTACTATTGGCAGCTTAAAGTCACAACCGAGTCACTGGAGGCTTTAACACCAATGATAGCTCTCATTAGCCGATTATATCAACACGTCCTTCACATAGGATCCTACTCTGCCTTTAAATATGAGTGAAGAATTACTAGATAAGTTCAGGACGATCCTTGGATAGCTGGATCGACGGATACGTGGATTAAGTGACTTAGCTGATCTGGTTTTCCCCTGACGGGGAGGTCGGGGTTAGAATTCCAGCCAGAGGTACTAAGGAGTGTTTATTACTATTTCCTCCCCCCNCCCCACTCTGTTCCACGCGAATGCGGAGGCACATTTACTATATTATCAGGGTACTGATTTTAATGGTCTTAAAATAATAAAAAAAGTACATAAAAGTTCTAAGAAATGACTTAAATTTTCAAAAAATGAGATAAAAATATGAACAAAATCTCGTAATAAGTTCACACGATTAAATAAAACAAGCACTTTACAAATGTCGACTAAAAATATCCATGCGATAAAAAGTCTTTAGCAACTAAACTCTTGCATTCTGCTAAATAAAATAGTGATTTACAAATATTTGCTTGAGAAATAATAGATACCCTCTCTCTATGCAATCTCTTCCAGCTTAATTACAGTGTCTAACCAGGAATATGTATTTTACAACCAGACAAACAAAGAGGATACAAAGTTAATTGAATACATTATTTAATTCTCCCTCCGACAGCCGTGTAGTGGAAAAAAATATACATCTATAAAATAATTATTATAATATGGTATTTAAAAATATTCATTTAACATGAAAGCCTTAAAATGACTCAAAAATACCTTAAAATGAATAAAAAGTATTTTAAAATAACCAAAAATTACATAAAACATACATTTCTACAACCAGAGGATCATAAACAGAGTTTATATACTTATGAGCATTGTACATGACCCCCCAAAAAAAGACATGTCATCAAAATCCGGGCCCCGATAGTTATACACTTGTTAAATGTGTGCGATCATTTTTTTTATTTGTTGAATGATCTTAACAGCCTGATTGCCGCAAGATTTTGAAAGCTTTTTGCCTCTATGTGTTGTCAGTAGAGCCCAAATTTTTATTTAGTTACATATTTTAATCCAGCCCCTAAGAAATGTGAAAAGCGAGATGTCAACGAATTAGTTTGTTTGAAACAGTATTATAAGTTTTAATTTGACATATTTTTAATTATTTTATTGAATTCTAATTATTTTCAAAGATTTTACATAAAATTACATATTCTGCTTGCTTTTTTGTTATCGTGGTAGTATTTCTATGTCTTTCTTGGGGAAAATAATTTTAAATTCTTCTTCTTTAATTTTTAGGCAATATGCACTTTCATAAAGGAAGTTATCCAATGATGGAATGGCAGTGAGCAAAGTCCAAGTGAGGTATGCCGGTTCGTCAGAGAGGAAGGATAACACTTGCTGTAACGTAACTTTGTGTCTGACGTTTCACGGTCTGGAAGGGGAAAGAATGTGGTGTTACCAGATAGTGAGTAACCTCAGAAGCACGTCTCTCGCGCGGCGTGTCAGTTTGTGAAAACAATTCGACAAGCTGTAAAAAAATTCTTAGATATGATTAACTCATTTTCCCGTTGTTCTTTGGTCGGGTGAAGAAACGGA
This sequence comes from Timema californicum, assembly GCA_902141385.1. Classification (NCBI taxonomy): domain Eukaryota; kingdom Metazoa; phylum Arthropoda; class Insecta; order Phasmatodea; family Timematidae; genus Timema; species Timema californicum. Next base: position 196,400 of record CABFOW010000283.1, read on the forward strand.
TATAAAGCGGCAAGGCAAAGAACAAATGACGTGAACGGAACTCAAAATCAATTGAGGAAATGTAATTTGAAGTTTTTCACAATAATACAGATCGAATAACGGTCCTTTAAAAGCAAAAGCAAAAACAACAATGTGTATATGTGTAGGTGTAATATTATACCTGCTACTACGAGTATAAGACAACACTGGACCGACAAACATAATTATATGAAACTTACTTTAAACCATTTAGAGTGGTCGGACTTTCACATGTTTACAAAAAAATCAACCAACAATGGAGATTTCATTGAAAGTTTGTAGTGTTTGTATAATTTCTAAAATCAGTTGTATAGTGCCAATTAATTGAAGTATTTATTTATTTATTATTATTATCATCACCACGTCTTACTACCCGTTCGGGTTGTACGCACTTACGCTAATGTGTAATGGTAGGGTGATTGTAGAGATGAAATGGAGGACCTACAGTTTAACGTGGAATACGAACCACTGTGGAGGCCTGGCATCCCCCACATTCACAAGTTGTGATTAATACACGTCTTGTGAAGTCTTTATTTAATGGGAAATTAAGTGTTATAAAACAAACTAATAATGAAATACAACTAGTTAAAAAATGTAATTGTATGTGCGTATATTTAGAAAAATGTTTTTCTATTACTTCTTTCAGAAATTTGGAGCCATAACATTATATTTTCTTCAATATGTATGTATTATTAACATGGGAAAATAATCTTTATTTAATGTTACATATTTAAGAGATTTTTATACATATTTATGTACATATTTTGTAGGTTAGAGCTACATAGAAATTAGTACTTTAGTAATTAGGAACATCATAGCTAAAGTGCAATTAAAAAAAAGTATTTAAAAAAACAAAACATAATTTTTGCCGTAAACGTTGATAGCATTTTATATATTATTACTGTTATTTTATAGGTATCTATATATATTAATAAAATGAAGATTTTTGTGTCGGCCTAACAGTTTGTCTGTCATGAAAATTGCGTGATATCTACCATACGCAGAGTTCTGAAATTTTAAAATTAGTAGTCACTGTGGACAAACACGTGCACCTCGAAGCCGGAATTTAAATATTTGGATTAGATTTTTAAATTTATTAAATATTGGTTCAGAATAAATAAAATAAAGAGATTTTATCTCTCAAGCAAATAAAAGCGTTGCCAGGGGTAAACACGCAATCCTTTGCGTAGTTACCCAAGGTACCTACGGGTACTTCTGCTAGTTTATAATATTTATCAATAGTGGAAGCTAAATAAACATGGTCTAGCGTATGAATGTATAAAAGTAGTTTTATCAAATTTTTCATCTGTCAGATATAGTCTTTCCTATTAAAATTTGAATCTATAATCTGATCGTTACAGGAAATAACCTTTAAGAAGACATAAATAAATGTCTAATATCCAGCATTGACAAAATATCATCAAATGTATTGTTGAGTTACCAAAAAGTCCACACCTGGTGTCAAATTACACATGTCATGGTGTATGAATTCATTAAACTCTGTCAGGTAGTGTTATTCTTATGAAGTTCTAACTATAGTTCACCCGCCTCGGTGGCGTAGTTGAGCTCGACTGCTGAGGACGGGGAGATCGAGGTTCGAATCTCGGTCGGGTGTACTTTTTTCCCTAGATGGTTTTCCACTCTCCCTCCATGAAAATGCGGGTTCACTTCCTCTAATTCAACCTTCCCAATTCCTAATCCATTAGCGTGATTAGTACTTAAAGCGTATAACCCAAACGGGTAGTAAGACGCAGTGCTAAATAATAAAAAAAAACTATAGTTCGGTTCAAACATGCTATCCTGGAATGCTCAAGGTCAGGATTCAAACTCCAACCGGGTGCTGATGATATGAAAGGGGGTTAGGGCTTTCCAAATTGTGAGCCTTGACAGAATTTTTATATCTTTTATTCAGTAAAATGCCGCTGCATTTGATTTAAATGGTACCTTTCTGGTTTTATATAACTTTTTCATTTATTTATGGTATTAAACATGCACTTTACGATCCGACTGATTATATCAGCACACGACTTATAGACTAACCTACATCTAGAACGAACACAACATCCAGCCCTCTGGCCGTTAATTCATCACTGAGAAAGGGGAAACCCACATTTCACCAACGATACATTTTTCAGTTATACCGGGAAACGGACCGGATACTATTATCTCAGTAGGCAGACACGTTACGGACTGAGTTAAAGTACCGGACTTTATATTAATAAATTAGTGTAAGGTTAGTCTGTAAACACATTGACGCCTTACACAAATTAATTATAAGTGTGAATGGGTCAGTGACGATGACGAGTCAGGGGCCAACGGGAGAGATAGTGTAAATTTAAAACGTTATAGTTTTTCTTGAATTGTTTTAAATAATACATTGAATTGCCATTAGCATGCGCTGACTTTAGGGGGCTATTTCTGAAAAATACTATAACAAAACAACATTTGACACGATCAGTTAAATTAAACTAGATACTTTTTAATTCAAGTAGATTTTCCACAGATGAATAATTATTACTTTACCTGTTGTGTTGTGGTTCCACTGGAGTTACCAGCTGTCGTGTTGGCACCACTTGTTATCATAATGTTGTGGAATGGACTTGGCGTTAGAGCAACTATGGAGGGGAAAACATCAAATATTTCAGTTTATAGAATAAATATGATAATTAGGAGTGACATACAATTTACATAATTTATAATTTATTGTGTATACTTTTGAAATATCATATAACATAAAAGATAAGTATGAAAGAAGGATATGTTTTCTAAACTTATGCATATTTTATTATTTCATTATTCATTCTAAACCCAAACTTCATAGTTGTTTACATGTCGATGAGCACCAAGTTTTTAATTTGGTGAACAAATAATCTTGAATAGATAAACAATTAATTCACCCTATAAGCTAGCCCTTTTACCTTCAATGACTATACTATGGCCCTAGATTATAAACTGAACCATCGTTAAATCATGCAAGGTAGGCTTGTAAACTCTCAGCGTAAGCGAAGGGTACATGAGAGAGTATTTTAACATATACGATATAAACACTATACATTTCAGTTTAGTCAACTCTAGCTCGTTTCAGTGGCTACATGATCTAAGGCGCTACTCTCGCGGTAGACTAGATTGCCGGAGAGATCGAGATTCGAATATAGGTCGGGTGTATTGAGAGTGTTTTTTTTCTCTAAATGGGCTTCCGTTCTGCCTCAACGCAAATTCGGGTATACTTATCCTAAATATAACCTTCCTAAATCAATAGCGTAAATAGTATATAATCGTATAACCCAAACGGATAGTAAAGACGCGACTTAAAAAAATAAGTTGACCTTCTCATTTATGATTGTTGTTGCTTTATTTTTTTTTACACCACGTCATACATTGATTAAGAAAACGTAAATTGGATTAGGAAGTTTGAATTTTAGAGGAAATATACCAGCAATCACATGGAGGGAAAGTGGGGGTTTATTCAAGAATACTACCCTTCGTACGCTCGACTGGCATTTGAATCCCGATCTCCTCCATTACTGGCAATCCAGTCTAACACGAGAGTGAGACGTTAGACCTCACGACTACCATTGTCGATGTACACCTTTAAAACATAGGTCACTTAAGTTGCGCCCCCCCCCCCCCTCTATCCATCAAAATTAAAATTTAAATGTACCACCGTTTTGCACCAAAGTATTACGTTTTTCACCATAACCCAAGAGACAATACGACTGTTTATGTTAAGGAGGGGGGCAAGTTAAGGGTAGCCCTCCCCATTATAAAAATGTTGGATTGGTCCTAATACCCTAATGGTGTCCATGTTTTTTCAAAGTGAAACAATTTTTAAGTTTTGAAATACCTTTATTTTCACAGGTTTTCCAGACCAAAAAAATACTCTTTTCCCCAGTATGTATATGCAATTTAAACTAATAATATAGTTATATAAAAATAAACTAATAATATAGTAATCACACTTACACTATTACTTTCTTATATCAAGGGAAAGGATTGGGATTGTGAAAAAATCGATCTCCGGATTAATACGAATTATTACTTTTTCTGTGAACATGAACCCAACAAAGTGAATTTTACAATTATCTCTGTACCCTGGTCACAAATCAAGAACGGTTTGATGGGTTTTGTTCAACCTTGATATCTAGATGTTATAAGTCAATATCACAACTATTTCCCCCCACCCAAACCCTTCAATAAAGGGTCATTTTTTTTAATTAATTTTTTTTTTGAAATAACTCTAACGATTTGTTTAAAACGCATATCTAGGATTTGTTTAACATGAAAAACAGCACTATATAATTGGTTTTTGAGAGAAAATTTGTTGAAGGGTAATTTACGGACGACTGATTTTTCAAACTTCCCGCTTGGGGTTTCCTATATGTACTAATTAAGCCAATGAATTAGAGACGAGGAAGGTTGAATTTAGAGGAAGTGTACCCACATTAGCGTGAAGGGAAGAATTGAAAATAGTTTAGAAAAAAAATGCAGTACACCATTCGATAGATATTCGAGCCCCGATTGACCCATCTTTGGCAGTCCAGCCTGTTGTTAGACCAAGCAGCCATCGAAGTGGGTCACAAAAGTTATTAAAGACAAATATGACTACTCCTCGCAAAATCACACATAGATTACTGGTATTGATAAAGCTAATAGCTTACACTGGGTTTGGCTTGTTTACTTGGTATTTAGAAAATTATAACATAAAAATCTAAAAGCTACAGTGGATTTATAAAATCTCCCTCTTCTACCCTGTCGTATCAAATTAACTGACTTTGGATATTACTTTGAGGAATTTATAAATGTTGACCAAGGGGCCAGATTCATAGTTAGAATTAGTGCACCTAGAAACCAAATACAAGAAGACACCTACCTAAACTTGGATGGAATGGACCACTTTTGCATATGAAATTGGCTCATTCCATTTTGGTCTAGGTAGGTGTCGTCTTGTATTTAGTATAACGCCGCACTTGAGGCGTAATACATCTGACTATGAAACTGACCCTTTCAAGACGACGATGGAACTACTTGTGTGGACTTAAATATATAAAATCAATATTACATATTGTACGAGTATATTTATAATACCCGCCTCGGTGGCATAGTTAGTTAACGCGCTAGTCGTGTTGAGATAAACTGCCAAGGACAGGGAGATCGAGGTCGGGGTCGGGTGAACTGAGGTGGTTTTTCCTAAATGGTTTTCCCATTCTCCCTCCACGCAAATGCGGGTGCACTTCCTCTAAATTCAACCTTCCCAATTTCTTATCCATTAGTTTAATTAGTACTTAAGTGTTTAACCCGAACGAGTAGTAAGACACGGTGCTAAATAAATACAAATAAATATATTTATAATCTTATATAATGGTAATTATCATGGTATTCGTGCTGCTTTTTTGTTCTATGAATATATGACCGGATAAAACGAGGCATATGAAATTGACTTGCCCTGTAGATAAGGGGAAAAAATGTTTGGGTCACTTAATGAGAAATATAAATAAATCCATCTCAATAAAATTGATAAATGCTACTTAACAATATTATAATCTCAATATAACAATATCAATACTAAACGAAGTCCAAAATCCGTTTTTCTGATGCATTTAATTTATTCTAATTGTAATTTTAAGTTTAAACTTAGTTATATCTAAAAGCTCAGGGCTGCATACGGCAGTTAAGCTGAAATGAATTAACATATTCCTGGAAAGAACATGGTAGACCAATCCCAATAGCAAAGATCTAAAACATTAAAATTTCGTTCTTTCGAGTCAGTGTCAAACATATTTTCCCTGAACCAACCCTACCATTATAAAGAAAGAGAGATCATTAATAAACTGAAGGGGGAAAACTATTTTCATAGCTAGCGAACAAGTTTTAAATACATTACGCGTATACAACAAACATTTAAATTAGGATATCGAGAGAAAAGATATCTCGATCAAATAAATTCTAGAAATATCAGCACAATATTTATTCACACAACATTCAGATGGTAAGTTTGATGTGACTTTTATCCATCCTTAGCTTCGGCTGTTTAGTTTTGCCAGCACCATCTAGTAGAAATATCATGTACTAGGGGAGTTCTGAAAATGTGGTAGTTCTCTAATGATTTATACACTAAATTTCTATGAGCGAGTGCAAAAGAGCTTTCAAATTTTGCTGGAAAGGTATTTGTCACATACCCTCAATGGTTGTTTTACATGCCACAATCAACACGTGATCGACGACTTTACTTTCCCTCCGAAGGAAGTTGTGCTACGGATTTTTTATTGTTCAAGAAAATCCGTCTACTTCAACTGGGTTTGAACCCGCTAACATTGGTTCCTGAGACAAGCACTTTACCCCAAGATCACCGAGGTAAACACAAACAGTACAGATATAAATTAAAAATTGCGTGGTGGTTATAAATCCAATAAAAATTAAGTAAAATTTTTTTTAAGAATACTTTATTTGGTTTAAACTTTTACAGAAAAGCGTTAATTAATTAAAAATTCAAGGGTGAGACAAACAAATAAAAATATTGAATTTTTCATTCTAATCTGGAATATTACCAACATTTTTGAAAAAACAAAACAAAAGTATTACTCTCGTCTCAAAATGGGAAAAAAGTGGTCCAAACGCATCCCTAGTTTTAAATAAGAGTATGCTCACGATGTGAGGTTTTTTTACTGACCTGTGCGCCTGTTGGGACACTTGAGGTCCGTGGTGGGAGGCGAGTTGTCGTGGGGACACACGCAGGTGTATCTACCGTCCCCCTTGGGCACACAAGCGGCATCCACTCCACACAGACCCGGCTTACAGCCCTGATCTACATGCAACACACCACACATAAGAAAGGGGTCAGTCACAACTCGCAACACTTTCATTATTGTTTTATTAATACATTTAACAAGATGGTTATTAACGAAGGGACGCTATCTTTTAGCAGTGGTGTTAAACCTTTTTACTGTTTTTACTTATCTCAAATGACCCAACAGTGTGATTTCCAATAAGCACATTAATGAATTGAAAATTTCTTTCAAGTTTTATCAGTGTATTTTTAGTTAATTGTTGTAATATAATGGGAATGCTTTATTTGATAAATAAAACTGTATTTTCGTTTTTAAAAATAAAAAAATAAACTTATTCAAAGTTGGATTACCAATACGTTGGCAAATTTCTGATTTTTTAAATAGCTCAATCAATAAAGTTTTGTTTAAAATTTATATCTAAAAAGTGTTACACATGATTATCAAAATGTAAAATATGTTGTTATGAGAAAAAAAATATTTACCAACAATAGATATTTTTTAAATTCTCTATAGAAATAGTTTGTATACGAATGTATGAACGATTATATCATTCCATTTATGTTAATTCGAAAATTACTGTAGCTTCTACTTCAATAGCTTAGTTTTTAAATGTGTAAGCTTATCAATAAGTGGGAGAATCAACGATTTATTTTAAGAGGTAAGAGGGAAATGAAGCGTATTTGAGAGGAACTGTACCCGAATCATCAAACAGAGTGGATGAGAAAGCCGTTCCTACAGTACGCAATCGGTATTCGAATCCCGAACCTATAATAAACGGCAGTAAGATACAATATAATCTAGAACGCCTTTGACCACTTTTACAGTGCCGCGGGACGCATCACTAGTGGGTGCAAGGGGTAGTTTCTTTGTAACTTACTGTACCAGTCCTTGGATCCCCCCCTCCCCCCGTCCCTCAAACTAATGTCTCATTCCTGCGCAAGAACCTAAAGAAGAGTCGGGCCTTTTTGTAGTACAGTTCGTTGACATAATACAGAGAGTAATGAAAACCTTTGACCTATTCATAATATTTTAATAGGTCAGCAAAGTCTCGGGGATATTTTCTATGGACACATTCATTAAACTTTATGATTGATTATACTATGGAAGCAGCTGCTTATCTTAAATTTATTCTAGAGATTTTTTTTTTCTAAGTCAACAAATTCAGATTTACCACTGAAAACAAGGGCGATTTCCAAGTTCTTGGTAAGTTTCTTTTCAAAATGGAGATTTGTTTAAGTGCACGCGTGTTCAACGCGCTCTACCCCTCTCCCCGCCATCCACTCCCACCGGTTATCCACATATTTACATTGGGAAACATTGAATTGGGTTGTCGGAGTTGAGTCCTTAGGATGTTGTTGGCAAGAACTTGAAGGAGGTGGATTTTAAATATTCAAATCTGCATATATCTCCATTTTTATACAGCAACGTCTGTTTCCTCAATAATCTATCTTTTTCCTCGGTCTTCTTACACTGTTTCACAGCTTTTCCTAGAATTTTATTAGGTTTGGTTGGATTAGGTTAGGTGTTGTACCCCGGACTATATTCAAACAACTGTTCAAAGTAACCCGGACAAAATTCGAATAACTGAAAAGGTAAACAAGTGGCTTTGGATTCAATTCAATAGCCTCCATTTACATTGATACCTTACGGATGAGTATGGTGAAATTGAGATTAAATGTACCCCTATCTGCGCAGAAGGAGAGTGGTAAGCCATATAAGATAACAACAACATCCACATTGTACCCGACAGGGATTTTAACCCATATCTCTCCATCACCGGCAAAACAAACTAGTTGAGTTTGACGTTTAATCCACGTGCTCACCGATGCGGGTCAGTCAAAACGATTTCTTATTAAAAAAAACACACACATTAATTATATTCATATCATCAAGTTCAAGGATAAAAACTAACCTTTTAAAAATTACTTCTACACAAGTTCATCAACACATGCACATAAATAAGATTATTAAATGAAATAAAATAATCGTATAGAGTTAAAAAAAAACAATAAAACCCACTGCTATGTTATCGTAAATAATGGTGAAGACTCGTTGATAGTAACTTTTGGATGCTCTCCAAACAAGTCGGTCGCTATAGAGCCGTTTGGTTTTTATAGATCCTGATTTTTACGGCCATTATAAATGTCTGCCGCTAATTAGAGGTCAACGTGTGAGGTCCACAATTAGCTGCACTAATTAGTAACTTTTAATAAAGCTTATCAAATATTGGAAAATCTACTTATAATTATTATAGCTCGATATATGTCTGAAATAAACCTTTCTTTAATTTATGATATATTTACATATTGCAGTGGAGTATCCATAAACTTATTTTAGCGTTTAGAGAGGCATATAATGCATCAAAGGTATTTTATATACCTTTTTCATATTAGGAATTTTAGAGACACATAATCCCTGCTGTAAAATTTAGCCAACATAACCGACACATTTTCAAAGCTCTATTATAATTTTACTTTATATTTTACGCTAACTCGTATTTAAAAAAAATGGCAAGGTGGAATTAAAAAAAAGTTCACCAGGTTTGTATGGAGGTACAGTGGAAAACCCCTTAGGAAAATTCTTCAGTACATCTGGTCGAGATTTGAAAACCAACGTACCTGTCATTGACAAACCATATAAGACTGACATATTGATTCGAATGCCCATCAATACGGGTTACGCCGACCATTAAACTTATAAAATTGCTTCCATTTTATTTAGAGGTTTGACTCCCTTTCAAGTTTTGTACGTTGCAACTATTTTGAAAGTATCAGAGTTAATATTTGAACTGGTGAATTTAAGGGTCTGTAAGCCCGGTAACTTCTGAGATTCTGGACTAAATCACCAGACAATTGGGTTTGTTTACTGATGGTTGTTGTAAGGTAGGTCGATGGCTAATCCATACATTTAATTAGGTCACACAATGTATCGAAGGTATTATTTCTGTGTTTTCGTCCAATTGGGAATTTTAAAGGCACTTTTGATGTGCATAAAGATATACGTTTTGAATATCAAGTCACAGACCTGGTTTCAAAATGTAGTCTATAAGTTAAAAACATGTCCATTGCTCTATATTTCTAATTTCCTTAATTTGTTATAAGGTTTTTTAGCACCACGTTTTACTATTCGTTAGGGTTATATGCAGATGCACTGATTAGGCTAATGCGTGAGTGATTAGAAAGGTTGCATTTAGAGAAAGTGTACCTAAATTTGCAAGGAAGAAGAGTCAAAAACTATTTAGGAAATAGAATCCTCAGTACACCCAAATGAGTTTTTAACACCGATCTCCCTGTCATTGGCAGCCCAGTCTATTTTTTTTTAGCACTGCGTCTTACTACCTGTTCAGGTTATAAGTCTATGCACTAATTACTCTAATGTGTTAGAGATTGAGAAGGCCTTATTTTAGAGGAAATGCACCCATATTTGCATAGAGGAAGAGTGGAAAATCATTTAGGAATAAAAATCCTCAGTGCACCCGACCGAGATTAAACCTCGTCTTCAGCAGTTTAATCCGACACGAGACTAGTGCGTTAGTCTCCAGTCTATTGCAAGAGTGACGCCTTAGACCAGGAATGTCCAACCTTTTAACAACTGAAGGCCGTGTAAGTTCTTGGGGAGCTGGTGGGGCCATACATTAAATTAGTAGAACCTATTGACCAAATATAATAAAAACACGAACGAATAATTATTTATTTTTTAACAAGTACAGTACATACATATACTACACAAGTAACATCATACTTACGATTCTGGAAACTTCATGTAAATGATCAAGTATCTACGTCAGAGCCAAGAGCCAAATTTGTTGTTTATTTATACATTTTGAAGTACTTAAATTCAAGACCTAGCGGGCCACACACAGCGAGTTTGGGGGCTGGAACCGGCCCGTGGGTTGTACGGGCCGTCCTTATTCCATTCGACCACGAAACGGGTTAAGCTTTTAATTTTTTAATTTTCAAAAAATGTAGGTACTTAACATGCACTCTCTAAAGCGACTAATAAGCTAACTTAATCTAGAAAAAACACAACATCCAGCCCCCATCCGCTAATGCATAGCTGTGAAAGGGGAAAGGCCACCTTTCACCAATGATATATTTTGGGCTATGTCGGGAATATACAGTAATTATTAGGTGGGAAAGCACGTTGCTGACTTGGATAAGGTTTCGGACAAGCTTTAATCAAGATTACTTATGCTCTTAGGGGGTGAAGAGACAGATACTCCCCTTTCTCCCCCTTTCACCTATGTCACTGTGGCGAGTGTATTTAGTTGTATATACAAAGTGTCACTTCGGACTTCAAAAAATACTAGTCTACTTTGTGTCAGCTCAAGATATTAATTCAAACCTGATGAGTATTATTTTGAGTACATTTTAGTCCCACTTTATTGGCCAAATGGTCTAACCTCTATGGCGTCACTCTCATGTTGGACTGGCCTGCTGATGAAGGGAGATAGGGGTTAGAATCTTGGTTGGGTCTACTAAGGGTCGTTTTCCTAAATGGTTTCCCAATCTCCTTCCATTTAAATGCGGATATATTACCTCTAAAATGCTTTCTTACTCATCCTCATCCCATTAGAATAATAATCATATAGGCGTAGCCTATAACCTGAACAGATAGTAAGACGTAGAGAGAAAATATTTTATTAGTAAAATAATTATTAAATTAATTTTCTCTTATGATTTTAATCTATTTTTAAATCCTACTTATGAAAACAATAATAATAACAATTTTATATTTTGGAACAAATTTCAGTTTTCGATTAAAATGAATTGATGATGAAAATCTAAGTCCGCGTGTTTATTTTGGAAAATCTATGGTCTCCCGAACGAAAGGAGCTGCATTAAACTATACTTAATGCAGACAATATTTGCAGTAAAATTTTGCATAATATATTCCCTCTCCCCACCCCCTTTTAACACTTTTAATTAAAAAACATAAGGCCAGCACATTCCTGCGCTGTTGACAGCCACTTGGTGAAGCACTTTGCGTCCCTCGCTCTTCATTTGTTTACTTTGTTTAAAACAAAGAGTGAAGAAAGTGAAAGAGAAATAAAGAGATCTAAATTTGTTATTGAAAACAAGTCCTTCGCAGTTGATACCTCCCATATGCCGGGCTCTTACACCACTAAACAAAAGACCAGGAGAGCTGAGGGGAAAAGGAAGGGGGAAAGGACACCTCTGCATTGCGGCGCGTGCGTCTATGCGTGGGTTTCTCGTGACGCCATCACGAACAATAACTATTTTTACTTTCTCAAATCATGATAAATTATTGTAATCGTGTAAATTTTAGATCTTGGGAATCTCAATGAGATTATGATAAATTTTTACGTCTCATGTGTCTTCAAATCCAAGAAAGTGGATTTTATTTTTAGCACCGCGTCTTACTATCCGTTCGGGTTATACGCTTAAGTAATAATTACGATAATGGGTTAGGAATTAGAAAGATTAGATTTAGATGAAGTAAACCCACATTTGAATGGAGGGAGAGTGGAAAACCATTTAGGAAAAACCACCCCCAGTTCACCCGACCGAGATTTTAACCTCGATATCCCCATCCTCGACAGTAGAGTGGATTTTACAACTCTGTTTGTATACCCATGTCTGTCTGTCTGTCTGTCTGTCTAACTGTCCGTGGCCACGTATCTGAAACGGTTCGAAGGATTTGGATCAAACTTGATATCTAGATGTAATTATACAATACCTCAAGCATTTAAAAAAATCCTAGTCCTAAAATCAAGCTTAGTTTACTGATAAGTGACTGTGCATATAACCCGAACGGGTAGTAAGACGCGGTGCTAATAATAATAATAATAATAATAATAATAATAATAATAATAAGTGATTATTTTGAATTACAAATTTTTCTAAAATGGTTATAACAATTTGATTTTAAAATAAATATCTGTAGCGTGTTTGAAATGACAAATAAAATTGTAGACCTATACTTTTTTTTGGGAGATAGGGGAGGAATTCGTTTAGGGTAATTTACTGAGTGATTTAATTTAATTTGAATATTTAAAAAATGGCTTAAGCTATTTGTTTGAAAATTATTGTATGTTGAGTTTTTTACATTATAAGTTATTATATAGCTTGTATTTGTTTTTCTAAAAATATATATATATATATATATTTGTTTACTGATGAATGACTTTTGTAAATTTGCTTAAAAAAATATTTTTGATGAATTTGTTCAAAATTAGTGTAGATTAAGCTAAAAATGGGTTTCTGGGAATAGTTTTTCATGATAAATGAGAATTCATTTTTAATTTTTGCAAATTAAATATAATTTTATGGTAGTTTACAAATAGTTTATTTTCAGTTTAAAAAATAAAAACTGAACAGTTTTGTTTGATATATATATATGTATAGCAATTTTGTGTTTATTGTAACTAGAAAGATGATATGTTTGTTTTTATGAAAACTTAATCAAGGGTAATTTATTGAAAACCTCTTTTTGAACATTTTCTATCAAGCTATAATACATAATAACTATGATGAAATTTGTGCGATTGTATCGTACCATATATTTTAAGTCACTCTTGAACAAAGTAAACATTTGATGAAATAAATCCTCGTGAGAAAAAAATAAAATGAAATAGTGAAAATGTGTCACAGACTTAGAATTAATCCCCCTCCAATACGTTTGTGCCTTTGTGACGTCAGAGCTCATGTCAGAGCTTGTGTGTTGTGTCCGCCCACATAGCCAAGGGGCTTTGCCGATCGGTATTAGAGTGAATATTAGTTCAATGAGATAAACCCTATCTAAGGTAGGAGTGCAGGTAAGAGAGAGTTGGTTCAATGTGATAAACTCTATATAAGGTAGGAGTGCCGATAAGAGAGAGCTAGTTCAATGAGATAAACCCTATATAAGGTAGGAGTGCAGGTAAGAGAGAGCTAGTTCAATGAGATAAACCCTATTTAAGGTAGCAGTGCAGGTAAGAGAGAGCTAGTTCAATGAGATAAACTCTATATAAGGTAGGAGTGCCGGTAAGAGAGAGCTAGTTAAATGAGATAAACCCTATCTAAGGTAGGAGTGCAGGTAAGAGAGAGCTAGTTCAATGAGATAAACTCTATATAAGGTAGGAGTGCTGGTAAGAGAGAGTTAGTTAAATGAGATAAACCCTATCTAAGGTAGGAGTGCCGGTAAGAGAGAGCTAGTTAAATGAGATAAACCCTATCTAAGGTAGGAGTGCATGTAAGAGAGAGCTAGTTCAATGAGATAAACCCTATATAAGGTAGGAGTGCAGGTAAGAGAGAACTAGTTCAATGAGATAAACCCTATATAAGGTAGGAGTGCAGGTAAGAGAGAGCTAGTTAAATGAGATAAACCCTATTTAAGGTAGGAGTGCATGTAAGAGAGAGCTAGTTCAATGAGATAAACCCTATCTAAGGTAGGAGTGCAGGTAAGAGAGAGCTAGTTCAATGAGATAAACCCTATATAAGGTAGGAGTGCTGGTAACAGAGAGCTAGTTCATTGAACTAAACCCTATCTAAGGTAGGAGTGCAGGTAAGAGAGTGCTAGTTCAATGAGATAACCCCTATATAAGGTAAGAGACAGTTAGGAAAATATACCTACTTCACTCTCATCTCATGTAGCCATTCGCCAACCCATATGATTTGCAAGAACATATGTTAAGTTGTTACTTCTGACAGTCAAAGCTTTCACAACAAACAACTTGTTTTTTATTATTATTTTTAAAGCAATTTTTACATTATTGAAACACTAACTCATAAAGATAACCATTAGAATGTTTCTCTTTTGTGGAAGCGGCGTCTGCGGTTAACTTAAAAAAAGAAAATTCTTTTCAAACGAGAGCTTCTAAAATACTAAGTGCTCATAATAAATCAAGATGGCGAAACAGCCGAAACAAGGGCGGTTGATGACGTCACATGAACCATCTTTGGTTGTGTTCATGCGCTGTTTACAAAATAAAAACGTTTGATTTTGAAACTAATATTTGGTATGTCTTTTTCTCTAAGTTATAAAAAAACCTTTATTTATTCTGTTGGCCACTTATAGCAAGATACTTTTTAATTTATTATTTGATTTACTATAGTATATTGTGTTGTCATAACCTCAAAACAGAAACATATTAGTTGTATTAGTATATTTTGTTCTTTCAATGATTTACTAAGACGCCAGTTATACAGTAATCCTTAAGGCGGCACTACACCAAGGTAACAAGAGGCAACATGTAGCATGTGACTCAATGTTGTATGTCATAGAACACAGCTCCCCTCAATTTCTGTAGCATGCTACAAAGCATCTACACCAAAGCAACAAAATTGCTTCAGTTTCCAATCGCCAGTCTGCTACAAAGATGTCATCGAGAACGATGATTGCGGTAGCGACTTGTTTTATTCTTACCGAAGAGGTAAAGAATCGGAGGAGGCGAAGAAGGTAATGGAACAGACAAGTGTTTGTAGGACGAAATTTATCCCAACAAGATTTCGTTTCAAAACTAGTTGTGACTGTCCATTTGTAGTTTTTGTCTGGCCTTTATGTCCGAGATGAAATTGGCCACGAATATTATTTATTTTCTTGTTTATATTTGGGACGTCACATTCATTCTAATAATGCTCATCTATTAATTTTATTGAATTAATTGTCTCGAATACTTTAATAAGATATTATATTAATTATAACTATCTCTCAATAATTCACACAGAATGTTTATTCACCATGAACATCACTATAGTTACAATTAATATGCAGCCATGAAAACAAGTTGAAACACATTCTAATTTTACTTTTACATTAAAATCATTTAGAAAGGGATTTATTGACCAAGTGGTTGTAATATGTCATTATAATCTGATAAATTAAGTTATTACAACATGCAATTCAATTACTTCAGATTTTTTTATATGGATATTAATTTGCAATATACTATTCATAGCTCTCCGACAATTTTTAGAAAATATCCACCTTCTGTTTGTTGTTTTTATAATCAATTAATCGGTAAGCCAAAAGTATTTAATGACTTCTATACTCTTCAATAAACCTCAGAGTTTTCTCATTTGACCAATCTATCTTGAAACACTGAAACTATGCACTAGAAACAATAAAAAAAAACTCAAAATAGGGGCACGGAATGCCACGAACAATACCCTAAGTCGCACGGTTTTGTTGCCTCTGAGCCCAGTGCCGGCGGCAAGGCAGCAACACGAATCCGAAATCCGAAATCAAATGGCATGCTCTGATGCTCCCTGAAGGGGAGCTCGAGAGAAAGTTCCAACACGTACCGACCAATCGGTTACACCGTGTGGTTCGCAAAAATTAAGAACGGGTTGTCGCGTTTCGCGAAGTTCTGAAACAAAGAAATAGATATTACATATTATTAGTAACATTGGGGGGGAGGGGTAAGGGGGATAAGACATTTGAGAAACCGAATAAGGTTTTTTTAAGAGTTACGTGCGGAGACACTACTCTACGGGGGGCTGGGTGAGAGCCTCCCAAACCACTGTTGTCACATCTCGCTTATCCGAGCAGGGCTTTGGGACGTCGATGGCACCCACCAGGGTCGATGACGAAGCTCCCAAACCCCTGGATAAAAGGATGGCAGCAACACGTGGCAATAAACAACTTTTGTAGAAAGGTCTCATGCGGTGGAGGAAACAGAAGGCAATATGTAGCATGCTACATTATCGCATGCTACATATTGTCTCTCGTTGCCCCGGTGTGAGGCTGCCTTTAGGAAAGTATTGTTTTAAGCGTTTGATAACATTTTTGGTTGATAGCATTGTATTACTAATTAAATAATAGTTTCCGGTATTACTAAATAGGTTATATTAGTGACGTTCAGCCCATGTTTGCTATACATAATCTTCTGTTAGCTGTTACGTATCACCTCTCTTACCGTAGATAGACTATATCTTATGATACACCGTGTGGTATTAATTTGAAATACGTGTTCTGGAGAAGGAATTTGCACCCTTGATATTTGGTTTGACATGCAGTATGCCCTGCGGGGAATTCGGAACCTGACCTACTTTCCACATCAAAACCTGACACGTACATATAATCCTGTAACTAATTTCCAGGCTAATCGGTCATGAGGTGGTCTATTAATTCCTGTATAGGCCCTAAAACGTTGTAGTACTATGACCACAATTACAAGAGCGAATCGTTGGATTATGTTGAGTCTTTAATTATTAGATTAGGTATTGAGTGTGGCTAGCAAGGACGGGTAGTCCCTAAGACGCGGTGCACGAATAAAACAGATTGTTAAGCTCCTAAAGACCTTTGGCGCTCTTATAGTAATAATATTGGACACGGAACAGAGATTATATAGACTAACGTTTATGTAGACAATATTGGTGCTTTCACAATACTCTTCAAATGTTAGCTTTCAGTCAAACTAAATTAAAGATACAAAACGCCAAAAGCGGCCATTTTAGAACATATTCTAAATAATAGTAGTAAGGGACGTTATAATTTTGGATGAGAAATTATTAGAATAATTTGAAGTAAGTGTGGAATAATTGAATTGACAAATAAAGTAGGTAAATACTCTGAGTGTCAGAAAAAAACATTTGAGTTTGAGGTTTATTCCAGAGTGATAATATGATAAGAAAAAATGAGGGTGTAAAAACAATAATGATAAGAAATCATTGAAAAAGACGTTCTCCGCTATAGAGTATAGCACCATTTAAAATTAGGTATAATCAAATTGCGAATTAGTTGAAAATGAACCCATAATGTTACAATTTGTAGAGTAAATTAATAAACTTTTTTTTCGCATCGCGTATTACTACCTGTTCAGGTTATACGCATATGTACTAATTACACTAGTCAGTTAGGGATAAGGAAGGTTGAACTTGGTGGAAGTGTACCCGTATTTACGTGGAGGTAGATTGGAAACCATATAGGAAAAACCACATTCAGTATAGCCGACCGGGATTCAAGCCCCGATCGCCCTGTAATGGGCAGTTTAATCTATTGAAAAGTGACGCCTTAGACTATGTGGCCACTCAAGCAGGTAACAATAAACTATATTAGTGCTCCATAATATGATATGACAGGTATTGGTATGCATGTAATTGCATGAATAGGCAAATGTCAATTAGAGTGAAGAATTGTCGGCCAGGTAATGACAAATAAAGGTAATACCCCAACTTTTTTTAAGAGGACCAATTGGGTTCACTTCTTTTAAAGATCTACGTCAAAATGTACTCTTTTTTTTTTAGTTTGGTTATCAATAAAATTTTAAACCTACGTTTACTCAATAGCTCGTATTTTTTAAGCAAAAAAATACTTAAGATATTAAAGTGAGCTTTGAATAGTTTTTTTTTGAATTTTTATTATTTTGCTAATAAAACATTACAGCCTCAATACAATCCCATAAAAACGTTTGAGTAGTTTTTATGGCAGTGATAATATTGAACCAATCCTACCTTACGAATAACTCGTAATTTAGGTAAGTAGCACATCTCAAACCAGGCGTCGCATTGTGGTGTATTTTTCTGTATTCTTGATTAGAATAAAGCCCACTTTAGTGGCAGAATGGTCTAAAGCTTCACTGTTTTGTGCTAGTCTTGGCTTCTAAAGAAGGGGAGATTGGGGTTCGAGTTCCAGTCGAGTCTACTGAGGGTGGTTTTTACTAAAATGGTTTGCCATTCTACTTACATACAAATGTGGGTAGAATACCTCTAAAATACTTCCTTCCTCATCCTTACCCCATCAAAGTAGCTATAATATATGCGTATTGCCTGAACAGGTAGTAAGACGCGGTGATAAACAAAAAATATATATGTATTACAGTGTACTTGAGAGCCATTAAATGATTAAAGCATATCTAGAAAAAAAAATACAAAAAAGTTGAAATACATAAAAATTATAAAATTTAAAAAAACCCATTTCACTGACCTCAATTTTGCTGTTGTCAAGTAAAGAAATCAGAAAACCGCAGTTGGATGTGATTTCTGATGATGAGCGTAATCGTGTATATAATATTAAGGTCTATCGGCCGTCAAATGGGCTCTAAACATTCACAACGATCTTTATTTCAGAACAAAGAAAGTATATGTGTGCAAAGGGTTTTCAAACCAAAGACATATTATATTAAGAAAGAATTTTTTTTTTTTGGAAACCCTTAATGGCTTAGAAATGAAGGTCACGAATTGTGTTCGACAACTTTGTTGGACATTCTCTAAATTCGCAAATTCATAAACTAAAGGACAGAATTTATCTCTCCTTTATCTTAAAACTGATATATTTATTAAAAACTAGTAAGATTTGTGAATTTGTGAAAATAAATAATATAATTTACAATGTTGCAGGACCACATATAAAAGAGCACGAATAAAATAAAATACACTTTTACAGAAACATTGAGGAAAGAGGAATATCTCTCCACCAAAGAGTTTAACAATCAGTTTCAATTTTCAATGAACTCCATGATATATGTATATATGGAGGTCATTGACAAATTAAAATATCATGTATGATGTATAAATGTACATCTGTATGAAAAAATATATATTTGCTTAAAGCTTAGAAACTACTGGTTTAAAATGTATTTCTCAAATAAAGGATTTTTATTTTTAATATTACTACAACTTCACAATAATAAGTTATTTCTTATCTCAAATAGTTGTGGACACATGCTCAAATGTGGAGATTTCCGCTTGTATAAATTACCCTCAAATTAATTTGAATGGGAGAATGAGAGCTGCAATTTTATATGTATTGTTAAACAACGACTAGATACATAATTTAATCAAAATCGTTCAAGTGTATTTTGAGATAAGATATTTGAACTCTTTTTGTCCTTTTGTAAACTAACCTTAATTTAAGGTTAGATATCAAATTGGTGACCTGGCGGTCTAGGGGTAAGGTGTTAGACTTCTGTGCTGGCGGCTGGGGTTCAATCCTCGGCCCTGGCACAGATTTATCTGATTACCAAACCCTTCCTTCACCTCTGACAAGACATCTTGTGAATGTGGGGAATGCCAGGCCTCCACCGTGGTTCGGATTCCACGTTAAACTGTAGGTCCTCCATTTCATCTCACAATCACCCTACCATTACACATTAGCGTAACTGCGTATAACCCTAACGGGTAGTAAGACGCGGTGCTAATAATAATAATAATAATAATAATAATAATATATATCTAATTTCAATAACTCCTTGGGGGGACTTGATGAAAACTCTAAGACACCAAGTTTTAGCCCAATCGGTAAAATTATTTCGGATCTAAGCCAAGATACAGTCAGACAAACAGACGGCATAACAAAAACCACCTTTTCTCTTTCAAAGCGGTCGGGAAACTATGACATTTTATCAACATTTTAAGTTAGAGATTTTTTTTACTTCTGCGAGGAGTCGAAAAAAAGTGAAGGTATGAAACTAGTCAAAGCTATGTACGTCATACATGTCAATATCTTTTCACCCATAGTATATCTTGAACAGTTATAAATTCGTATTCGTATCTTTATTCAAACAGCCATGATTGCCCCCCTCCCCCCAATGACGTTGTAGGCTATACTACAGACACGTCATCTAGTTAATGAGGTGGAAATAAGGGGAAGGGAGGTGAAGAGGGTTAGGGGTTTCACCAACACCAAACGCTCAACAGTTATTTAGATAACATCGAAATGTAAATTAGTCATAAATATTGTCAACATACCTCGTTTATAGCATTGCATTTTTTTAAATTGTCAAGTACTGTTCAAGTTATGAACCCATATCATAATAGTTACTCTAGTGGGGCAGGGATGAGGAAAATCATTTTAAAGGTAATCTACCCGAATTTGCTTGATGGTAGAGGGAGAATTCATTTAGGGAAAACCACCCTCAATAGACCTGAACGGGATTCGAACCCCTATCTCCCCGTCATAAGCAGACCAGTCCAACATGAGAGTTACGCCTTAAACCATTCAGTCAAAGAAGTGGGTGACGGCCACTTAATCGGGTTATAGTACTGTATTATTATTATTATTATTATTATTATTATTANCAAGGAAACATTACCATATGTTTACATACTTTACTTTCTCATACAGATAAAGTATTATTATTTTTAGCACCGCGTCTTACTACCCGTTCGGGTTATACGCACTTACGCTAATGTGTAATGGTAGGGTGATTGTGAGATGAAATGGAGGACCTACAGTTTAACGTGGAATCCGAACCACGGTGGAGGCCTGGCATTCCCCACATTCACAAGATGTCTTGTCAGAGGTGAAGGAAGGGTTTGGTAATCAGATAAATCTGTGCCGGGACCGAGGATTGAACCCCGGCCGCCAGCACAGAAGTCTGACACCTTACCCCTAGACCACCAGGTCACCTTATAGCACTGTAGAACTGTACTTTATTTAACGTGTATTCTCTAAAAACAAGTCTGTATTAATACAATACCTATGTTTTCTAAACTACTACATTTTTTTGTCACTGTTATTAACAGCTTTAAAAAAGGCATTATTGTGAAAAGAGGATGGGAAAACCACCTTTAGGGAACACAGAGAGTATTCGAGCCAAGACCTCCCCGTCATCGGCTGCGAGTCTAACAATTTACACCACGCGGCCACAGGTGCTGGTTACACAAGATATACAAACTAGCATAAAATAAAACCGAAACATTTAGACCCGCTTTAGTGACATGATAGTATAAGGCGTCAATCTCGCAATAGATTGGACTCCCGATGATGGAGAGACCACGGGTTCGAATTCCGGTTGGGTTTACTGAAGGTGGTTTATCCTAAACGGGTTTACCTTCCATCTCTACAAAACTGTGGGTACATTTCCTCTAAATTCAACCTTCCTCAAACCCCAACACATTTGTGTAATGTATGTTATAATCAAGTATATCTGCGTACAATATGACAGGTAATGAGACGATCAGATCAGCGCCTAGCTTAATACAGACCTGCATATCGCTTTAGCTCTGCGGCTTGCCACCAATTCAGGGGCGGCCTTCGCCTCGGCCCATGTGGAGTTCGACGACACTATTTATTATTAGAGGATGTCCGTTATCAAAAGACACGTGTCACCAAAAGTGAATTTTTAAGTTTTTTAGTGCTTATTTGGAATATTTGTGAAATCCTGGAAAGTATGACAGAATATATTTTTGTATTACTCCTCACTGACAATTCGAAAACATAACTAATTCATAACGCCTGAAACTCCAATCTTTTTTAAATATATATATATATATATATATATATATAAAAGGTGGGGTGGGGGATGGGTTGTAAGGAAACGCGAGCGTAATCAGTACAAACGCGTATAAGCTGAACGGGTAGTAAGACGCAAGGCCAATATTTTTTGTCTATATAATATGATGATATCAACATTTCTTGAATACTGGTCTTAAACACAATGGAATTTAATGATAAACTTTTTAAATTAAGTTAAAGAGTTCTCATAAAATTTCAAGGTTGCCCATGACAAATATTCAAGAACTGATGTGTAACAATTTATCTACTGGAGCAATATTTTAATAATTATATGTTGGCCATAAATGTTTTTCTTTATAAAAATTGCATAAATATTTACCTTAACCTTCGTCCACATCCATCCTACTTTAAACTACTACCCGCCTCGGTGGCGTAGTTGGCTAACGCGCTTGTCGTGTTGAGCTCGACCGCTGAGGACGGGGATATCGAGGTTCGAATCTCGGTCGGGTGAACTGGGGGTGGTTTTTCCTAAATGGTGTTCCACTCTACCTCCATGCAAATGCGGGTTCACTTCCTCTAATTCAACCTTCCCAATTCCTAGTGCATTAGCGTAACTAGTACTTAAAGTGTATAACCCGAATGGGTAGTAAGACGCGGTGGTAAATATTATTATTTAAACTGCTCCAAGAGGGATCCAATGTCAAAATAATTCCTTTTAATTTTGTGTTGGGGAATTTTACTATGAGCCATCGCCTCCCCTTCAATGTAAAGTTATGTGAATGACCCTGTATTTATGTGCCCCTAATTTGGAAAAAATTAGTTTGTGTAATGGCACGTCTGTATGAAAACTTCTGAGCGATAGAATCTATTTTGTTCAAACTTTGTACTAAAATCTATCTGTAAGGTGGATTTTGTCATTTATTCTGATACTTACCCACAAAATAATTGCTCTAGCTTTTGTTTTTTAGTATCTCGTCTTACTAATCATTCGGGTTACGCGCTTAAGTACTAATTACGCTCATGGTTTTAGGGATTATTAAGGTTATTAAGGTTATATTGATAGAAAGTGAACCCAAATTTGCGTGGATAGTAGAAAATGATTTTTGGAGGAAAAAACACATCAGTACAATCGACCGAGATTTGAACCGTCATCGGCAGTCTATTCTACGGCGAGAGTAGCTCCTTAGACCATGCGGCAACCGAAGCGGGTTTGTTCAATTTTAGGGAGTTAGGAGAGATGTATTTTTAAAGCTCTCATCGTCGTTTGTTGGGAAAATATATAAGTTCTAAGCTTAGATAGAGCTCAACACCGAAAATACAAGAATTCTTGAAAGTTTATTTTTTCATTTTCATTTCACTTGTTGGATGCACCTAACGTGAGATTTCTGAAACGAATGAGTATATCAGCGCATTATTATCTAACTTGCATCTAGAACAGACACAATATATAGCTCCCACGGGCCATTAATTCACTAATGTGAAAGGGAAAAACCCACATGATACATTTTTCTACCATGCTAGGAATAGAACCCGGGACTCGTAGCTCTGTAGACAGACACGTCACAGACTGAGCTAAGGGGTCAGACTTGAAAAAAAAGTACCTAGTGGTTTTGTTATAGAAAACTGAGATTAATGGACCGAGGATTCATTGTGTTGATCATTTGGCACTATCTAGCAGAATAAGTTGGTACTATCTTCACCAACAGATGGTGGCTGCTCGGTCAGTATGGCTCGATTGTGGGTTGAAACCCATGGAGTCGATTGGAGTCATTTTATTTAACTAAAAATAATTATTTGGTTATAACATAAAACCATTTTCGGGTGGTTAATCACATTTTTTTAGTCCTATATATCATCCATACAAAAGCACAAAGATTTAAACATTGTAATGTAATCTTCAAACTGTTGGAAAGGGGAAGAAGGGAGGGGGTATTGACCTTATTGCAATAATTAATTCGCTAATCTTGGGGTGAAATGTAAGCAAGTAGTTTTGTATCCATTTTAACCCGGATGTGAGCCGATAGAAGTGGACCATTGGAATGAACCTCTCTTATTCACGCGGATTGTGATGGTTGGTTGAAGAGGGGCTAAGACAGCACAAGCGACGTCACAAAGGCAAGTATTGTTTCCTCCCCTGAGTTACCACAACACGCTGACATGTTGCAGCTTTTGGCTACCACGTCCGAAAACTTGTTAGTTCTCTAACCCGCGACCCGAACAGATGTATAATATACCACACGAGTTAGGCTGTACAGTCACCATCATAAGAAGTGGCTGGGTTTTATTCGAATCCAAATGTAAGCCATATATGTTTTGTGGCGTGAACTGTACATTTCAAACTATTTTTTTTGATTATTTTTAAAATAGATGAGTATTAGGGGGATTTATTTATAAAAGAGATTGAAACCATATTTTATGAATTTTATACCCTTGTCATCAAAGCCATGACAAATTAAATATAAAGGGGTACTTATATTTTTTATTTTAATGCATAACATCGTGCTAACCATACATATTATCCAAGTATAGCTACACTAATAAAAATAAAGAAGGGGCAAAGGTGAATTTAAATTAAATCAGCCCTAAATTGGATGGATAGAAAAATGGAAAAGGATTTAGGAAAAAACACCCTCGATACAAATGACTGGGATTAAAACCCTGACTTCTCTGTCCCCAGTAGTAAAGTCTATTACGAAAATGACGTCTTAGATCATGCAACCACTGATGGGTGTGGATATAGCTTTATAAAAGGGGTAGGTAAGACTAGTTTAGAGAAACTACACCCTCATTAGTATGGAGAGAGGATGGGAAACCAACAGTTATAAACTACATGATAAACGCTCACATACCCCCCTCTCCCCCACTTGTGATTAATCTAGATTTTAATCTTAATCTTCCCATCCCCATAAATCAAAACTTTTGCGAGTTTAGCACCTTGGACCACATTATTTTGTATCAAACATTGAATATTTTTGAGTGGTATGTTACACACCCCAGTGGACACGTGGACTAAATTTCAAACTCATTAAATTTGGTTTCTCAGTGTTTAAAAGGTTGGAATTAGAATCTCAGCCGAGCACCAACTAAGAGGGTTTTTTCATAATTGATTTTTCACTCTCTTTCCACGCAAATGTTAGTACACGTTCACTAAAATAACCTACTCATTATTAATTATCATTATTAAATTCGTATATGCCAGATGGGTAGTAAGAGGCAGAGTAGGAAAAAATCAATAAAAGCAATTCAATGGCATAAAACAGTTAGCCAAAGCAGATTACTTAAATTGACGAAATTTTTAGGAAAGGCTCCATCATTCGTTTGGATTTAGGATGGAAAACCATAACCAACTGGGGGAAATCAATCCTCCACTGCGCACAACTGAGGGTCTACTCCTCTCTCTGCAGTTAGCACAGCTGTTTTTAATTCCACTCCAACCTATTTTATCCACACCTACCTTTCCACTAGGAAAGAAAATGATCGATAATTTACAGGTTTCAAGTAACGGAAGAAAAGTATAAATACCGTATTCGTATTAAAAGTAAATAATCAATAACATTAGCTACCGCTATTGAACTATTAGGTCGAACATGTTCCACAAATATTAGGTTTATTTAATGTTTCCATGTCCTAAAATGTCATGTTTTTTTTGTCCATAAAGACTATTACATACGAGTATATTACACAAAGCCATCAGATAATGAGCTTATACAGGTTAGGGGGAAGGGGTGGGTTTTGGGGTGAGAGGTAGGATTGGTTGAGTGACAAAATTTGTTAGCAAATAAGAGCTAAATACAAACAAATAATGACAATTACAATTAGAGATTATTATTTAGCCCCGCGCCTTACTACCCGTTCGGGTTATACGCTTTAAGTACTAATTACGTTAATTGATTGGTAATTGGGAAGGTTAAATTAGAGGAAGTGAACCCGCATTTGCGTGGAGGGAGAGTGGAAAACCATTTAGGAAAAATCACTCTCAGTTCACCCGACCAAGATTCGAACCTCGCGCTCCCCGTCCTCGGCGGTCAAGCTCAACACGACTAGCGCGTTAGCCAACTACGCCACCGAGGTGGGTCTACAATTAGAGATGATCATTTTTCAGTTAGCATTTTAAGATCAATGAATCAGATCATTTAATTGCACCCATAAAGGTTTTGATAGAGTACTAATTATGTTAATATTCTAGGTATGAGGAAGGTTAAATTTAGAGAAAGTGTGCCCACATTTGCTTGGAGAGAGAGGGTGGGAAGCCATTGAGGAAAAACCACCTTAAGTACATCCAACCGGGGTTGAACCACAAATTCCTCGTCATTGGCAGTCTAGTATATTATGAGAGTGACGCCTTAGACAATGCGACCATCGATGCATATATTATATTGAAGTGTTCATATACCTGGACAACAGCAGACACCACGATAATGACACATTCATCCACTAAAGCGCTGAAGTCGATATGTGAGTATGAGAAGAGAACAGTTTTCACCGTTATTGCTTTATTGTAACTCGTTTGATGATGTGTCTGGCTGGTGTTAAAGACATTAGGAGAAAATAAACTAAAATGATAGATCTAAAACTTGGAGTATCTCTATTGAATTATTTATATTTCCCAGGAAAATAAAATAAAAAATTTTTCGGAAAAAATTAAAGGGGTATTTTCCGGATCAAATCAATAGATCTAATCCCAAAGTTGTAATATAAGACCTAAATAAATGCCTATCTAATTTCCTAGCAAAGTTGCTGGAACGTTTATTTGATAACTTTTAAGCGAGAAAGTATCAATCGCTGTCAGGCCACACACACGGCTTGAATTATTCAATGTTCTGTTTCATTTTCTGGAACTACTTCTTTATTCTGTTTAGGCATATGCTCCCTTTCACCCTTCACTTACAACCATCCTTTGTCATGTCAATAAGAATGAAGTGAAAGAAAATTACGAAACTTCTTATCTCAAGGTAAGAGGAAAGCTCGCTGCTAGTTTTCAAATATCTTAAATTTTTCTTTTATTAGTCTATGAAAAAAGCTACAGTATATATATTAGAGAACAATTAAATCTAAAGCACTTTTGTTTATCAAACCTGGTCTCATAGCACAGCAAATATAATTAAATATATTTGAAAATGGGTTAATATTATATTTTCACGCCTTTTTTTCTATTAACAAAAGTCAAAATATAGTTGTTAAATAAACAGAGCCCTGTTGGAATATTTCGACTTTATTTTGGCATGAGCCATATTTTGAAATAACTCATAATGGAATTTAATATTTGGTTAAAGATGAAAGTATGCGCGGTAAATTCCTGTATACCAAGGCCCTCTTGAACTAATACTATTATTTGTTATTATAGTTACAACATACAATACTAATTTATATAAGGATATTTTTTGAAACGTAAACCCATTAGAAAACCAAACTCTTGTCTAATTAAATGTAGAGTTACAAACCGATTAATCGGAATATTAAATACCGTCCAAGATTACCCTAGAACGAAAACTCACATCAAACTAAGGTTTTATGCACTATTTAATTGAAAATTGAAAAATCGGAATAACAGAAATAGAGCATTCATAATAAAATAATCAATTTTAAATTGTGTTGCTTTAAAAAAAAAACTATAGTAAAATCGTTTCGACGTTCTAACTTCAATTGTTTCTAATAAATACTCAGGACTAACGCACTACAATGCTGTGCTATAGTCCAATTTTTATAGGAAGACAATTATAAAATTACTAGACTTCTTTTATATTTTCATAAGTGAAGTCATGTGATCTGTAGCTGTCACTTTTGCTAGAAAGTAAGTAACAATGCCTTTAAAATATTATCAATATTGACCGCAAAAAAAAAAAGCTTGTATCTCTTCGAACTTTTTTTAAATCAAAATCTTACTATACTTACACCCGCCTCGGTGGCGTAGTTGGCTAACGCGCTTGTCGTGTTGAGCTCGACTGCTGAGGACGGAGAGATCGAGGTTCGAATCTCGGTCGGATGAACTGGGGGGTGGTTTTTCCTAAATGGTTTTCCACTCTCCCTCCACGCAAATGTGGGTTCACTTCCTGTAATTCAACCTTCCCAATTCCTAATCCATTAGAGTAATTAGTACCCGAACGGGTAGTAAGACGTGGTGCTTAATATTATTATTATTATTATTATTATTATTATTACTACTATACCTATCTCAGCTACGAATCATCCTTGGGGTGAGATAGACTCTTTAGGTGATGTGGAAGGTAACACAAATTAAAGTGTTTTTTTAAACAAATAAATCAAATAATGCTTCATTAGATATATTTAATTTAAGTTTCTACATTTCGTTCTCTTAACAGTCCTGGTTCAATGCCACTAATATCATGGTAAATATTCAAGAACTGTGTATATTATTATAGTCAGGAAATTAAACTAACTTAAACACCTACAACTGAATAAATAATTTAATTTATTTTTTTACCAAAAAATCCTTTTTCTAAAAAAATATAAAAATATGATCCATAACTCGCATTTCATTTCACACCACCTTAACCTCCAACAAATAAGAAGTGTGAACATGTTTTTGACCAGCTTCGGTGGCCGCATGGTCTAAGATTTCATCCCAGCAATGTGCTAGACTGCCGATAACATGGAGATTGGGGTACAAATCCCAATCTAGCGGTTTCTTCTAAAGTTTTTTCCACTCTTACACCACGCAAATGGGGATACACTTAATTTAAATTCAATCTTCTTCATTTCTAACTGATGACATATGCTTATAACCTGGACCGGTAGTAAAGCACTGTGCTAAAAACAAAAACCTGATTTTGAAACGTCCTGTACGGTGGTGGTGTGCTGGTGAAGTAGTCCCCTATATGATTTATATTCGTGCGCGTGAGTGCCACCCGTATCTTAATATTCCGACCAGTTATTTATAATTTATGGCGCACACTACTGCACACTCTCGGATTAACTTCCTAGACGACTTGGTTAAGACAGGAACTCAAGAATACATCTTATGAGAATTGGACATGCATCAGTTATGGCCGGGTTTCCCCGGATTAACCCTAGTATTTGTTGGCTTCGCATCTTACTACCCGTCCGGCTTGTATTGTACAAATATAGCTACAAGAATTGAGTAGGAACAAGAATGGTATAGTTTAAAGGAGATATACCCGCATTCGCGTGGAAAGAGAACAATCTCATTACACCCAGTTACTGAAAACGGGGAAGTCAAGGCTCAAATCCCGGTCGGGTGTATTGAAAATGTTTTTCTTACAACCCCTCCATACCAATGTCGATACACTTACTCTAAATTCTACCTTACTTATCCATACCCTTTAATTGTATTATTATTATTATTATTACTTAGCACCACGCCTTACTACCCGTTAGGGTTATACGCTTTAAGTACTAATTACGCTAATTGATTAGGAAGGTGTAATTAGAGGAAGTGAACCCGCCTTTGCGTGGAGGGAGAGTGGAAAACCATTTAGGAAAAACCACTCTCAGTTCACCCGACCAAGATTCAAACCTCGATCTCCCCGTCCTCAGCAGTCGGGCTCAACACGACTAGCGCGTTAGCCAACTACGCCACCGAGGCGGGTCTTTAATTGTAAATATGCATATAGAATGAACCTGTCGTAATACATAAAACCTAACAATAATAATAATGATGTGGATAACTCGTACGAGAAGAAAGACGTGGAAGGGGAAAAAAGCTTACAGTATTACAGTGGAACCTGCTGTATTCACGTGCCTCAGATAAAAAAACAAACTAAATGTTAGCATAGCAAAAAATAGTCCCGTCTGTTTGCCTTAGAGAGTCACCGAATAAACTTTTGTGTTGCAACGAATAATAAGTAATTAGGCTTTACTAGTAAACATGTAGGGTTTCTGCTTGCTTTATTTCCAAGACAGCCGCCTTATCAGGGCGAACAATTATGTTCAAACATTTATAGTAAGGAAACAGACTCTATTAAGGTGTACCATTTTAGTTACTATATTGTGAAACTTTTGTTCAAATGGTTTCAATAGTACTGTCTGTATTAAACATTTATCTTTAATATTGATTGGTACTTGGTAGGTACTAAACATATTTTCTTTGTAGTCAACATAGATAACGTCTCACTATATTACTATTATTATTTCATAAGTATTGATACTATCTATCAAAAGTGAAGAATACAAGACTAAACGTATTCATACGTGAACATACGTAGATTTAGTAACTTTTCTAAATATTATATCATAAGATTGTTATATGAAAATTAGACTGTAGCAATAATTTTAAATGGCGTTACTCCCACCGAGACTGTAAAATACATATTTTTGGAAATGTAATAATAACCGTCAAACAGACGTTGAGACAGTCAGGTGCTAAGATAATGTGTACGGCAACCTAGTGGAGTCACATGGTGCCAATTTTGGCAATAAGATAAGTACCATTAGATTCAGATCAGAATACACTTTTTTTTTGATAGCAACAAAAGTTAGTAAAACAATTATTTAATAATAATAATAATAATAATAATAATAATAATAATAATAATGATGATAATAATAATAATCGACTTTAATGGCGAAACTAGGACTACCACCCTTTCTCATACCTAACCAAAAATTACAATTAAAATATAAGCTAAGCAAATAATATACATAAAAAATAAACAATAATAACATAAAAAAACTAAAGATAAATTCAAATATATTAAAGTAGCATGGAAACACAGTAAAAATATTGTTAAACTTTATGATAAACGAGTTATATTGAGCATAGTCTAAAGCTACGCTATTACACACATACACACACATGCACACACACAAGCACACACACACATATGCACACACACATGCGCATATATATACACACGCACACCCATACACGCGCACGTGCACACACACAAACACACAAAAATACGCGCGCACACACACACACACACACCAGAAGGTGTCATGGCGTATCACACTTATATTATTATTATTATTAGCACCGCGTCTTACTACCCGTTCGGGTTATACGCACTTACGCTAATTTGTAATGGTAGGGTGAAACCACGGTGGAGGCCTGGCATTCCTCACATTCACAAGATGTCTTGTCAAAGGTGAAGGAAGGGTTTGGTAATCAGATAGATCTTTGCCGGGACCGGGGATTGAACCCCAGCCGCCAGCATATAAGTCTGACACCTTACCCCTAGACCGCCAGGTCACCGACATCACACTTATAAATCTCGTGACTGAGCTCTCACGCGCAGTTCATTTAAAAGATCTAATTTCAAACTATTTTCAATTTAATTTTCTTTTTATCGTTGGTTAAGGTATTCTATGAACGAAAACCTGAAACAGCGAAAGAATATGAGTAATGATTGGAATTTTTACGTCAAGTCTTTTGATCTTCAGCTATCACTTTTGATTATATGTGGTTTCAATATACAATAAATAATTACTAATTTTAAAGTAAAATTTTACATCAATGGTGGTAAAAACAACGTTAGTATTTTCTAAATGTTTCTTCCTACTAGTATCCTACTATAATAGTATACAGTCAGCTTTTGCCAATATTGTTGTCTTGTATGCGTTCTATTTATTATTATTATTATTATTATTATTAGCACCGCGTCTTACTAACCGTTCGGGTTATACGCACTTACGCTAATGAGTAATGGTAGGGTGATTGTGAGAATGAAACCTACAGTTTAACGTGGAATCCGAGCCATGGTGGAGGCCTGGCATTCCCCACATTCACAAGAAGTCTTGTCAGAGTTGATGGAAAGGTTTGGTAATCAAATAAATCCATGCCGGGACCGAGGATTGAACCCCGACCGCCAGCATAGAAGTCTGACACTTTACCCCTAGACCGCCAGGTCACCTGTATGAGTTCTAAAAGATTATTCTTATGGGGAACTGACTATATGTAGATTTTCTCTTTTGTAATAATTCAACTTGAAATATTGTTAACTAATAAGATCAATTCTTCAGAAAGACAGAGAGAAATAGAGGGAATTAATTATCTTCTCTCTGAAAGCTTATATCTTGATTTCAAGTTTGCCTTATTTTGA
Organism: Timema californicum; assembly: GCA_902141385.1. Taxonomy (NCBI): domain Eukaryota; kingdom Metazoa; phylum Arthropoda; class Insecta; order Phasmatodea; family Timematidae; genus Timema; species Timema californicum. The sequence goes on from CABFOW010000283.1 coordinate 228,342, forward strand.
TTCAAATCTTGCTTTCTAAAACCAGCGCGCCAACGTTTCCTTCCTTAAAATTAATTTAGTCTCTCCTCTCATCCTCGAATTGTGAACGTAGCTCAAGACCACAGCTCACAAATAAATGAAGGTCTAATCCCAGTACTTCCCCGTCACATTGTTTTGAACAACAAGAATAAACGTACGTACCTAACACAAATAGTAGTAGCAGTAATAACAATAAGCTGCTTCCGATGAAAGCCGCCTAGATCTCGCGGTGAACAACATATTTAATGGAATATATGTTGACCCCCCCAATACTCGCAATGGTGGGCTTGCACTGCTCAAACAGGTGGGCACACGCCACCAACTACCAGCACTGGTGGGCTTGCACTGCTCAAACTGGTGGGCACACGCCAACAACTACCAGCACTGGTGGGCTTGCACTGCTCAAACTGGTGGGCACACGCCAACAACTACCAGCACTGGTGGACTTACACTGCTCAAACTGGTGGGCACACGCCAACAACTACCAGCACTGGTGGGCTTACACTGCTCAAACTGGTGAGCACACGCCAACAACTACCAGCACTGGTGGGCTTGCACTGCTCAAACTGTTGGGCACACGCCAACAACTACCAGCACCGGTGGGCTTGCACTGCTCAAACTGGTGGGCACACGCCAACAACTACCAGCACCAGTGGGCTTGCACTGCCTACTAACGACACGGGTGGGCACACACCACCTTGTACTCGCATTGGTGGGTTTGAATCGCTTATGCCGGGATCATGTTCAACTTAACGTTAACTTAAAGTTAGCTTAAAATAACTTAACTTAAAGGACCTCCTCGTGTGTTTAAATGGAAGCGATCAAGATGCAGTTAACTTAACGTAACAGATGTCCTGGAAGGTATTTTACTTTAAGTGAACGTTACTTGAAGAGTATCACGTGATCTAGCCAGCAAATCATTATGCGAGTGACGTCGACAGGGCTATTTAGTAATTAATGTGTTGGTTTTATGACCAAGGTTTACATTTTATCTTAAGTTTTAGTGATCAGACATTGAAACAAAGTAATTAAACCAAAATAGGTAATCATATTCTGAAAATTGAAAAATGATACCTGGACACGGGAATCGAACCCGGGACCCTAGACTTTGTACGTCAATGCTCTTACCACTGAGCTATCCAGGATTCGTCCCGTGCCCATGGTCATTCTTCACTCATAGTTTAAAACAGAGTATAAGATGGACGTGTGGAAGTCGTCAGCTTATAAACATGTGATTATATAAGGTCACATAAACTATGAGTGAAGAATGACCATGGGCACGAAACGAATCCTGGATAGCTCAGTGATAAGAGCATTGGCGTACTAAGCCGAAGGTCCCGGGTCCGATTCCCGTGTCCAGGTGTTATTTTTCAATTTTCAGAATATTATATCTTAGAGGGATTATCCCCACTAAAATGCATTAACAATAATTTCGGCTATTTGTTTCATTAAAATAGGAAAACTAAATTTATCAAAAAAGTTTAGTAATATATATTTATAATATCGATTTAAAGCTGTAAATTATTATTATTATTAGCACCGCGTCTTACTACCCGTTCGGGTTGTACGCACTTACGCTAATGTGTAATGGTAGGGTGATTGTGAGATGAAATGTAGGACCTACAGTTTAAAGTGGAATCCGAACCACGGTGGAGGCCTGGCATTCCTCACATTAACAAGATGTCTTGTCAGAGGTGAAGGAAGGGATTGGTTATCAGATAAATCTTTGCCGGGACCGGGGATCGAACCCCGGCCGCCAGCATAGAAGTCTGACACCTTACCCCTAGACCACCAGTTCACCTTAAAGCTGTAAACAGTCTCGGATATAACAAATAGTACAAATCACAAATCATACTCGAGAATATAGATGTTTGGCTCAAGTTGTTACTTTAAGTTACGTAAATCGTTATCACACGTATGTTTTCTTAAGCTAAGCGAACCTTAAGTGTACATTACGTTAAGTTAAAGTTAAGTTGATCGTGATGCCGGTAGCACTGTTGTGCACATGGGCTGCTCATGATGGAGACACCTGAGATTAAGCCTTTAAATATGAAAATTATAACAACAAATAAAGTTTAAAATCTCATTTTCTAGCTTTAAATGTGGTTCACTGGCAAAACATTGGCACGTAAAATAAAAGTATCCGAGTTCAATTCCTGTGTACAGTTTATAACTTTCAACTTAAATTTAATCCAAGTGAACATCTTCACGAATCATTTGATTATATATATATATATGAACGTAATGAGCCCATCTCACAGCTAGAACATGGCATCACATTTTGGTGAGCTTTTTTTTTTGTAGTCTACATTAGAAAGCAGTGCGCATATACATATATAATTATATGTATGTATATATACACATTTTAAAAGACAAATAATTATTTTAAAATGAAAACATCTTATGAAATAATAAGACTTGAAAATTGATGTACTAGTAATATTTTTATTTAGTCAAATGGACTAAATCAGTAAACGTTCATTAAAAATTATGAAAATAATTGACAAAAAACTAGTCTTAATAAGAGATGTATTAGTGTTAAGGTTTAATCGAGATATAGAATGTTGGATAAAAACAATTTAAAGTGCAATGACAATAAAAATCACCTTGTGACTAAAATCGAGATTAAATGTGCTATTAAGAATTACGATTGTTAATATGTTAGGAATTTGGATCATTGTTAAAATATACAAATGATAAAATAATATATAGAAATCTTAGCTAGATACCAATGTCGCTGTTACAGGGCCAGTTTAATAGTCAGATCTAGTACACCTTATGGTAGGCTGCCGAAGCTGCAACAGTTACCTGCTACTGCGGCTGGAGCCGCACGGTTACAGTCCCAACAGACCGCGGCGACAGTCGTATGAGGTGTTTTCCAAGACGCTACTTCAGCCGCTGACGTCAATCGAATTTGAGATGGATGAGAGTAAAAGTTATCCGAGTGAAAGAACATTTTTGAATATTTTAAGAGAGGAAGAAGATGGCAAACTAATTTTAACGTGGTTGTACATCAGTAGGAAAAGACAGAAGGTGAATAAATGCCTGCATATACTTGTACGTCGGATGTTTTAAATCTTACACACATGGATGTTGGGATAATAACTCACACAACACCACATCCTGTGAATGGGACATTAGCCCCTCCAGTTTTCGTTGTTTAAACATAAAAAAAAAAGATTAACACACAAAATTAAATAACAAATACGCAATGCCACTGTGGTTCTAACCACAAGCACTGCTCATTCCCCCAGTGCTGCGACACCAGCCGTCATCGCCCCACCTCGCAGACCAAATTCAAACTGCAGTAGCCCCATGGTTTCTTTGGTGCTGACTGACAGCTCACAGTTGACATTTGAGAGCTTTAAAAAGTTACCAGACTAAATTACGTATCCCTACGCCGAACCAGATAATCTAAAAAAAAAAACATGTGTTTATCAGCTGTCACTTTTGACTGTCAGAAGTCAGCTGTGAGCTGTCAGTCAGCACCAAAGAATCCATGGGGCTACTGTACGTATGCGTGAAGACTGTGGCTTTGACCGCAGTCACAGGTAGCTGTCGCAGCTTGGAAAAAGCACCTTTAAAGTGATACATTATATTAAATTAAATACACGATGACACCTACCTAAATTAGAGTCGAAAGGCTCTTACAATTGTGTTAAATTATTATTATCATTATTATTAGCACCACGTCTTACTACCCGTTCGGGTTATACGCACTTACGCTAATGTGTAATGGTAGGGTGATTGTGAGATGAAATGGAGGACCTACAGTTTAACGTGGAATCCGAACCATGGTGGAGGCCTGGCATTCCCCCACATTCACAAGATATCTTGTCAGAGGTGAAGGAAGGGTTTGGTAATCAGATAAATCTGTGCCGGGACCGAGGATTGAACCCCGGCCGCTAGCACAGAAGTTTGACACCTTACCCCTAGACCGCCAGGTCACCTACAATTGTGTTAAAAAGTGTAACTAAAAATAAAAGTGGTCCTACTAAAAATATTTAGGATATAAAACCCGGTGTGTAATAGTACATTTAATTAGTTGATTGTCCGTTTTATAGTATGTGCTTTTAGAAAGTTCATGATAAATATGCCGATACAAAAAATGTAACAAATGCTATAGCTCCACAAAGTTTGTATTGCTCTTAAGTTGGATTTTGGGAATTAAATCGAATGGGAATTCCTCCCCCCTAATCAACAACCAACTGGAATGAACATAACGCCGTCAAAACCAAGAATGTTTGCGGTTCTGTTCTCCCTATCAACTTCGTAATGGGCTGTTTCTGAAATCCTGCGTGGAATGTCACTAGTGATTATTCTAAACTGTTCAACTACACCGTTGAAAGTATATATACATTCAACGACTACACATTGCGTGGGGAGGGGGAGGGGGCTTGGGGACATTTGTAATAACCATACAGAGATACCAATAATTAAAACAAACAATTAATTAACTTATATATTTTCTCGTAGATATCGGCTACGCTTATTATAGCATAATTAACTATTAATAACCATTATTTTGGCTTAATGAAATTTATGCACCACGTATTAATAATACCCTTCCGGTTTATCTGAAAATATCCACTGTCAATCTAAAGATGAGGAAGGTTGAATTTAGAGAGAATGTATTTGATTTTGAGTCTAAGGGAAAGGGAAACAATTTATATTAAATAAACACCCACAGTACATTCAACCAGAATTCGAACTCTGGCTACTCGTCATTGGCAATCATGTGACCACCGAATTTAACTATGCTAACATATATAAATTAATTATGTAATTTTAAACTTACAACAGTTTAATGTCTATAATTTTTAATGAATATAAATGGTGAATTGTCATAGTAATAAGATGAAAAGTTCCAATTGAAATATTAAAAAATGCTTATCTGAAGTTGTTAATTTTTTTTATAGCTATATGAATATAGTAATCGGCAGGTTGATTACAAAACTAAACAGTTCCATTTTTGTAACTCTTTTTAATCCTTGTCCGTGGGCAATTTGCATTTAACTACGTTAATGAAGTAAGGATGAGGAAGGTAGAATTTAGAGTAATTGTTCTTGCATTTGTGGGGTGAGTGAGTGGGAAACCGTTTATGATATACCCCCCTCAGTACACCTGGTGGTGGTAATAATATTATATTAAAAATAGACTAAACTTCCTATGAGGAGGAGATTGTAGTTCGATCCTGGTTGGGTGCACTGAGGTTTTTCTCCCAAACGGTTTCCCACTCTCTCTTCACGCAAATCCGAGTACACTTTCTCTAAATTAAACCCTATCAATCCTTAACCCACTAGCGTAATTAGCACATAGGCATACAACTCGAACGGTTAGTAAGACACGGTACTAATAAAAAAGCCACGCCTCTTTTTTTTAAATAAAATGTTTACTACACTATTTTTTTAATATGCATTACAGTCCTAAGAATGAGTAAATTTTAATTATATTTTTTAGTTTTATATGCCCTTATTATGTTTATTTTAAACCAAAATATATAAAAAAATATTTAAAAAATGCAAATGATATAACGCAAAAAGCGGACGGAATATGTTTGATTTTCACGTTAATGTGGATGCATTACTTCTAAAAACTACCCTTCTCACTTTTAATTAATAGATTAAGTAGTTAATTGCCTCGGTAATAAACGTATAAATAATCCCACTGGGGGTCACGTGGTGTAAGGCTTCAGACTCGGCAAGGATTGGATTGCTAGTGGCCGAGATTTTAATTTTAGTTAGGATCACTGGAGATGGTTTTCCAAACGTGATTTATCAAATGGGTTTTATACTCCCTTTGTACACTATACTAAGGGTGCAATTCCTCTGAGCTATCCTTACAGATTCCCTCCCTTAGAATAAGTCGTTATTAGTATACAAGTTAAACGTCATAACTAAAATTTATACTACCCACGCACATGACGCACATTACCAGAATCAGCGGACCCATAGGGGTCAGGATTTCCTAGACTGGCTTTACGTTGACGCGGAGGTCGGGGCCTCAAATCCTGGAAGGGTGTACTGACGTCTTATTTTCCTATAAGTTTTCCCACCCTCCCTCTACGCAGATGCAGGCCATTTTCTTCCAAATTCTACCTTACTCATATCTTTCCCAGTAGTGTTAATATGCGGAATGATCGGACGTGTGCAGTCCGATTTGCATATAAGATATTTTTTAAATACTAGAGCCTACAGTATTTCCACCTACGTTAGGTTATGTGATATGCAGCTGCATTTTTTGATAAATATAACACTATCTATAAAATAATATTAATAATAATGTAAAAGGCTATCAATTTTGATCGCAAAAGAATATGTTAGTATTTCCTAAGAGGCCCTTACTACGAAAATTGGTCTGTAATAAGACCCCGCACAAGAATAAAAACAACTGATTTGATTGTTGTCCCAAATTGTGGTTGATGAACATACGTTCATGTGAGCAGTGCTATCGTAAGAGCTGGTGCCTGCTTTGAGGACTAAACACTACAGGGAGCCTCTTCTTAGTGCTGTAAGGAACAGTTTGTCCCGGCATGTTGGCAGCCAATGTGTGCGGCAACCACTCAGCAAACAAAACACTCCAGCGTCACGAGTCTACTTTGCTAGCCACAGTTTACAAACCGACGCGAACTAATAGGGTGGAACTAATGGGAAGGGGAAGACGCCAGGTGGACGCAGCTTGAACGCTCGGGTATTTCGACGCATACTTCGATCTCTGGGAGTTGTTCTAATTCCTATACGTTCAGAAAGTTTCAAGTATGATCCTTAACCTTATTTACTGTTGAAGTTGCAGTTTCGAAATAGCTGAAACTTTTTTGTAATTGTTTTGAAAATTATAGGTAATTAGGTCAGATCCCTTCCAAGTATTCCTCGATTAGTTCCTTCTGCATAGTACTAAGTCCCCAAAAATTCAAAAAATAGCTTATTTTGTGAGATACGGGAGTTTTAACTAGTGACATGCAGGAATGATGTGAATACGCAATGGTGCCGGACGTGATCTCATACGTCTGGCTTATTACTGCCGTGTGTTTAAAACAAAATAATAGAGTGATAATGTAGGAGTAAGTAATCGGCAAATGTGTAGTACAGTAAAATATAAAATATAAAATAATGCCTTACAATATTTTGTTATTTTTTTCTAATAATAATCTATGTTTTTGTAACAAATTTACACTATTGTAATTTTATTTTTTTAATGAAATTTACAAAAATATATTACTATTAAAATGTGTATTTAATAATATTACTTCAATAATATTATTATGTATTAAAATATGTGTTTTTGATTATTATAGGATGTTGCCAAAATGCAACAGTGCTAGTCCTCATGTGTTTTTTCTTAGCGCCAGTCCCCGAAGGTTAAATACCTTGTACGTGGGCTGAGGCGTCTAATCTCATCTGATATGGCTCGCCGGTGACCGGGAAGGTAGGAGGTTTGAATCTCAGCCGGGTGTACTGAAGATGCCCGATGGAACTACCCAAATGGTTTCACTCTCTTGATCCTCGCAAATGTGGGTACATTTACACTGACCTTCCTCATCCTTACTACATCATTAGTGTTAATATGTAGATATCTCGGATGGTTAATAGGACGCAATGCACACACGAATTCTTATTTGTGTCATTTGTCATAAAGGTGCTCCACCATTTGCTGGTTGGACATTCCTGGTCTTCCACTGGCGGGGGCAGATATTGTTAGTTGTGACTATCTTTTAAGTCTGGCACACCATTGAGGTGGGTTTACTTCATCCCGATGAGATGATTGATACTGATGATGATTATGTGGTGCCAGCATAAGTTTTAAACCTTACTTAAGCCTAATCAAAAAGAACATGACTCCCATAGAAACAGTTCCTTTTCGAGTACAATACCTATGCTACAGCCGGGAATCGAACCTGGGACCTCTATATTAATAGCACTGCATCTTACTACCCGTTCGGGTTATACGCTTTAAGTACTAATTACTATAATGGATTAGGAATTGGTAAGGTTGAAATAGAGGAAGTGAACCCGCAGTTACGTGGAGGGAGAGTGGAAAACCATTTAGGAAAAACCACCCCCAGTTCACCCGACCGAGATTCGAACCTTGATCTCCCCGTCCTCAGCAGTAGAGCTCAAACACGACAAGCGCGTTAGCCAACTACGCCACCGAGGCGGGTCTATATTAATAAAAAGGTATACTGACCACTAGGCCGAAAGGCCGGCTGCGCTAAATTTAACGCTCACCAATCATCAGTATAATTGCTAATTAACCCTAATCACCGCAACCGTAAGTCCCCTCCCTCGTCACACTCATTTTTTTAATTCTAGACTGGCCGTTGAAATTATGATTGTATTGGGTAAATATTAATTAATTAAACTTTTTACGTTGATTTATCATTTGATATCTAATATATTGTAAAATATTGCACCATTGATTTAACAAATTAATAAGTAACACTTAACTGATTACACATGATTTAATTATAATTTGATTTGAACCCGTCTCATACAAATCTTGAAAAAAAAAATATATATATATATATATATATGCTCATTTGAAAACAGGTTCCTAGCAGCTTTGAAACACGAGATTCTACATTTTGAAATGTGTCCAAATGACCTAATTGTGTCGACGTGCCTTTAAAGAAAAAAAATTAATATATTATCGACACGCTACATTTGAAATAAGTGACGGTTTTACTCAGCCTAACCACACTTAGCACCAGGGTCCGGATTTTGATGACTTTTTATCTTTTTGAGAGGGCTGGGGGGTGTCCGTCGCTTACAGTGCTCATAAGCACATAAACTATGTTCATGATCCCATTGTTGTAAAAATTTATATTTTATAAGTTGTTTTTAAATCTTCATTTAGTCATTTTTAGAAATTTTCGAGTCATTTTAAGTCATTTATGAGGTGACTTGGCGGTCTAGGGGTAAGGTGTCGGACTCCTATGCTGGCGGCCGGGGTTCAATCCTCGGTCCCGGCATAGATTAATCTGATTACCAAACCCTTCCTTCACCTCTGACAAGACATCTTGTGAATGTGAAGAATGCCAGGCCTCCAACGTGGTTCGGATTCCATGTTAAACTGTAGGTCCTCCATTTCATCTCAAAATCACCCTACCACTACACGTTAGCGTAAGTGCGTATAACCCAAACGGGTAGTAAGACGCGGTGCTAATAATAATAACATAATAAGTCATTTATGTTGAATAAATATATTTTTAAATAGCTACCATACTATCAATAGTTTATAAATGAATTTTTTTTCCCAACACACAGCTGTCTGAATGAGACTTATATAATGGAATCAATTAACTTTGTATCCTCTTTTATTGTATGGTTGTAAAATACATATTCCTGGTGAGACTGCAATTAAGCTGGAAGGGATTATGCTGGGAGGGGGTAGCTATTATTTCTGAAGCAGATATTTGTAAATCAATAGTATATTTAGCAGAATGAAATAATTATGTTGATAAAGGTTTTTCATCATGTGGATATTTTTTAGTTTACATTAGTAAAGTGCGTGTTTAATTTAGTCGTGTGCATTTATTTCGAGTTTTTGTTCATGTTTTAAGTCATTTTCTGAAAATTTGAAGTAATTTTTTTAGAATTTTTAGGTAATTTTTTATGTATATATATTTTAAATTTGCAAGGTCATCAAACCCCGGGCTCTTATTATCGCCTTAGTTGGAGCGCGTCTTATCGGTAATTACATCCCTACCTTCTCCATGTTTGAATTTACACCAATGGAAATCTTCCAAATTCAGATTGTGAAAAAGTCCTTAGCAGTTTTTTTGTTTCTACTTCTTTCAGATTTGTTTCCTAATTTTTTACACACTAACGACAAAATGTACTAAAATGTTATGAATGCGGGATGGGCGCCAATTAAAACGTTCTTGAATTATTTAGATATATATGCCCAGCAATGGGCGACAACTAAAATGCTACGGATTGATTTTCCCGCTATTTGCACCAATTAAAGTGATACGGAATATAATCGTGATATTGCTCTGTTATTGAGTAGTATCTATAACGATATTGGGTTTTGCGATGATGACGACGTGAGCATGCCTTACTGCGCACTTGCTCGCGGTATGTAATATGATTATTTCTGATATTTAATATTATTAAGTAAACAGGACTGTTGATATTGCACACGATTTATTTGAATGATTACACCTTCGGTACTGAAGATATGATGTCTAAAATAACAGCTTTTTGCTAAATTTACAGATTGCTTTTCCATGATTTTTCTCTCTAATATATTTAATGTACTCTATGGATTTAAGTTACTGGCACTGTGTGTATTCATATGCATAAGTGGCTTATACATGATCTACCCCTTGCTTCTTGGATCCCTTGTCACCAGTGTTAAAACTGACTAATGGAAAACTCCTGGCAACAGGTGTTGTGAAGGCTAGATTCCTATTGGGTAGAGGGACCCAGCGTCACAAATTTTTGTAAACACAACGGAGTTTATCTTTGAAAGAAAAATATTTTTTATGGTGCAATATATTGATATTACTTCTGAAAAGCGCGTGACTCTCTATGGATGAATTATTAAAAGGATATTTATATACAGTTTATCTAAGAAAAATACACTTCATTGATGACCTTTTTAATACATGAGAGGAGTCCAAAACAGTATCATTACAATACTGATACATTATTTTAAATTACTTTCCTCATCTATAAATATACATGTAAAAAATCTTCTAATTAAAAGTGATCTTGAATTGACCAATCCCTAATATTCTTGAAGTACATTAATAGATATTGAATACAATACAAATCATATTTCAAATATTTGTTTTTCCCACAGCGTCTAAATACCCGTCCTCTCAATATAAATTTTAGTGACACTCATGCGGTAGAGGTGAGGGAGATAGGGTTTAAAGGAAATGCACCTGCATTTTCATGGAAAAAGATCAGAAAACCACTTAAGGGGGGAAAAAAGGTCATAATACTTCTAGCTGGGACTAGAATCTAGCCCCTCCATCACTAATAAACTGTATTAGACTAACCTGAAATTCAATCCACGTGGCCGATGATACGGGCCACAAATATAATATACACTTATTTTATAAATGAATATCCCTAGTTTTGGCATTTATAGTAACCTATTTTATTTGAAAACAATCTTGATAAATTAAATATTACATCACATGTTTTAATTGTTGAGCTATCTAACTTAACAGGAATACTCTTTTGGTATGTGAACGATGTCTATACAACTAAGAGTCATGGTTTCAATTCTTGGCGTAGACAAAAAATGTATTATTGTATTATTAATTGTCGGACAGAGGAATGGATGCTGTATATGTTTTAAGTTAACTTTTCTTAAAAGTCATGTCTTTATATGATCAGTTGTTTAAGAAATGGCACGTTAAATACCTCTAATATAATATAATATCTTTTGGCTCATATATCTATTAAAAAAGTTGTTATTGCTATGAAAGACTTGACTTAAATACTAGGCATGAAACTCTAAACAAAGAATATTTTGAGATTTGTTTATATTTTAGCTGTGAGTTTTAATTTCCTCTTCCAGAAAAAAATATTTTCCCTTTAAATGTATATTTTGCTGGGAAATTCATGTGATGATTGGCCTAAAGGCCAATTTAATATTATTCGTCAATTGTGAACTATATTCACCCTTTATATCCTTCTTGCAGCCCTGTCCCAGTTACGTAACTCAACTACTTTGATAATTAATGGAAATACATAAAGTTAAACCAACATGTAAATGAGATATGCTTGGATATCAGCTGAATTAGAGGGATCAGTTTAATGTAATGGGGCAAAAAAAAGTTAATCATGAATTCATAACGTAAGTTCCCGCTTCATCCATTAGGATTACCCTCAAACAATGTTAGAGTGGTTAGAGAGGCTGACTTAGGATCTAGATTTGAAATTGAATGGCTACGTTTTCATTTACAAAATGATTTAAACAAACATTACACTGCATATTACTACTCATTTGGGCCCCGCATTTGTTTACACTAATGGTGTCGGATTTATGAATGTAGAAATACACCTGTATTTTCCTGGCGGGAGAGAGAGATACTATTTAGGAATAAACACCCTCAGTAAGTCCGGTTGGGATTTGAAACTTGACCTTCACGTCATCGGCAAACCAGTATAGGTGAGCTCAACGACACAAGTATAATATAATAGTAGTTAATGGTTTAAGCTAAGAGAAAAGGGCGAATAAGGTAGTTTAAAGGAAATGAACGCGAATAAGTATAAGGTAATCAACTACGCTTAATTTTAGGGTTAAATATCTACTTCCAAAAACACCTAGGAGAAACCTTATGAAAACCCCAAATCCCAAGTTTTAGTTGATTGGTCAAATGATTTCGGCTCTAGGCCGAGGTACAGACAGATGAAATCGAAAAAAACACCTTTTTAAGTTCAGTAGATCATGGAACGTTGATATATATCAATATATTTATTTAAATTTATTTGATGGTCTCATTACTTACTCTGAGGGGTTGTGAAAAAGTAATAGTAGCTTTTTATCTTAATTTATTTGAGGTATAAGTACATGGGAATTTTTCCCATATCTTCCAGGTTCCTTCACATGCCACAATTGACATGGGACCGACAGCTTTGCTGCCCCTCCAAAGGAAGTTGTACTACGGATTTTTATCGCTCAAGAAAAATCCGTCAACCCCATTTGGGTTTGAACCTAAGAATATCGGGTCCTAAGGCGAGAACTTTAACCCAACACCACCGAGGCCGACCATAGTAATCAAATAAGCCTACGCTAAACCTTCAAGATCTGATATATTTTCTCTTTCACTGTACTTACAAAGAAAAAATATATATTTGTATTCTGAGTTTAAAGAAAAGTTACAAAATATATTCGGAGATAATTAGAACGCAGTTTCCTTTCACCAAAAAAAGTAAAAATAAAATTCATTTTATCAATATGACACTAAATTGACCTTTAGATATATTTGTATCAATGAGAGTTTTGTTTTCAAACAAATAGCAGTCATTGTTTAATGCAATAATTTAGGGCGAAGTTGGTGCTTGAAAATGCGATTACGTTTTGCGGAAATAACACGCCATTTTACATTTAAATTAATTGACAACGCTCAAACATCGGATAACACATTGAAAATAAAAACTTGACGTTATGAATGAAATGCGCCGAGTTGAATAAACTATGTAACTATTTAAAATAAGCATTCACGTGGGATGACCGCCTCTATGATCTAGTGGCCAAAGTTCCTTCGTATAGGTTAGGAGGTCCTGGGTTCGTTCTCGGCGCTTGCAGATTTTTCGCGAAGTGGTGGATCTGGAATGGGTTCAATTAAGCCTCGTGAGGACAATTTAAGATAGACTTGAATGAAAAAGTAGTGGTTAAGGTTTAGAAAACTGAGATTATCTGTCTTAGAGTTTGTTGGGCTGACCACATGACACCCTCTATAAGATTTATTTGGAACTACCTTCTCAAACAGATGGCGGACGCTCGGTCGGTTTGACTCGAATGTGGACTGATGACTTAGAGTACTTTTAACATGGCACTACGTTGTATATTACACTAAATACCCCTTTTGATAGTGGTTTTCCAGTCCATTAAACTCTACTTATCAATTAAAATGTTGCACCTAAATTACAAATTATATGATTTCCTTAAAATTATTTAATAATAATTTTATGTATTTTTTGCAGCACATGTTACTACTCGTGCGAGCGGTACACATTTAATTGCACAAATGGTGTAGTGATAAGAAAGTAAATTTATGTAGCCATTTTTATTTAGAAAATACACGTTCCACAGATGGTAAAAACAAATTAGCAGCGAAGCTCCCATGATAGAAAAGTTATTTATTACCTAAAATACCCACATAAGCCAATCTTGAAATGAAAAGTATAAAAAACCACCTTCATATGACAAATAGGTGTAATGTGTTGACGGATGCGAAGGTGATGTCACACAATGACATGAACCATATCGAGAAAGGCTCGGTATAGAGTCGTTGATCGAAGTGGCGGTCATTGCAAGGGTGGGATAATAGGGGTGGGAGTTTCCGGGTTTAAGGGTAGGTGCCGCGACAGTTGTGTCAACATTTAGAAGAGGTCTCGCCTACCTCTCTGGTTGTTATTATTATTACAAGGGTTCGGGCAAACATTTCCCTATTATAGAACAGACGTCTCAAGGTTGATGATGTACAAGTGGTATGAAGGGGTATGCACACACGTAACTAGGTACACATTTGTACAACACTATTTCAAATGTACACCTCGTTTAACCTGAAGGGTATCTCATAGTGGGATAGTTCACGATAAACTTGTTACCTTATAGTATAGACGAAGGGTACATGAAGTTAAATTATTATTGATAGAAATATTCCCAAGAAAAATGATTTGATAAAAGAAATGAGCCATAGAAAAATCATAAATTCTATCGTGGAAAAAAACAGACAAAAACTAACCTCTTCCAGGACCGGAGTAACGATTGTTATCGTATTTAAACTAATGGAAGAACTTACCTCGGTGGCCACGGTGTCTAACGCGCTACTCTCGCAGTAGACGGGACTGACGATAACGGGGAGATCGAGGTTCGAATCTTGGTCGGGTGTGCTGAGGGTGGTTTTCCCTAAATGGTTTTTCATTCTCCCTCCAAGAAAATTCTTGTACACTTCCTATAAATATAGCCTTCATAATCCCTAAGCACATTAGCGTAATAGGTGCGTAAGCGTATAACTCGAATGGGTAGTAAGACGCGGTGTTAATAAAAAAAAAAATCAACAAAGAAATGGACTTGGTAGAGACGAGTCGAACATAGCAGAACTTTCAGCGCCGATGAGGTGGCATCTTGTCATTGGCTTGTATCTAGTCACGTGACACATTTTCTGCTCTTTTTTTTCCGGTGAGCGTGTGAATCCACAGTAAGGATGAGGAGGTAGAGTTTAAAGGAAGTTTACCCAAAGTCACGTGGAGGGAGAGTGGAAAACAATCGAGGTAAAACTATCCTCAATACAATGGATCGGGTTCGAACCTATCGAACCTCAATCTACCCGTCATCGGCAGTCTAGTCTATTGAGAGAGAGACGCCTTAGACCAGGGTGGTCCTATGTTTTTCATCCCAAGGGTCGAAACTGAATATCAGTCTGCACTACGTGCCAAAAATATATATAATATAATTATTTATACTATATATATATATATATATATATATATTAATCCCACTAACTTAATATAGACCTATAAACAACACTTAATAAACTATTATTTTCAATACTTATAATAATTAATGGTATTTTTGGTTGATGTAGTTTTTCAAATTTTATTGCCAAAAATAGGGTTATTAATATCTCAAAATATATTTGGAAATAAGCACGTAAACACTCTTTTACAAAACAACTTAGCACTATAAATATATATTTATACATATTTTTTATAATCAAATAAATGTTTAGTAAAATAGAATTATAACCGTTTTAAATACATCTTTATATTTAGGTCATTAGCTATTACAAATGTGCCACCGAAGGGTTTCCATTTTATTTCTATTCAAGATACTGTGAGAGCCACAATTTCAGTGAACGCGAGCTGCATTTTCCCGTGGGCAGCACCTGAGCTCAGTTGGTAGCAAGTCCGCCTAGTTAGCCAAGAGTCATGGGTTCGATTCCTGGCATGGTCGAAAAATGTATCATTGATGAAATGTGGGTCTAGTCTTTAACATTGATAAATTAATGGTCAAGGGCTGTATGTTGTGCCTGTCCTTGTCTTAAGTTAGATTATAAGGCATATGAAACTACGACAGACCTAGCAAAGCCGGTAGTGGAAAATTTATGACTGGAATAAAAAAGTGACATAGATCATAAGTTGAAAACATTAATGAATATAAGTAAGTAAAATATAGTAATATTAGAAGGAAGAAGAACCAAATCAAGTGCTCATTATGAATCTAGCGTATTTAATACAAGATAACGGAAAAATAAACATAAACACCAGACACTTTAATTCAGTACAGAATCAGTAAGACTCCTTTTATAATTTCGGGTGACCTGGCGGTCTAGGAGTAAGGTGTCAGACTTCTATGCTGGCGGCCGGGGTTCAATCCTCGGTCCCAGCAAAAAATTATTTGATTACCAAACACTCCCTTCACCTCTGACAAGACATCTTGTGAATGTGGTGAATGTCAGGCCTCCACCGTGGTTCGGAATCCACGTTAAACTGTAGGTCCTCCATTTCATCTCACAATCACCCTACCATTACACATTAGCGTAAGTGCGTATAACCCGAACGGGTAGTNGTGCTAATAATAATAATAATAATAATAATAATAATAATAATAATAATTTATAATTTCGTCCTCGGTGCTACCACTTAAGGTAAAGCACTCACCTCGGGACCCGATGTTTGTGGGTTCAAACCCAGCCGGTGTCGAAGGATTTTTATTGAGCGATAAAAATCCTCAGTAAGACTTCCTTTAAAGGGGAAGTAAAGCCGTTGGTCGATTGTGGCATCTAAAAAAACACTTCCTACTTGAAGATAATCCCCAGCTACAAAACAACAATGGAAATCCAACATAGCTGTCCATGATAAAATAGCGAACGGTTTTAAAACTCAATAAAAATCTACGTCGATGGGCATTTTATCAAGCTCGTTTAATCTGGTTCGCCGTGACAGAAATTCTGGGGGTCGAATCTTTATCAGATGTACTTAGGGTGTGCTTACCTATAGGTCAAACACGGTAGGAGTAGTGTAGATAGTTTAAAGCTAGCAGAAAGTTCTTTATTGTAAATATTGACGGAGAGTGACCAATGTCATCATATTCAGAAATAACAATTTTCATAGTAATAGTAGTCTATATTATTAATAAAAAGTGTTATAAAGCGAATATAATAATACTTACCTAAAGATTACTGTATAGTTGGATTTTCTCTAACTCATTTTAAGAAAAAAACTATATTAATAAAAAATTATGTTTTTTGTTTCTTGGTTATGACAACAAGAAATATTATAATTCATGAAATAGTACATTAAAAAGTATTAAATTCACACATGTATATTCTTATACCTGGTCACCCTGATAGATAAATATTTCTTATTACCTAGAGGAGTCAAACATAATATTAGTATCAAAATAAAACCTTTTTATTTTGTAAAGAGCGCATGAAAGAACACAACCGAAGTAGATTTATATGACGTCATAAAACGCCCTTGTTTCGGCTCGTTTAGCATCTTAGTTTGGGAAGAACGCAACCTTTTGGAAGTTCTCGTTTGAAAAGCATTTTTAAGTGAACCACAGACACCGCTTCTACTAAAAAGAAACAGATAAAATATGGTTATTTTCATAAGTTCGTGTTTCAATAATGTAAACATGGCAAAGAGAGAGAATAAAAAATAAATAAAAAATTGTTTTTATTGTTGTGAATGCTACAATAAGATCCAAAAAAATTATATAGGCCTACTTTTAAGCACCTTCATCGGTAGGCATGTGGAACAAACGTAAATCCTATCTAGTATGGTTTGCCACTGACAGGGAGATCGGGGTTCAAATCCCGGCTGGGTGTATTGACGGTGTTTCTTTTCCTATATAGCTACCCATCCTCCGCCCTATGCAAATGTGAAAACGTTTTATCTCAATTCTACTTTAATCATTCCTATACCATTAAAGTAATTAAAATAAGGATAGCGCACTTTGGTGGTCACATGGTATAAGGCGTCAGTCTCACAATAGACTAGACTGTTAGTGCTGGGGGAGCTGGGGTTCGAATCCTGGTCGGTTGTATATAAGGGTAGTTTTCCTAAATTGTTTTCCCCTCTCCCGCCACGCAAATGCGAGTACACTTCCTCTAAACTCAAACTTCCTCATCCCTAGCACATTAACTTAATTAGTAAATACCCGCCTCAAAGGCGTAGTTGGCTAACGCGCTTGTCTTGTAGAGCTCGACTACTGAGGATGGGGAGATCGAGGTTCGAATCTCGGTCGGGTGAACTGGGGGTGGTTTTTCCTAAATGGTTTTCCACTCTCCCTCCACGCAAATGCGGGTTCAGTTCCTCTAATTCAACCTTCTCAATTCCTAACCCATTATAGTAATTAGTACGTAAAGCGTATAACCCGAACGGGTAGTAAGACGCGGTGCTAAATATTATTATTATTAATTAGTAAATATGCGTGTAGCCTAACAGGCAGTAAGACGCTGTGTTAAAAAAAATGCTGATAGCCCGCACGGGTAATTAGATATACAAATAAGATAAGAAATACAAACATTTTAAAAACTTCCTGAGCCCCGCGGATAGGATCAACCCCAATAGTTGCTTAGACGATTTATTCCCTGAACGTTTAATTCATCGGTCATACACAATTTACTTAGCACTGTGAGCTGTTGATATAAGATTGACATTAATGTATGATGTTACATGCACTCGTATCTGTTTGGACATTAGTACACTCGCCATTTTGTTTGATGTGGCTTTTTATTCTCATCCATTCAACTTTAATATAAAATGTTGAATATCTGTCCTTGTATTCCATGGTAAAACCATTACACTAGCCTTCGAATTATTACGAAGACACAGTGAAAGATAATCATTTATCTTAGCAGTAATTAATCACATAGACATCTTGAAAACTACTTCTCTGAGCAATATGAAATAAATAGTACTGTACACGGCTGCTGCCCGCGACTTGGATAAGGATTCACATCATGATACGGATATAATCACTTTTTGTTCGCATCCGTGTTTTAGTTGACTAATTTCAACAAAAAAGTTTTATTGTAACATAACTATAATAATTACATATATTGTCTCGTGGAATTTTTTGTTCACATTAGTGAGAACGTTCAATATGTATGTTTTTTTATGTAATACCAATAGTTTTTGCAGCACACGCGGAGAAAGCATATTTTTAAGCAATTTATTATACCTTGTGTAAAACTATCGACATTTTTTTATAAGGAATAAGTTAAATTTTCAAAATAAAATATAACCTATGCTACTCGCTGATAATGTAGCTTTATATTGGTGAAAGAATGTTTAAAATCGGTCCAGTAGTTTTTGTGTTTATCCTTTACAAACAAAAAACAAAAAATCAAATCTTTCCTCTTTATAATATTAGTGTAGATATATTCCAAATTAAATTATTTTAATTTTAATAGTGTTACATCTCTACATTTATATGTTGTTTTGTATCTCAAATAGTTGCAGAGATATTTTCAAAATTTCCAAGTCTTCGCTTATCTTAATTACCTTCAAATTCATTTTCGTGGGAAAGAGAGAACTACCGTTTTGTTAATAATGTTATGATATGTCTAGATAAACAATTTAATCAAAATTCTTAGGGTGAGTTTCGAGAAAATCGATCCTTTTTCTTTTTGACCTTCAGTAAACTTTCCTTAACTTTAGGGTTTGATGTATGTTTCCAAAAATTCCTTGGGGGATGGAGGGCTTATGAAAGCCATATATATACATTTCTACCCCGATTGGTAGAATGGTCTAGGCTACAGTCTCAGATACAGAAGACAAACAGACGGTATCGTGAAAACCACTTTTTCTGTTTCCGGAGGTCATGAAACGTCTACATTCATCAAAATCTAGAATTCAATTATTTGAAGATCTCAATACTTTCTCTCTCCGAGGGGTCGAGAGGGGAAAAAAAAGAACTAATGTGACAAAACATGTCCGTGTCCCGCCTTTCATTCATAACTTCTGAACAAAGTATGAATATCTACCAAGCGAGTATAAACGCGTAGACATCCACAAGAACACTTCAAGGTTTGGTTTTTTCTTTATCACCGCGTTTCACTACCTGTTCAGGCTATACGCATAAGTACTAATTACGCTAACAAATAAGGGAGAAGGAAGATCGAATTTAAAGGAAGTGTGCCTGCAATTGCGTGGAGAAAGAGTAAAAAACTCAATGTGTAAAAACCACCCTTAGTACACCCGACTGGAATTCGAACTCCGATATCCCTGTCATTGCCAGTCACGAGAGGTGATGCCTTAGACCAAGGGTCCCCAACCCTATGCCCGCGGGTACCATGGCACCCGCCGAGCCTTTTGCGCCTGCCCGCCACTTTTTGACCACAGCTAGAAAGTTCTTGACTAATAATTTTAATCCGTCACTTTCCCCCCAAAAATCAAGTTTGTGCTTATCTCCAGGGAAGCTGTTCACAAGAAGTTGGTGATTGAAAGCCCCCCCCCTCTTACCAACCCCTCCCTCTCATTCCTCTTTCCTAGCCGACTCATTTTCAAAATTTACTTTATTACTCGGAACCATCATTATACTCACTACTACCATGCGAATATTTCCTATTTCCTTTGTAAATATCTTAACATGGGTCTACCCAACTTTGTTGCCTGAATAAATACAGAATAAATATATATTTTTAAAATGTACCTAAGCACCAACATGACGGTGGGTGGTTAAATATTTAATTTGTCTTTATTTTGGTCTTGTTAAAACCGTAAATAAAGCCATATTTTTTAAAAGTTTATTGACAATGACTTTTGGGTTGGTAAAAATTGTTTCAGTTGTTTAAATTTGCGTTATTTTATCTGCAAATTTATGATATATTTTTTTGAAATTTTAAACTCACATTTTTTTTTTAATAATTTGTATTTTTTTGTGTGTGTGTGTGTTATTTGCATTATGAATTATGTTCAGCTATAAATTTATCTTGAAACAGTGATTGGTACCCGCCGCACTACCACTAGTTTTAAATGTTCTCTAAGGTACAATAAGGTTGGGAACCTCTGCCTTAAAGCATGTGGCCACCAAAGCGGCTTATACAATAGTGAATTATAGACTAGTAATGTGCTTACAAACATAGCTTTTAAATGATAAAAAGTACTCCATAGTTCGTTTCATCTCACCAAATTACTTGTTTTATTAATAGAATATTATTTTTATTTTTCCATGTTTACTAGTCATACAGAAAGCAGATGAGATTCATTTTCACATTCAATTTAACTAAAAATTGAATTTGAAAAATATTTTAAAAACTAATAACACACATCAGTGCAACATAATCCTATTTATTAAATTATGAAACTTTTATTGTCTCATTCTTTAAAAATATATATATATAATGGTATGGCAATATAGTCTTAAATTTGGTTTGTTCATTTGTTTGAGGAATTTAAAGTGCACTTTACGGACCGACTGATTATATAAGCATACGAGAATTTCTATGAGCAAGAACGAAAGGGCATTCCAATTTTGGTGGTAAAGGTATTCTTACATGCTTTCCAGGGATAATTTTCACGCCACAACTGACACGAGACCGACGACTTTACTTGCCCTACGAAGGAAGTTGTGCTACGGATTTGTATTGTTCAAGATAGATCCGTCAACCCCAAATGGGTTTGAACCCATGAACATCGGGTCATGAGGCGAGAAATTTACCCCAAAACCAGCGATGTCAAATTAAAGTCTTAGAAAACTTGATCATTTGTACATTCTTTTTAAATATTTAATGATTTTGTTTACTTTTTATATTATTTAATTTATATTCAACGGTATCCGAAACCCTTCTGTGCAGTCAAGTATTTATTTTAAATACATATTGAGAATTTAGATATCGCGCTTTAAGGATATATGCATTTTGCTAATTATCGATTTATAAAATTCTTTTGTCGTAATGTCTGTATGTGTGATATGATTACAAAACTATAGTACCGCGTCTTACTACCTGTTTGGTTTATACGCTTAAGTACTAACTCCTATACTGGGCTAGGAATTGGGAATGTTGAATTTTGAGGAAGTGAACCCACATTTATGTGGAAATAGAGTGGAAAACTATTTAGGAAATATCACCCCCAGCTTTCCCGACTGAGATTCGAACCTCGATCTCCCCGTACTCAGCAGTCTAGCTCTACACAAAACTAGCGCGTTAGCTATCTACGCCAACGAGGCGGGTCATGTGATCTGAACTACGCCAACGAAGCGGGTCATGTGATCTGATTTACAATTCTCAAGGGCTTGAATATTTGATACCTTTTCCTTAATGTTTTACTGTCGTAAACTTATCTAATTACAATTTATCTCTATTATATTGTTATATTATTATGAATATCCAGAAGTATAAATAAAAAATAATTTATCTTAAACGACAACATCGAAACGCTTTATGACATAAACCTATCGTGACAGCTCCCAGAGGTTTTACTGAAAAATAACTTACATAACAACGGTGGTTTTCAGAACTAATCTGTAGCCTTATAGCAGGGGTGGTCCCCCGTCTCAACTAATCTCAAAGCACAAAAAAACAAGTTTTGACAGAAAACAATTTTCTCCGTGGTCCTTTCCAGACCTACTGCAGGAAACTCGCTCAAATGAACACTCTAGCGTCTTGATGGTTCACTTTCTTATTTCAATACGGACACTTAACCGGTAGGATGGGCAGGTTATGTTTACCATCACACCTGATTCAAAATGTTGGAATTATTTCTTTACTGGACGTGGCCCACTGACAGTTGCCTCCCCCACACTGACCACAGTGTTATAATGGCTTGCTTGAATTTGATACGGGAGGTCGGAACTTTAGTCCCCGGCTGGATGCCTCAGGGTATATGGCTGGCCCTTCTTCAAAGGAATTTTACATTTTATCGTTTTACGAACACTGGTCCACTAAAAAAAAAAGCTGTACTTATAAATCTTACCCCATTTGATTTTTAAAATAAATGTCCACCACGTCATACTACTCGCATGGATTATTTATATATTTATACGGTTGGGGTTGATTTGAGAGAGAAAATGTGGAATCATTGAGGAAAAAAGTACCTCATTATACCCAGCTGGGATTTGAAACCTGACCACACTCTAGTAACAGTAAACTATACCAGATGAGATCAGCGCCTTAGTTCACGTGCTCACTCGTGCTATATTTTGGGGTACATGCATATGTACTAATTACGTTAATGTGTTGGGGATGGTGAAGTTTTAATTTAGATGAAGTGTAACAGAATATGCATGTAGGGATAGCGGAAAATCATTTAAGAAAAACCACCCTCAGTTCACCTGTCTGGGATTTAAATCCCAATATCTTTGACATCGGCAGTCTGGTCTTTTGCTAGTGACGCGTTAGACCATGCGGTCACCATAGCGGGTAGCAGAATCGTTTAGAAATTCCAAATATTTATTTTGCAATCAAGATTAATTTTACTTTATTATATTGTAGGTATTTATAATATCTAACCAAATTGATAACTGCAGATCCCATCATTTAAGGTATTAACATGTGAAAGTTGATCTATATTCCATTCACGGTAGGAATTGACTTCTGAAAGGCCTTATTCCCTACCATAAATCTACTATATAGTAGGATATTGGTAGGAAAAAAGACCTTTCAGAGAGTAATTCCTACCGTGAATGGAATATAGTCACTTTTTATATTTGTTAGATATGTCCATTCATTAGAAAGCTGGTGTATAGTTATCAAACTGTGAACCAGCTTAACAATTTATTAACCAACCTTTTGCAAATATCTTTCTACATATTACATTTAAAGGCATACAACCAAAGTGCATTTTGAATTATTTGGATCTAGAATTATAGGGGGATATCAAGTAAGATACATAAGGAGAAAATACTTGAAATTGAATTTTATTATAAAGTATGCACTCAGAAATACGAGGCCCCGATTTGCTTTTACCTTTTCTTTTCCTTAACAAAATCTCATTTTACCTGCGACTGATATTAAAAAAATATATATTTCATTTCTACTAAATTTGACGAATTCATCAAATTTAATATAAATTAACTACCTTAATCTGGACCTTTTTTTGACAGCTGCTTTTAATATTTCTAGTTTTTTCAACTGTTCATTTCTTATGGCTGAATTTTTTTTCCTGTTTTTTTATGTGTGAATAATACGCTTGTATCTTCCCCGCTTGTCTCTTATAATATTTTTTCATTTTATATAAGGTTAATTTAAATTGCGTTAACTTCAAGGGACTTTAGTGTGTGCTACACGTGTTGCTTCTAGGCCGGGAGATCAACCATTTACGACAATTTAAATAAAAAATTTAGAAAGTGAATTTTAAGAACATTCATAGTCGTTCACTTTAAGGTGAGATGGAAGCGGACACCAGAAAAGGGAAGTGTTTTTGCAGTTTTTATGAAAAAATATGTTTTAGCCAAAACAAATAAAATATTGATCCAGAAGAAGCATAGAGTTTAATTTTCTATACATGGTGACATCAACAATTCCAGAATATCTTCCGAGGAAGGAACAGAAAAAAAAAAGTGGAAACCACAACGCGGAAAAACATTCCTAATGTACCCAACCGGCACTCGGAACTTATTTCGATTTCAAACATTAACACGCCAGTCGAACTTGCTGGGACTGAGCTAACTTTTATGATGTTAGTAAAATAAAATGTGTTAAAAAACTAAACAAAAACTGATCGAACTCTGAAAAAACTAAAAACATCTATTTATGTAAAATCAGTTACCAGAAGCTTTTAATAAGCACTAAAAAGATCGATTGATGGACCCAGCTCAAACCTTAAAGGTCTTGATTTGGTTCTAATCCTAGCCGGGTGCACTGAGATAGTTTGTGCCATCCTCCACCAAAGTGAATGTTGGTGTACATACTTAAATTTCACTTTAATCAACCCGTATCCCGTTCACTTTAAAGTGTTTTGGGGTAAAGTACTCGCTTCAGGACCCAATGTTCGTGAGTTCGCACCAAGCTAAGATCACTGGATTTTCCTTGCACGATAAAAATACGTAGCACAACTTCCTTCGGAGAGAAAGTAAAGCTGTCGGTCCCATGCCGATTGTGGCGTGTAAAAGAACCCTGTAAGGTATGTGAAAATACCTTTCCCGGCAAAATCGGTAGGCCCTTTCACTCTCACTAATAGAGATTCGGTGTGTAAGGCAACGAGGAACCAACATATTTACTGAACTTCCCATGAGATTTCTACCAGATGGTGCAGGAAGCACTAAACAGCCGAAAGTATGAGTGCATGCCCAGCTACGGATGAATATGTACCACATCAAACCAACCTTCAGCTTGTTTACTGAACAATAAGTAGAACTCGTTTGCTTTAATATTAGTGTAAGCTGCAGACAGAAAGGTTTGGCAGTAGAATCACAACTAATAACGTTATTACAATTACTATTTTCTCATTCTACTCATACCACTGCCCTTCCGGGGTATAATGGTGTATGGATTAGGAAGATATTATTTCGAATAAATGTACCAGAATCTGCCTGGTACGGAAAGCTAGGAAAGTTTAGTAAAAACCTTCTCACAGCACCCGGCCCGGATTGAATTCCCAACCTCCTCGTTTCCCGGCGACTCAGAACAGACCAGACTGACGCCTTTGCCCTCATGTCTGCCCGTGACCGATTCTTCCAAACTAAGATTGTTATAACTTGGGTTCAAGAACCGTTAAGGAATGTCCACAAAAGTCGGATGATATAAGCGTAGCTTCGGTTCACTCAACCCATTCATTTAACGCAATATGTCAACAAAACGAGTGAACATTGCCCAAACAATTTCACGGCAGTGAGTCCATTACTCCTAGGGAGGTTCCTATTCTTTCTACCCAGTAATTTTACTGGTCGGAAGAGTGGTAAAGGGGGGGAGGGCAGGTAGGGGGCGGTTCAAGACGCTAACTTCGGATCCAAGTGCTTTTGCACAGTGGGATTACAAAATGTGATCCCTACACTACGTGGCCCAGGGCCTTAGGGCAGTGGTATTCAATTTGGGGTGCACTTACCCCCACGGGTGCTTGGACGTATCTTTGTGGATACATTAAATTACAAAATATATATAGGGCCTACATAAATATTTCAAATTTAAAACTTATTATTCAATACATTATTTTGGATATTATTTATTTTATATTTAGATTATAGAATTGCTATAACTCGCATTTTGCACCAACAATTTTGGAGGTACACACTTGAAGATCAATTATTATATCTTGGGGGACGCTAACAAAAATGTTTGACTGTCACTGCCTCAGGGAGTACTTGCTTTGGGTGGACTGTATAGGTCGCTTGATGATGTAAGGAGCATTGAAGTTCGATTATTTTTTCAATTTACAAAATCGAATTTAGGAGCATTGAAATAGTTTTATTTTTCATTTTAAAATACCTATTTTTTTCATTTTCTTATGTAATTTTTCTAATATGGTAAAACTGTTCACTGCTCTCGATTCCAAGTGGAGTCTAATGAAAGATCCATG
The DNA here is from genome assembly GCA_902141385.1 of Timema californicum. Lineage (NCBI taxonomy): Eukaryota > Metazoa > Arthropoda > Insecta > Phasmatodea > Timematidae > Timema > Timema californicum. The sequence continues at coordinate 254,516 of CABFOW010000283.1, forward strand.
TCATCATACTGAAATGCGATGGTCTTAGTTCAAGCTGTATTACCTACCTTAGCTACGCGTTCATTATCTGTAAGTCCGTGGGCTGAGGCGAGCTCAAACATTTTTATATACGAGGTTTGGTTATTAAATAACCGGACTGATACTCTAAAAAATTGTATTTACAAAATTACTCAATGGACATGTTATCACCTTCAATGTAGTCTCCTCCACTATCCCTAAATCTCACCATAAGAATCTTAAAGAGTGCATTTTTTTAAATAAAAATAATAAATAATCAGTATTTGTCTAGTAGAATATAACCATGAATATAAACACTATAACCTATTATATTTTTAAAGTGTATGTGAACCCCATTTTTTTAGGGGTTTAAACATTTGTAGGGGGGGGTTTAGATCTCCTTTCACTCATTGTGACTCCCATGATAGGAAGCCAGCCATTCAAGAAAACACATACTCAATATACTCATCCGGGACTAGAACCACGACCTATTCAATAATCATTAAGGGGGCCAACTTAGTCAACAAGAAAGTATAAATTGCTTTCAGGCCACATGGATTAAAATACACAGATCTGTGTCTTTTCTGGAATTACTTCTATAATTTGTCTAAGCTTGTACTCCCTTTCACTCTTCGCCAACAACCACCCTTTGTAATGTTAATAATAAAAAAGGGGGGGGGGTAGCTAAGAGACTCCTTAGGAAAGCTCGCTGCTAGTTCTCAAATATCTTAAAATTATCTGTTGGGAGAATATAAGAAGATTACAGTGTTTTCAAGAGGAATAGTCATTTTCGTCAGGCCTTTTACCATAGCTCCTCAAATATGCTTAAAAAGTCGTTGCAAATGAGCTAATGTCACATTTTCACACATGTTTTTCTATTAATAAACTCAGAATATAGAGTTGTTAAGGCAAAAGAACCCCGTTGGAATATTTGTGCTTTATTTTGGCGTGAACCATATGTTTATATAACGTATCGTGGAATTAAATATTGCAATAAATCTGAACGTCTGCGCGGCAATTTCTTACATACCGAGCTGATACTAGACTAAATAATCTTGCCATTTAGTGTTAAATAGTTGAATACCACATTATATATGAGTTATTATTATTATTATTATTATCATTAGCACCGCGTCTTACTACCCGTTCGGTTTATACTCACTTACGCTAATGTGTAATGTTAGGGTGATTGTGATATGAAATGGAGGACCTACAGTTTAACGTGGAATCCGAACCACGGTGGAGGCCTGGCATATATATTAGTTATTTATTAATTTGATGGAGCGTATATTACTTCACAGCACTCGTAATACTTGGATAATCTGGTCTTATTTTCACATATTAAAATTAGATGGAAATAATGCTGACTGTATAGATTATATCACTAGCAGACTAAAAAAAAACTTCTTCCTAGTAGGATAGTAAAAGATAAAATAAAAAACTTCCTTTCTAATACTTGTAATTTGTAATTTCAAAACTTACGATTTTGAAGGGAAAGTGCAAATAATGTGTCTGATCTTATTTCCTGGCATATTTCGAATCGTTAAAATCACACATTCAATTACAAACGTGTGTTTAAAGTTTTCAATTGTGTAACCAACTTCAGGCTGTACTGTACATAAATAGTTTTTGCGAGCGAAACAAATTTCTTGACAACGGCTAGAACAGGACTGCTTACTGAGATAAATAAAAGTCCCATGTTTGATTTCCAGAATGTTTAAACAAAAATTCATGGATACATTTTATTTAGACTTGCTGTTTCACAGTTGAAAATACCGCCACCAGCATTGGTCTAGTTTGTTGGTGACAAAGAGGTTGGGGTTAAAATCCTGGCCGGTCTACTGATATTATTTCCTATGTATGATCAAGCAAATGTGGATATTATCTATCTAAATTATACCTTACTCAGCCCTACCCTATTGGTGTGAATACGCGTAAACCCTGGAAGGGTAGTAATATCAAATGAGAGAAAAAAAGTGTGACTTTACACAGAAAAGGTTTTTAAACAAAGTTTTGAAAATAGATATAGCCTCACTGCTTATTGGGATCAAGTTGCTGTGGTTAACTCCCGGCATGGCCAACGGCTAAGAGTACTAGATGCTATGTTAGTTTTTAAGTCACGTGCTGCTATAATCACTTTGTCAAACAATTACATGTTAATTATCCCTAGTTTTTTTTAACCAGAGATCTTATAGTTAAACTGTTTTCAATATATTTTTATGAATACATAGTTATTTCACATTCGCGTAGAAGTTGGATACCTAGGCAAGAATGAAAAGTGAGTTTGTCAATTCCGTGGGCGGTCGACAACCCGTGGGGGAGGGGGTGAATAGCGCGTGAATTTTATTTCCACTATAACTTCTGGCTCATCCAAGATTTTTTTTAATGTGAAGGTTTATAATAAGTAGGGTGCTAACGTTGGCAACTTAAGTTAACCAATCTGAAAAACAGAGTGGTCACAAAATCTCAGAAATAAAATTCCCTGAAATTCCCATGACCCAACTCCTGGTCTATAAACATGCCACCAACTGACCTGAGATTAGCTATTGTAATTAAAAATATTCTTTCTTAAGTCAGCCATTACATGAATTATATGTCTTTAACCTTACTTAAATTTTCTTTTGACAAACAAGGTTCTCAATACAATCAAATTTTCATTGGAAGAACCTTATCTGACAGCTTGTAAAGTTATTAGATCTTTTTTCACGTATTCATGTGTTAGGTAATGTATTCTGCAGCTGCCCCTTTTGATATACATACAATAACACTAATAACATAGTAAAATGCGATTAATATTGATCGAAAAAATAAAGTAGTTTCTAAAAGTCTATTCTTATGAAAATCGTACTGTACATGTATTAATAACTCGGTAAACGCAAACACGTATGGTTAATAATGTACTGTAAAGTTGCAGGGACAAATAAACCACTTGAAACAAACAATAAGCTTGTGTTCATGCTTTGTCTGGCTACGTACAAATACCACAACCTCCCGATAAAATACATGAACGTTTCACTGGTTACAGTGGCCAGGACAACCTACAAACGCTGGTTGTACTTCAAAAGCATTGTATTAAAATTCCATTCTATTTTGAAAAATAAAAACACAAAAAATAATAACTAAATAAATATATAATTTCTATGGTTTTATTTGTGTTTTAATAATAATAATAATAATAATAATAATACTTAGCACCACCCATTCAGGTTATACGCTTAAGTAATAATTACGCTAATGGGTTAGGAATTGGTGGATTGAATATAGTGGAAGTGAACCCGTATTTGCGTTGATGGAGAGTGGAAAACTACTTAGGAACCCCCCCCCCC
>CABFOW010000283.1:257897-298923 GCA_902141385.1 Timema californicum
ATTCACCCGATGGAGATTTGAACTTCGATCTCTCCGCCCTCGGTAGTCTGGTTCGACACGAAACCAGCGCGTTAGCTAATGACGCCAACGAGGCAGGTATTTGTGTTTTAACATACCTTTCAAAGCAGAGATTTTGAATACAGGTCTACCATTTGATTACTGGCCATGTTTATAGCGGTTTAAATGCAGCTGTATAATTAAATCATTAGTTTTAGCTTAGAACGCGATATTTTTTCTTTTATTTTGACTTATTCACTAAAAATCATTTAGGAGGTTTCATCTAGGGAAAAATAAATAACACTCATCGTCTAGAACGCGGGAAAAGGCGTCAGTCTCGTATTATTTAGTTTAATAATGGTGGGGTTTTATTCATGGCCAAATGTACTGAGTTTTTTAATAAATAGTTTTACATTCTCCTTCCAAACAAATGAAAGTATATTTAATCTAAAATTCACGTTCCGCATCTCTATTTCACTAGAGTAAATATGTGGATAGACCGATCGAATTTGGGGTGCAAAATTTAAATAAAATACAGCTGATCTGAAATATTTATATCGCCATTTTTTACTTCGAACATGTCTCATGTAAACTCCTATTTATACTTACTTTTTTTAACAGCTCTCTTATTATTATTAATATTATTTGGGTGTTTAATGTGCGCTTTTAAATACTTTCAGCTAAAGACTTCAAAGACAATCTAGGACAGTACGGCTGATACTTCTATCTACCCAGTCTTGACGTTTAGCTGTTTACTAATCGAATAGCAGAATGACCCTGTAAACAAAATAGTAAATATTTTTGTGAATGTCCCCGGGAATTAAACCCAGGGTCCACTAGATTGGTGTTTGACCATTTAGGGCTGTATACATAGTCAATTATCGGAGTAATGCCAGGCTCTCATTTGACCTCAACTTCTTGTAATTAGTCTACTGAAAGATTGGTTTATTCCGAGACTAGATTATAAATTCTTGTGGGTGACCTGGCGGTCTAGGGGTAAGGTGTCAGATTTCTGTGCTGGCGGCCGGGGTTCAATCCTCGGTCACGGCACAGATTTATCTGATTACCAAACCCCTCCTTCACCTCTGACAAGACATCTTGTGAATGTGGGGAATGCCAGGCCTCCACCGTGGTTCGGATTCCACGTTAAACTGTAGGTCCTCCATTTCATCTCACAATCACCCTACCATTACACATTAGCGTAAGTGCGTATAACCCGAACGGGTAGTAAGACGCGGTGCTAATAATAATAATAATAATAATANATTACACATTAGCGTAAGTGCGTATAACCCGAACGGGTAGTAAGACGCGGTGCTAATAATAATAATAATAATAATAATAATAATAATAATAATAATAATAATATAAATATAAATTCTTAATATGGCCTTTAGTTAAGGAGAGCTGCTTTAAAGAAGTTTTTCTTTTACCACAACGTCTTACTACTACCTATTCAGGTTATACGTATATTTGGCAATTACTCTAAATTACTATGAGGAAGGAAGCATTTTATAGCTGATCTACCCACATTTGCGTGGAAGGAAAGTGGGCGACTATTTAGGAAGAAAACTATAAGTAGACCCCAATTTCCCGATCATTAGTAAGCCAGTCAAACACGAGAGTGGCGTCTTAGACTATTTGGCCACTAAACCTGGTTTTAAGGAAGTTAGATGTTTGACCTTTCCACATCAAGTGTCTCGCAATTAACTATCAAGTCTACCACCACCGGCGGCTTCTAGCCCACTTTTGCAATATAATTAATCATTTGGCTGGAATGTCAAGGTTAGACTCCATACCAAATGTAAAAATGATTTTAAAAAAACGTGAGGTTCACTTGAGTGAAAATGAAATTTTGTTAAAATTGCAACATTTTCTAACTAAGACAGGCGAGTAGGTAAAACGTTTATTTTTATGCATATAAAAACGGACTAAATCATTGTTTAGCAAATATGGAACGTTAATATTTGGTTAATTATCAATCCTTCCATTTTGAGATGAGAGTTTAGTTGTTTTTTTTCTGAAAATAACCATAACTTCATATATAGAATGTACACAAACTTATGGTTTAAGGCATCGTGATGTTTTTTATTACTATTATTTCCCATCACATATATCTATCCAAATGAGCTATTCGCATTTGATTACGAAAGTGTTAAAATGATTTGGTTCAAAAAAGGATGAAGATACTGGAGATGGAAGTAGGCTATATAGTTATGAGTTTACATATCCTGTATTCATCACAAGAAATTATTAGAATAATAAAAACTCGTAGATTACGGTGGGCAAAACATGCAGCGCGAATGGGAGAATCTAGAACAATGTTCCAGGTATTGACTGGTAGACTGGTAAGAGACCATTGGGAAGACCAGACGCAGATGGGAGGATTGGACATGAGGGAGATTGGGTGCAGTGAGGTGGACTGGATAGAACTAGCTCAAGTTGGGCATAGGCGGTGTACTTTTTTTTAAGTGCGGCAATGAACTTTCAAGTTCATAGTGCCATAGAGCAGTGATTCTTAACCGGGGGAGCCAAGGCCCTCCGAAGTTCCAAGGCCCTCTGAGGTGCCAAAAAAGATTTTTGGGGGCCTCTAAAAAAATTATTAAAAATGTTATGTGCATATTACTGAAGTCAATTATCTCAAATTTTAGGTGTTGGAAGAAATAATTCAATTAACTAAAGCATGTAAGTACAGTAGAATCTTGATTTTCCGGAGTAATGGAGGGGAGGGGAAGCACGGATAATATAAATCAGGGATAGAACAAATATTCCTCATCTGTTTTATCACCACCATTCAAAATTCGTTGCCCTTTGTTTCTACTTATTTATGAGAAAAGGGATTTCTCACAATGCTAAATATTAAAACAAAGCAGCGAATTTGACTCCAAATTGACTCCTGCATGCGAATAGCATTAAGTAATACAATTTAATCAAGAATAGACAAATTAGTGGAAAGTGTTCAACAGCACAAGTCCCATTAAATACACTTAGGTTAGGTAAGTTAATTTCTGTTTTTTATTTATTTGTTATTATAATCAGTAAATAAAACCACTATTTTAGAATAAAGCGTAATGATTAATATGCTAGTAAAAATTAGGGTGCCACGAAAATATTTTAGGATATTTAGGGTGACGATTAATAATAGACTAAAAACTATTGCCATAGAGAGTAATTAAGAAAGTAAATGCTATAGTGAATATAAAGGTAGAATTTTGAGGAAATACACGGCGGGGAGGAATAGTAGTACATCATTTAAGTAAAACCAAAAAAGTAGGCTGCACCAAGCTGTTTTTCGACCCATAAGACCCCGTCAACGGCAAACCAAGGTAGATGAGCTTGATATTTGTTCGGCATGCCTACCAATATTTAAATTTGTCATAAATATGGTGTTTTAGCACCGCTTCATACTACCAGTTCGGGTTTTACGCACATATACTAATTATGCTAATGATATAGGGATGGAAAAGGTTTAGTTTAAAGGATAAGTACCCGTATTTGCGTGTAGAAAGAGTAGGAAACAATTTAGGAAAAACTATCCTCATTAAGCCCGACCAGGATTCAAACTCTGTTCTCCTCATCGTTGGTAGTCCAGTATATTGCGAGAGGGACGCCATATTGCGTTTGATAAATATATTAGAGTAGCTTTAATAAATTCTTAGTGTCAAAGATTTTCTGCCTTAATCTTTCACGGTAGTCGAAAGATGAAATTGATCTATGATTGTGTGATATAGAAGTTTTTCACATGATATAAAAAAAAAAGTTTCTAAAGGGAATCCTTCTTCCGAATTCACGTCACTGAAGCCAATTCCGATACCGACATTTGCTGTCCTAAACCAGACCTACCAAACTTCCCCCAACGCCCACGTAAACTGTCAAAGGCATTCTACATAAATAGAAAGCGCCGCCATTTCCATTGCCGTGGCGATATTAGATTCTTCCTGCCGACAATAGTTTTCCAATCTTGTGAGAATCTCGTCCAAGCAACAGGCTTGAATCGATAAAATAAAAGACGTTATATATTTCTAGTACCCACCCCATTTTTTTATTTGATTGTAGAAGTAGTTGTAAGCTTTCACCAAGAATCTTCTCTAGCCTTGATGAGATTTTAATTAAATACCATATAGGAAATAAGATTTCAAATATAAATACCGTAACAAAGTTAGAAGATACACTTCGTTGAACTTGGAAAACAGCAGTCTCACTTTGATGGAATAAATTATCGAGTGGTTTATAAGATAGAGTCATAGTACAGGTACAAATACAAAAAACAAACCATAACTTAATTACTGTTACTGTTCAGGATAACGAGGTGCACATGGCACACCTTAATGCAGCATTTTCCAACCTGGGTTCCTTGACAATTTTAGTTCCATGTTCAGTGAGCTGTGAGTTGGAAAATGTTGAAATTCGCTGCTTTAATGTATGTTTCACCCGCACCGGTGTGCACGCAGAGTAAATGTTAGGTTTGCATCGTCCATGTGAAAGTATTGGGAAGGTCGGGGATCAAATCTCGGCTGGGTGTGATGGTTTTTCCTAAATGATTTCCTACTTTATCTCCATGCAGATTCCGCTTTTCTCGTTCCTACACCATTAGTAAATAAACAATTTAATTTCGGGGTTTATTATTGTTATTATTATTATCATTATGACAACTACCCGTGCTTCTTGTCTTTCTATATGTCTGGGATACCCACAATGGTGATGGGTAAGGTCCAATTTAAAGGAAGTGTACATACATTTGTGTAAAGAGAGAGGAATAAAACAAGGAAGGAAGAATCACTTCACTACACACTTTCGAGATTTGAGCCCCGACCTACCAGTCACTAACAATCAGGTATATTGCAATAATGACGTATTAGACTGTATGACCAAGGATGCGGTGATAATGTAGTCTTGTATGGTACTTACCGCTCTACCAATATTTAGAAATAAATTAGTGTGTAAAAGTTAGAAATTGACATATTTTTTCTTTTGAATCGCTTCTGAAATAATCGGAGAAAAGTAAGGGCATTAAAAATCCCCTTTAATTTTCTAGTTAAAGGTAAACGTTGTAACAACGTCTCCCTGTGTTATTTCGTCTCATACTCTTTTCGACACGCGCGGGCTCGGTGGAGTATTTACCAACGGGGCGGTGCATTATGAGTGTTGTTTATGATGCTGGCTGAGGCGCTTCTATTGAATGGGGCGCCTTGGAATGTCAGACACGTGCTCACCTGGTTCCCCTTGTTTACATTCTTGACAAGAGTTTTCCGAATCCCTTGCGGGTGAGGCAATACATTCCGATTCAGTGGAACAAATTGTGTACGAAACACTTCAAGATGTTGGAATAAATATTTGTTATATTTTTCCTATATTGGCCAAAATAAATAAAATACCGCTTCATTGGTTAAAATTAATTTAATCTTACCCAACTAGTAATTTTGATAGTTCTTGGATCTTTATTATAATACTAAGGAAGAACACTCCGCAAGGAATGCTATGCGTGAGTTCCTGAGGTCCACACAACTTCCCTCTCTGGGATCGCTAGGTTAGCGCGGTCCAGACTTCCCAACCTCTAGAAAGGTGGGTCCACCATCTGAGTCAGAGTGGGTCCTTTGTCTTGGGTGCCAACCCGGGGTGGTAGGCGGCGAAGAACGAGAGGGACACCCCCTTTGTGGTTTGTTGGGATCAGTGGAGGAAGGAAGGGACACCGAAACCTAGTGTGAGAATCAAATCGAAGGTGACTTTGTAGATGTAAACGCTTAGGGAGACCCAAGATAGTTAGCTAAACTCCTTGGCTATGAGAATATGCTGGTGGAGGACAACCCAAAAATGCTCCATGATAAAGAAACCGGTCCGACGCAAGAGACGGCTTGTCGACTCAATTTTCAAATTCCAATAATGGATTAAAAGAACAGAGACAAAGTATAATTCAGCCAAACGTACACGCGAGAGTGAGGGGGAAGGTGAAACAGTACAATGAGCAAGAAGGAAATCAAGGCAGAGAATATCTACAAAGACCTCATGGAATTTGTAGAACGGACCCTGCCAATAGACGGGTAAACAACCAAGCCATTACTTTATATACTGAATATGCTTAAATATTTGTGTAATGTTTGAGATTGAAAGGTCTTTACAATACTACAAAATAGATAGTATCTATTGTATTTTAAAAATAAATTCATTTATAGTATAGAATTATTAGAAAACAAATGTATTTATCATTAGGATCAGCTATGACCCAAATGGAAATTAATGCAACTTTACTATACATCCTGTACTGTTTCCAGCCTGGGGCTGTTCTGTATTAAAGTCATATTATATTTTCCACTACCGGTTGGCTAGGCCTGTCATAGATTTATAATATATATAATTTAACTTAAGACTAGGACAGGCACAAAATCCAGTCCCCGGCCGTTAATTTATCACTGTGAAAGGGTAAACCAATATTTTACCAACTATAAATTTTCGGCCATGTCAGGGATAGGAAACCGGGTCACTTAAGCCCAGTAGACAGACATGCTATCGACTTAACTAAGGTGTCGGATTGTTATGAGTGTAACTGAAGGTATAAAATATTATTAGCTAAAGAAAAAATAGTTGAAAAAAATATAGTGTAACGTAAATTGATAACTAAACAAAGTACATTATTTTCATAATAAAAAAAATCCAGGTTAAACAGGTCAGCAAAGTTGCGGGGGGGTTTCCAGTTATGCCATGGTATTAAGAGGGCTAAAGTCCTCATTTGACAATTTAGGCCCATAAAATTGATTGATACTAGGTCTGACAAGAATATACACATTCGTATTTAAGAGAGACATGATTGTTATTTAAAATTTTTTAAATATATTTCTTAGCACCACGTCTTACTACCCAATTGAGCTATACGCCTATGTACTAATTACGTTAACGGTTTTAGAGATTAAGAAGGTCATATTGAGAGTAAGTGTACCCGCCTTTGCATGGAGGGAGAGTGTAAAACCATTTTGTGGGGAAAAAACCACCCTTAGTACACCCGACCGAAATTTAAATTTTTGTCTCCACGCCATAGTCAGTCTAGTCTATTTCGAGAGTAGTGTGTTAGACCACGCAGCCGCCGAAGCTGGTTTCGAAATATTCTTCATGCCAAAAAGAAGGTGAAAGCTATCACCATATTGTGCCTGAAGGATTAAAAACCCTACATTTTGTGTTATATTTTAAAAATAATTTTATGAAAGGTTTAAATTATCTCATTTTAAACTAAGTTTCATGTGTAACGTTGGAGTTTTGTGTTCAAAGAAAACGGCCTGAGACATATATATATATATATATATCCTTTTTTTTTAAATCGGGTCACAAAGGAAAAATCTAAAATAATGAAGGATTATTTGAGAGGTTTCGTTCCAAAAAGAAATACCGCAGTGTGAGGTTTTTACCTTTCAGCTAGACTGTGCTCTCTTGACTCTTTGAGGTACTACACAAAACATTATGTTGATTGATAGCGACCGATTTTCTGCAAGAGGCAGCCCTTTTATTCAGTTGTAAAACGTAGACTGTGAACAGTGTTCCTTTTTTGAATCGAGAAAGCTATATTGTCCCTGTTCATTTCATTTGCTTCCCTCTTTCCTGTACCTTCTTCCATGTACAGTATACTATTAGATTATCTGTTTGTGTTTGCACGCTCTATTTCCGACGTTAAACAGACTACAAGATAAGTATATACAGGATTAATAATACGCTCTCAAAAGTTTTATGACAAACTAACTTTTCCAGCTTTTACAGACCATAAAAATACATTTTACCAATATTTTGTAATTAAATCTACGAATAAATAAGTCTATTTTCAATATTTTATAATATACTAACAGAAATACACGGCGTTGCCTAGGGTAACCATGAAGTGCATTGTATGGTCACCGCTGGCAACGCTTTCCTTTGCTTCAAACAGACGGGGGAAAGAAATCTCTTCATTTTATTTCTTTCGAACCAATTTTTAATTAATTAAAACATAATCTAAAGGTTAAAATTCTGGTTTCTATGTGCACATGTTTGTACACAGGGTCTATTCATTTTAAAATTTCAAACCTCTGCATGTGTTAGATATCATGCAATGCTTATGATCCCCAAATATACAAACTATTAGCTTTTATTAATATAGATCGTCACAAAATAATTATTAAGCACAAATAAATTAATACTAATCGCAAAATAGTATGAATTGGAGATAAAACTAATAAGGTACACTACTGATTTATGCTATTTAATTTTGCATTTCGATAATTATTGCAAGTATATTTAAAAATTCCTGTGAGTTATTAAAATTTACCAGGCTTATCACTGACTTTACCAGGTACTGTACGTACCCTGGAGGATGAATTTCAAGCAGCTGAAACAGTATTTTTTTGAAAATGATTTATAAAAATATCCCATAGGAAAACCCATATTCAGGCTTGTTTGTCGGGATAAAACCATGGTCATGCATGTGTACACCACACTGGTTATCAGCATTAAAAAAAAATAGAAACTCTAATGATATCCCACAGTAAGATGAAAATCCAATATTGTATCTAAATCAGTAATATCCCTGCGCTTTACCCACTGAATAGCTTACACTCTACTTTCTATAGAAAGAGCCTTATCTGACAACTATAAAAGCTACTAGAGCTTCTTTCACGTATTCATGTTTTTCTATAAATCAGTCGTTTTTGATAAATGTATTATCATTTTTTTACAATTATTTTAGAGTGTGTCACCAGGGTTTGAGGGCTGGATATTCCTGGTCTTTTACTGGCATTGGAAGATAATATGTAACCATCTTTTGAGATTGGGCAAACATGTAGGCGCGTTTACCTCAGCCCGATGAGATGATGATTATGTGGTTACATTAGTAATATTAAACTTAACTTAAGCCTAACTATCCAGACCATGGAAATCATAAGAACAATACCCATTTGGTCAAAAAATCACTATGATGCCTCCTGAAATCAAACCTGGGACTTCTAGATTAGAAGCCAGGAATGATGGTCAATAGGCTGGACGATTTAATTGATGTTGACCGGAATTAATATGTTCTTTTTGGATTGAAGTTTATTTATATGAAAATCCTACACACTTGTATCTGATGATATCTCATAAAATCTGACCAAGGTCCGGCGTTATACTTTCTCTATGTCCGAAAAAACTGTCATTGATGGATTTGGAGCTTCCCCTTACACAACGATAAATTAACGGCCGGGAATTTTGGTGTTGTGTCTATTCCAAAGTTCGTGCCTTGTATCTACATGGGGTGGACACATATTTACACCACTATGGTAGGGATGGAGAAGGTAGAATTTATATAAAATGTTGTACCAGAGGGAGAGTGGCTGCCTTATGAAAAAAAACCCACCTCTGTTTACCCAGATAGGATTTGGACTCGTCACCGGCAAACCAAAAAAGACGAGACTCAGGTCTTTTATCACATGCTCACCGGTGAGGATTGTTCTAGATTTGAGTTATTTTGCTAAACCGTTCAGAAAATGAAAGATAAATACCTCAAATTAAAAAACAGCAACAATGTATCAAAATTATCAGGCACGTCCCGTTTTTCTGAGAATAGGCTTATTGATATCCCCCCCTCCCCGGCCCCACTATCCCTAAGGTCACAACCAAAAGGAAGGTTCCAAAAACTCTTACATTTTAATTTTAATTATATATATATTCACCCACCTCAGTGGCGTAGTTAGCTAACGCGCTGGTTTCGTGTTGAGCTAGACTGCCGACATGAGGTGAAATCAAGGTTTGAATCTCACACGTGTGAACTGGAGGTGGTTTTTCCTAAAATAGCTTTCCACTCTCCCTCCACGCAAATGTGGGTTTACTTTCTCTGTAGTCAACCTTCCAAACTTCTATCCCATTAGCATAATTATTACTTAGGCGTATAACCTGAACGGGTAGTAAGACGCGGTGATAAATACATGCTACGGGTATATTATCTTCTATATATTTAATAAGCCCGTTTACGGCAATAGAAATTACAAGGAAATGACAGAACAGATTTTGACAAACGTCCACTCATTTTAACGCTTAGTAGTCCAAGATGTCGAGAAAAATAGTTTTCCACGAAAACCCGATTTTCACAGATAATTTTCAGTTTTTTATTCTTTGTTTAATCATCATAGAAACTGTTGCGGCATTGCTGTAAATTTCTAAATAAAATATATTATCTCTTTTGCTAAAAAATAACAACTCAATTTTTATTTGTTGGGCTGAACAAATCACAATTTTCTCTTTGGATGAATATTTATCTTTGGATGCTGGTCATAAAACATCTAAATCACAATCTAGTATTGAGATAAACCCTCCTTAACAAAAAATAAGGAACAAACAGGAGGTCCAAATAAAAAAAATAAAAAAGGGATAAAAGGGGGGCAATAGGAGTGAGTGATTGGAATTCTGTGCTTTGAATACCCGAGTTTGGAGATTCTAACCTCAGATCTCGTGGCTCACACCTTTTGCGGAAGATGATATGTGTACGATTAACCTAATAGACATCATTAAATTATATTTCTCTCAGAATTAAAGTAAAAAAAAAAGTTATACCACCTAAGGGAAATGGTAAATCAAATCAACTAAATAAAGCATGAAGTGGCTTCAAGTTGATATTTATTTAATAAGACGTTAATTTTATATGAGAATATAAATAAGAAATGAAAACTGACTAAGATGATCATTAAAATCTATAAAATTTCCCAACAATCCGTTATTTCAATAATCAGGTAGCAGGTGAACTTTCAATAAAGGTAATAACAATATATATATATATATATATTGGACGCCAGCATTAAAGAATACAATAATCAAATGCGGCATTAGCCCTGTAATAACATTATATATAGATCACGACTCCAAATCGTACTTTCCTGACGTATTAAATATCGTGAAAATATTATCCTCACTAAGCATTTAAAAGTAAATACATCTAATAAGTTATTTACAATCAGTCCATAAGAAGTCTTCAAAATAATTAACCTACATCCCATTAAAACTAACGCTAAACAATATCAAAGCCATAACAAAATATTCAATTTAAAATTAAATACGTCTCATAAGCTATTTACAATTAGACTATAAAAAATCTTCAAAACAATGAGCCTACATCCCATTAAAACTAACGCTAGCAATATCAAAGCTATAACAAAATATACATTATAACCTTTTTTTAATGCAGAATAACAAGTTAAATCTTAACGACATCACAATCTTTTAGAGAATCAAGTTAAATTTAACGCTTTACAAAGATCCCAATTCCTTACTAAAACATCAAGATATCTCCTGCGTAACTAATAGAATTACATATCGGCATTACAGCCCAAAGTTAACGAAAGTCGATATTTTCACATACAATAATCGAATCACCTCAGAGCACATGATTAGATCGATATAGTCTCTAATCGATTTTTTTATGAATTGACTACACGATATAAATAAAAGATTCAAATATATTTGTACATAATATTTACCAAAAGGCCGAAAGAGAATTTAGAAAAAAAAGATATAGAAGATTATATATATAAAGAAATTAATTACGAAGCCAAAAGGAGTTTAGATCTTACATTTTACAAATCTTAAGCCGGAGCTTCTCCTTCCCTCAACAGTAATAAAGTCCAAGAGTGACGACTGGTTGCCCTGCCGCCACTATATATACAATACAATCCAGAGATATCGGATGAGCGGGAAAAGGGGTGGGGGACAAAGAAATGGAACATGACCAAACCTTCTACATACGTCTCGGCTTTTCGAGGTCATCCTAAATTGTATACGAGTGAAATGTCTTTGCCGCTAGAGTCTTTGTAGCCCAAGTTCTTTGCGTCTTTTTTTCACAACACCAGGCGATCAGTCTTACTTATGTTGATGGATAGTGTAGTTGTATTGTGCTTGAATTCGAGAAGCAGTCCGATGGGGTGAGTACCTAGTTTCTTGTTTATTTCTTGTGGCTCAATGCTACATAAAGTCCTAAACTGGGGAAACATTTAGTAATATTGTCTACGTTTTGTTTCACGCATGATAAAATTATGTTTAAATATGGCTAGGCATGTATCAACAATAGAATGATCCTGATTAATGTTTTAAAAAAATATCTATTTTAACTATCTAAGTATGAGTTTTGGTGTTAATTTTTTTTCAAATAATGGGTTTTGATGTTTCTTTTATTCATATATTGGGTTTTTATATTCATTTTAATCAAATAATGGGTTTTGATGTTCATTTTAGCAAATAGTAGCACAATTCAAATACGTAAAGTTAAGCTACGTTTTCATTTTACCGATTGGTTTTGATGATATAATATTTAAAATAATGTTTTGTGTATCTCATCTATCTTTTCACATTCTTACAAATACAGTGAGTTCAGTTATATTTTCGTGTTAGTAATTAATTTTGAGGGAATGATGTTTCAAAGTACCGGAATATTTTCAAAACACATTTATATTTTCACATACTTTCTTTCTCTCGGACTCTCTTACTCTCTCACACTCTCATACTCCCTCCTTTACACACACACATTCATTCTATAAAACTTTATCTCTAATATAATCTTTTCTCATTCTCTCTCTCACACTTTATCTCTCTGTATCACACACACACACACATTCTATATCCTCACAAACAGTATTTATCACACAATTTCTATCACATTATATTTATTAGACTATTTCTTAAGCTCAATCTCTCAAATCCTCTCTCTTTCTCGAACGCTCTCTCACAAACACTTTCTCTCTCAATCTCTCTTTATCTATCTTAATCTCCTTTTCTCAATCCCGGTTTTTCAATCTCACTTTCTCAATCTCACCTTGGCTATCTCATTATTTCTATCTCAAACTCTCTATATCTCTCTCTATTTTAATCATTCCTATCTCAAACTCTCTCTCTCTTTCTCAAACCCACTCGCTTTCTCAAACTCACTTTCTCTTTCTCAAACCCACTCGCTTTC
This sequence comes from Timema californicum, assembly GCA_902141385.1. NCBI lineage: Eukaryota > Metazoa > Arthropoda > Insecta > Phasmatodea > Timematidae > Timema > Timema californicum. The sequence goes on from CABFOW010000283.1 coordinate 270,823, forward strand.
TCAAACTCACTCTCTCTCTCTCTCAAACTCACTCTCTCTCCCTCAAACTCACTCTCTCTCTCTCAAACTCACTCTCTCTCTTAATTTCTCTCCCTAACTATTTTCCAACTCTCTCTCAATTTAATTTTCTATCTCTAAACTAATCTCTCTGTCTCTAACTTTCTCTTTCAAACTCTCTCTCACACGTTTCAGATTTTTTCTCTATTTCAAACAAAATCACTCACAAAATTTTACACTCTATCTTTTTCTCTCACACACACTCTCTCTCTCACGCTCTATCACGTACTGTCCCTTACATATTCTCTTGCTCTCTTCCACACACTCACTCTCTTCTCACTTTCTTTCACACATCTCTCACACACACTCTTTTTCTATTCTTCTAGTATTTCGCTCTTTAACACATACACATACTCTCACTATCACTCACTCACTTGATCTCTCTCAATCGCTAATTCTCTGTCACTCACACACACTTTCCCAAACTCCCACTTTCATTTTCACACTCACCAACACACTTACACACTCACACACTCAAACACTTACACTCTCATTTTCACTATCATATTTTATCACTCTTTCTATCATATATATTAATATATACTATTTGATAAGCCCGCTACCGGTAATAGAACTTACTAGGAAATGGCTGAACAGATTTAGACAAAAGAACATTAATTTTAAAGATTAAGGAATCAGGATGCCGGTAAAAATAGTGGCCTAAAGCTAAAACCCAATTTTCCTAGCGAATATTCCGTCTTTTTCTTCTGTGTGGGCACGGGTTCATCTGTACAATCATTCTTTGTTTACATCAATATGGAAACAATGATTTGTATATAGCTGTATATTGGTAAATAAAATATTTGTCTTTGTTTAAAATAATATCAGCTCAATTGTTACTTGAGTGGTTTGGTGCAACGAATAGATAGGGATCTGGGAGAGGGGTCATTTTAAAGTTCTCATTGGGGCAGGAAACTGGAAAATATACGTTTTTATTCAAATTACACACAGAAAATTAAATATTTAAGCAAAGTTGAAAGCCTTTGGTGAGTAAACTCTTAACTTAAAATTGAATGAGGGGTTATTTTATAGATCCTTTCCAAATAAAAAGTTTAAAATACATTTTAGTGCAATAATCTGCCGCCATTGCTGCAACTACCTACTAGTATATATGTATAAAATATATATGATAGAAAGAGTGATAAAATGTGATAGTGAAAATGAGAGTGTAAGTGTGTGAGTGTGTAAGTGTGTTGGTGAGGGTGAAAATGAAAGTGGGAGTTTGGGAAAGTGAGTGTGAGTGACTGAGAATTAGCGATTGAGAGAGATCAAGTGAGTGAGTGATAGTGAGAGTATGTGTATGTGTTAAAGAGCGAAATACTGGGAGAATAGAAAAAGAGTTTGTGAGAGATGTGTGAAAGAAAGTGAGAGAGAGTGTGTGTGGAAGAGAGCAAGAGAATATGTAAGGGAGAGTATATATATATATATATATATATATAAAGTAGGTAGTTGCAGCGATGGCGGCAGATTATTGCACTAGAATGTATTTTAAACTTTATTCTATCGTATATTTACATAACTTAAGTTATTGAAAATGGCATAGATTGATAGTAAAATTAACATTTTTTTTTCAAATTTAAATTGTAAACAGATTTATATGTTTACGACTTAAATTTGAAAATTAATAGGTATTTTTTACTATATATATCTTTGTTGTTTTCAATAACCTAGGTTTGCAAAATGTGTCAACAAATTTGCTAATACGGAACTTGAATCGTCATGTAAAGCGATCCTATTAACGTTATTACTCTACTTATTAAAAAAATTATGCTTTAATGTCTTCGTATTAAAATATAACTGCTGTGTACTGGGTGACATAAGCAATGACGTAATCAAATTCCGCCAAGTAGCAATAGCTTTATATTTACTTTATATTGGGTGGGTGTGTGGATAAAGCTGTTGATGCAGTCGGTTCTAATTTTTTTTTGTGGCTGGGAGGTTGGGGTTCAAATCTCGGCCGGGTATACTGTGATTTAGTTTCTATATGGTTCCATCCTACGCAAATTCAAGTACATTTATTCTAAAACCCTACCTTCTTCACTCCCCCATTATTGTAAATATGTAGATAGCCTAGATGAGTGTAAGAAGCGATGCAATTTAACTAAATGGGTTTTCAAAAGTTAATTGTCTTGCCAGTATTTTAATATTTAATAATTATGTCATTGATTTGTACAAAAACTAGGGAGAAGTCGTTTGGCGATATTATTAACGGAATCCCCTAAATCAAAATGTTTAATTTGACAACAGTCTTTTAAATAAACGACACAATTTGGTTAAAGATAAATCCTATAGAACTTCAAACAACCCGCTTCAGCGGACGCACGGTCTAAGACGCTATTCTCGCAACATACTAGACTACCTAAGATGGGGAGATTATGGTTTGATCCAGGTCGGGTGTACTGATTGGGGTTTTCTCTAAATGGTTTTTCATTCTCTCACTACGCAAATGGGAGTACACTTCTTCTAAATCCAACCTTTACAACCCCTAACGCATTAGCGTAATTAGTACATAAGTTTATAACCTAGACTGGTAGTGAGACGCAAAAGAAACTTCAAACATCCGAACAAATATAGCATATAATATAAAAATCCTACTAATTCTTTCCAAGTTTTTTTTGTTGTGTTTAGTTGGTATCTTAGACAGATATACTAAAATATTTTCAACTAACAAAGTAGATATAGTAAAAACTAATTTTCTTTAGGGAGGGGTGTAGGCCTAAAATAAAACAAATTCTAAAACAGTGTAGACCTCATATTTGTGTGATCTTCTAATGGGTGTTTAACAAGCTGTTTAGAGTTCTGGTTTACAAATCGTTGCTTTGTTCAGTCCGCTGTGAATAGACTTCTGTTTTGGCGGCGGCGACGGCGGTAAGGATTCCTTGTAAAGCTCCTCATCTTCAAACATCTCCAAGGAAACCCTTTCACTGAGACAACAAACAGAGCGTGTGTCTAAAGGGACGAGATTGAAGGAAATTTAGGTTTCGAGGGACTTTTTAGTTGATGGTCAGTTCTGCTTTTGTGGTCAACATCACATACACTCATTCTAAGGAGAAGGGAAGCTAATATAAGGGGCCATATTTAAATTAGGAAAGGCTGTTTTTTCATGGTTTTAGATCTTCTACTCCCAAACCCTGCATTTTCCACGTAAGAGATAGTAAGAAATTCCATCAGCCTTTGGCCCTCTAACTTAGGTAATTTTTTTAAGATTGGGTAGATTAGAATATTTTAATCGTTTAGGTTTTTTTAATTCAAGAATTGATAACAAAGCTAGTGATATGAAATTTTATAATACTTAAATTGTGCTAAGTAAATGAAAATGTAAATTGAATTTTGTATTTAATGTTTTGATTTTCTGACAAATAAAAATTATTGGATTTTGTCTTACAATAAAAATTGATAGAAAACCTTAAGATAGATTCTGACACCCCAACCCCTCGTAGTAAAACGTATGAAAATTTATAACCTCCATCTCCTTAAATCCCTGTTGGGTATAGCATGGTGTTACTTCTGAAATAAATTCCCACTTTCCCTCCATGAAAATGCGTGTACATTTCCTCCTAATTCTATTGTCATCATCCGTACCTCATTAGTGTAAATATGCAGAGAGACTAGCTGGGTAGTAGGACGCAGTCCCAAAATATCAAAATATTTATTTAACATTTTCAAAGAGAAAAATATTTAACAATACGATTACCGGTACCAATCATCACATTTTTTAAACTAAATTTAAGATAATGAAAAATAGTTTAAGTTTAGCATCGAAATACGCTAAAAGACTCAAAATAATAATAACCAGCATTTGAAAATTGAAGGATGACACCTGGAAACGGGAATCGAACCCGGGACCTTTGGTTTAGCACGCCAATGCTCTAACCAATGAGCTATCCAGGAATTATTCCGTGTCTAGGGTCATGATGGCAGCAATAAGCCATCTACCGAGTCGAAGGTGGCTGCGTTATCTGATAGCTCTGATCTTAATAAAATCACATATTTGTAGCCGATGATTTCCGCACGTCCATCATAGACTCTGCCTTAAGGAATGAGTGAAGCTTGACCCTAGGCACGGAACGATTCCTGGATTGCTCAGTGTTAGAGCATTGACGTACTAAGCCAAAGATCCCGGGTTCGATTCCCGTATCCAGATGTCATTTTTCAATTTTCAGAATATTATATCTAGATGGAGTAATCCTCAATAAAAGCATAATTAATAGCTTTGGCTATTTAATTCTTTCAATAACTACCAGGTTTGAATCCCACTGAAAGGCTTTGAGTTCAAATTTTTAAGATGTGATCCTGGCGGTAGTTTCTCCATACTCCCTTCCTCCCCTTCCCACATACTAGTGTATTAGCATTTTATCTCAACTGACGTCTTCATTCCTATCTCTTAAATGAAGTCGTTTAAAAGTCTGGTGTTCAAAGTACGAATGAATACAAATTATTTGCAATTTTTAGTTCTAGGCTCGTCAACTAAAACAGCTAACTAACAGTCGAGCTAGTTGATTGGTCTGCACCCCTGCCGATGGCTTGGGAAGCCAGGGTTTGATCCCAACTCGTTATATTGTGTTTATTTTCCTCCGCCTCATGACATGGAGAGTCTGTGAGATCTGGTGTAGTAATTATATTTCACCATCTTATTCAGGTGGGCTTGTTTGAGTTGCTTATATACATTGTTGGTACTATAGATTATGGAAAATGTAGTTTATATGATGAATAGAAGGTTCTGCCGTGGCAAAGAGCTCTAAGATACTTGTATATAAAAAAAATGTACACCCCCTCTTACAACACGTCCAGGCTACCATATATTTTACAATAATAGAATGGGGATGAGGTAGACAGAATTTATAGGAGATATACTCGTATTTGCGTGGAAAGAAAGGGGTATTCTATTGAGGTAAATACACATCTCGTTACTCCCGTTCGGAATTCGAACCCTCAGCACCGTTAAAGCAGAACAGAAGAGACCATCACTTTCGTTTGCTGGTCCACTGGTGTAAGCATTGGTAAACGTTTAGTATGGACCTAGTATTTTTTGAATAATGTCCACGTTCGTATCCTGTTTAAGGGTTACAAATGATTACTATACGAAAAATAATATTAGTGGTTCAACCTTTACTACAATCAGGAGGTTCCAGAAGCTAGTAGCCCATAAGTAGTAAGTTGGCAAACTTTAAAAGAAAAGTTCCCTAAATATGGAGAAAAGTAGTTACATTTGGCATTATGTTTTTTACGTTCTTAAACAATGTTTATTTAATATGGTTTTTTGCAATTTATTATATTATTATTAGCACCGCGTTTACTAACCGTTCGGGTTACACGCACTTACGCTAATGTGTAATGGAAGGGTGATTGTGGGATGAAATGGAAGACCTATAGCTTAACGTAGGATCCGAACCACGTCGGAGGCCTGGCATTCCACCCATTCACAAGTTGTGATTAATATACGTCTTGTCAGAGGTGAGGGAAGGGTTTGGTAATTAGATAAAGCTGTGCCGTGACCGAGGATTGAACCCTGGACCTCCAGCACGGAAGTCTGACACCTTGCCTCTAGACCACCAGGTCACACAATTTTTTTATAGAAAGCGTATTTTTTGGAAGTTCTAAGCTCTACATTAATTTATTGAAGTCCATTTTTATATTCATCATATATTAATGTCGTAACATTTAAATGTTTTGATAAACTGATATATTTTCTCCAAACCGAACCCATGAAAATACTAATCCACACCGGTGAATAAAGTGTGTACACATATATTTTCAAGCTTTAAAACAGACTTTGAAATCTCAATGACACACAAAAAAACAAAAACAAAAACGTGCAAATTTTTAAAGTTGATTAACATGTCACTCACTCTTTCCTCTTTTGTTCTAAAACCTCAATCATGGATGAATGTATTACCGTTCTCCCCGTTCAATTTTTCGCACGTTTTTTAATTGAAAATATAGCTCATCCCTTTACAAAATATAATGTGTCTGGTTTTCCAGTTGTTAAACGTCAAAGTTTTTTTTATCTATCTACGAGAAGATTGTTTTTCAAAAGGACGAGGCAGTTTTTTTTATGTGTGTGTGTGTTGAACACCTATAAATGAGTGTTTCAGATCTATTATCTACATTATTACTGCTACATTGCGTCCTTATAAATAGCTTCAAATAAACCCTTATCTATCTTCTTCATTGTATCGCCTCTCTTCACATCACACTACTTTGAGACTTACACTCAGTGTTGCCAGACCTCCAAATTTCACAACTAAAACATCAATGTTCCCCAAGGGACTTTACAATTCCTTATTTTTTGGGGGAAATTTTTACTTAAACGCATGGTATCCCCCTATAGATAAAAAACATTTTTGTTTTATCACGCAGTAAGTGGTTGACAGGGGCAGGTCATGAACACGCGTGGGGGCTTGTGTTGTAGTGTATATGCATGTGTATGTGCATGTGTATGTGTAATGTGTGTGTTGCGTACCAATTTAAATTTTGTTTATAATATAATGAGTTCGTTTGAAATATTAATGGAAGTAGCACAATCTAATAAGGTAGCTGTCACAGAAAGGCACAATGGCACAATGACACTGTGCACGTTTCGAACTAGATTGCAATTAATTCTTCAAGATACCTTCCAACCCCCTTTGGTGGCTGCATGGTCTAAGGCACTACTCTCGCAATAGACTAGACCACCGATAACGGGAGGATCGTGGTTCAATCCCGGTCAGGTGTACTGAAGTATTTTCATAAATTGTTTTCCACACTCTACACAAATGCGGGAATAATTCCTCTAAATTAAACCTTCCTCATCCCTGATCCATTAGCGTAATTAGTACATAAGCATATAACCTGAATGACAGAAAGATGCGGTGCTAAAAAAAAGTAAATTTCTATGGATTTAAAGCAAAGCAACAAATGATTAAACTCGCTTCGCTCGTTGAGGGGATCTGTTCCCAAACCCTCAGTGGGTTTTCTTTACAAGTGGATGTAAACTAATGTAATTCCAGAGCAGCTTTTTTTAAATAGGTCTTACTGTTTAGCTACAATAGACTTTCAAAGAAAGGTCCGCATCGACTTTAAAGTTGCGCTGATTTTTTTTGAGATTATAAATTAAATTCTTTAACTCTTTGGAATTTTCCCATTGGTTACAGGCTAGAAGCTATAAGTTTGCCAAATTTTAAGATTCGAGCTTATCTGGAAGTGGGCAAACATTAATGTCAGGGAGTGAGTCAGCCATGTGGCTTTATAGTAGTATAATGGAAGAGTAGCAAAAAAAAGTTGATCTCAAATCTTTCTAAGATAATTGTCTAGATAATTTAGAATGTAGTTACAATTTTTCATCTGAAAACTTGTTTAATAAACTAGATTTTGTAAACTTGATAAAAACAATATCCTATGAAAGCTTAGAAAAGGCTGTAATTCTTTTGAATACAGTTGAAGAAATACCGATGGATCAATTATATGAAGAATTTAACAAAATAAAACCATCCATAAAAGCCATTATGGAAATACAGAAATTTTATACGCAAATAAATGGAAATAGTTATTTAAGTAGTTTCCAAAAAAGGATGTAATACATATTTTCAAGTGAGTTAAATATATTTTTAGCATACCGACATCCAACTGCTTTGTAGGGAGAGTATTTTCTCAAATGAATCTGAAATGGTCTGACATGAGAAACACGCGCTCTTTTTAACTTATAAATTCGGATTTGCTTGTAAAATTTCATTTTTTAAATGTCTTATAATGAATTTTATAATCAAATAAAAGAAGGATACGCTTACACAAATGAGATAATCTGCAAAGCATAAGTAAGAATTAAAATAATTAATAATTAAAGATTTAAAAAATAACTTGCTTGCTTACTATATGTGATTGGGAGCTCGAAAGTTCATTGCCGCACTTATAAAAGTACTCCACCTATCCCTATCCTGAGCTAGTTCAATCCAGTGCACTTCATTACACCACATCACTATCTTAAGATAGTTCTATCCAATCCACCTCATTACACCACATCAACTATCTTAAGATAGTTCTATCCAGTGCACCTTATTACACCACATCACTATCTTAAGATAGTTCTATCCAGTCAACCTCATTACACCACATCACTATCTTAAGATAGTTCTATCCAGTGCAACTTATTACACCACATCACTATATTAAGATAGTTCTATCCAGTCCACTTCATTACACCACATCACTATTTTAAGATAGTTCTATCCAGTGCACCTTATTACACCACATCACTATCTTAAGATAGTTCTATCCAGTCCACCTCATTACACCACATCACTATCTTAAGATAGTTCTATCCAGTCCACCTCATTACACCACATCACTATATTAAGATAGTTCTATCCAGTCCACCTCATTACACCAACATCACTATATTAAGATAGTTCTATCCAGTCCACCTCATTACACCCTATCTCCGTCAGGTCCATTCTAATGTTATCCTTCAATCTGCATCTAGGTCTTCCCAATCGTCTATTGTCGTTGAGCTTACAGTCAAATCTTGGAGGTCAAAACCATAACTCAGTCGGTAGCGTGTCTGCCTAGTGAGCTAATGGTCCCGGGTTCGATTCCCAGCTTGACCGAATATTTATCACGGGCGAAAATATGGGTATACCCCTTCACATTGCTAAATTAACGGTCGGAAATTGGATATTGAGCCGGTCCTAGTCTTAAGTTAGATTATAAGGAATATGAGGCTACGGCAGGCTCAGCAAACCGGTGGCGGAAAATATATTTCTGGAATAAAAAATTGACCCAGACCATAGGCTGGAAACAATACTGGATTTTTTAAAATCATTTTTACTTTACATAATTGCTATGGCCTTTGGAAATAAAAAAAAATATATATATTTATTTGTATATTTTCATGTTTCCGCATTTCTGGACCAAATCCCGCTATTTTTTTTAACTTCATCAATCCCGATTGACGAAAGTAAAAATCTGGCAACGCTTCTTGCACCCATCAGTACTGTGGACAGTTGTTATGGTAACGTATTTTACGAGGCCTTTTCTAGAAGTAGCGTAATCCATCGAAGCTCTAAATCATTATTTTTCATTCCACCCCATTAGAAATGAAATTATATTTTATATCTCCGTTGAAATAGAAACTAACAACATAGTACTAGGTTCGGAAATTGTATGATTTTCAGAACATGGTATAACGTTGTGTATTATCACGTTAAATAAAATTGTATCAAATTCAATTTTAATTGATTATATTTAGTTATATTAATACAAACCTTTTTGTAATATTGTTTGTCTGCATGCGTTCATGTGTACACATATGTCTCGCCTAGAACTGTTAACCTATTTTGTTTGTTTAAATTTTTTATAATTACCCCTCTCCCAATTGGCTTGTAAGGATACAGAATCATAACTCATAAGTCTTAAATATACTTATCCTGAAACAACACACACAAACGATATACCGTACGTGTCCGAAAATGATTTAAACTGTTTTAAATAATTTTCATATTTTTTTATAAGGAATGGACATAAATAAATCAAGTCATTTGTTAAGAAAATAACAAAATAGATTACTAATTATTTATTATTTATTAAAATGCCCTGTGTTTTATTGCATTCTTTTAAATGTAGAAACTTAACATTTTTAATCATATGTTGGTGCTTATTTATTATTAGACCAACATTGATTAAAATACATAGAAGTTAAAAGTACTTTATTAAAAAAAATCATTTTTGCTTTCTCATATCAAGATAAAGTATTGTGATCGTGAAAATAATTGGTCTAGTGATTATGACAAATTTTTATAGATTAGGTAAACACAAACTTAAAAAAAGTGGATCTCATTATTTCTGTCTGTCTGTCTTTTTGTAAGTTTGTCCCTGGCCACGGATACACAACTGTTTGCTGGACTTAGTCCAAACTTAATAATTAAATATTACAGAGCTAAATAAAATAATGATATTTTGGACTCTAGCCCCTAAATTAAAGGTCGTTTACTGATAAATAATATTTTGAATTCCAAACTTTTCGAAAATGTCTCTAAAAATTTTGTTCAAAATGCATACTGTTTATAATTGGATTGGGATGACAAATAACATTGTATGAATGGTTTTTGGGCAAAAGTTTGTCGAAAGGTAGCTTATGATGGAACATTTTTTGAAAATTCTAACCCTTTTGGAAAAAACGTTAACAATTTTGTTCAAAATGCATATTTGCAAATTGTGTAGTATGACAAATAGCATTGTATAATTATATAAACTGTACCAAATAAACTACATTATATAAACTCATTTATGGGCAGTTTACTGAAAACTAATTTTTCAAAAACTTGAAATATTTTAAAATGGCTTTAAGGATTTGATTTCAAATGACATCTTGGGAGCATTTACCACGAAAAACAGCACCGTTTACTGGGTTTCGGGTAAGAGTTCAATAAAAAGTAGTTTGCTGATTAGTGATGATTGAAAATTCAAATTATTTTGAAAATGGCTAAATATTTTTGCTTAGAGTGTACTTCTGGGGAGTGTTTGACATGGACATGACAAATAATGATATACACATGTTTGGGAGAGCGGGAGAGGAGGAGGTATAATTTGGTTTTGGGTAATTTACTATTTTCTTTTTAAATTTGAATATTTAAAAAAATGGCTTTACCAATTAGGTTCAAAATTGGTGTCGGCTATATTAAATTATCATTAATAAAGTATTTTTATTTATCTAAAACAAATTGAGTTAAGGGTAGTTTACTTACGACAATATATATAAAAATGATTTTTTTGGAAATTGACATTGAAAATTAAACTCAAAATTGGAATCTGAGAATGGTTTTTCATGATAAATAGGAATACGTTTTAATTTTTATACGCTAAAAATAATTTTAGGGCAGCTTAGGGATGGTTTGTTTTCGAAAATTCGATTTTTGTTAAAAATATTTGAATATATTGGTTTGAAATCTATATACTATAAAGAGTAATTATTGTGATTAACAAGATGATGTGTTTGTTTTTATTAAGAAAACAAACCAGCTCAAAACATATTTTTGAAAATTATCTCCCAACCATAACCTCATAATATGATAAAGTTTGTCCGATTGTATCGTAACATTAATTTCAAGAATTTCTCGGACAACTTTAATTAAACTAGTTTTATAAGAAGATACTGTCCGACTTAAATATAAAGGCGTTTTATAACAGCTACAAAATATACCATTTTTTTATATATTCCTGATTTGATCTTAAACTGTAATTTTTAATATATAGTGTAAATAATTATTAAATACTACTTATACTAAGGTAAAATGTTATCAATGTTTACCACAATAAAAGTTTTTCTGCATTTCTTTAACATTCCTTCCTTCCAGGTTCCGACTATACTTTTAACGTACCCAAATATAAATATTTGGCGTCTATTAAAAAAACTGGATACACATTAAGTGCTTCAAAAACCCATGATTGATTTTGATAATTTTATTAATATTTTTTCACCCTCCCAGCTGGATACATGTTAAATAATTCAATTCTGTCTTGTTCGGTTTGTCGCTGATGGGGAGGTTGGTGTTCAAATCCTACTCAGGTGTACTGATGATTATTAGGCCTACTTAAATTGCTTTCCACCCTTCTTACATTCAAATTTGAGTTTCATCTCTAAAAACCTACCTTACTCCTCACTGCCTAGCATAGATATTTGGACTTCCAGGACATACGAAAGACGCGGAGCGCGATAAACTAAATAAATTTACATTTAAAATATAAATAAAAAGAAAACTATTCTATCACTGTGAATTAATTGAGGTAAAAACTGATATTATTTTAAACTAAACAAAACATAAAAATATAGATGAGAGAAAGATTCTGAAAAACATTAAAAACTATTTTTATATGTAACAAAATAGTGGAAATGAAAAATATTATTTAAGCGCCAGTAAATGAAAATGGTATTCAAACCCCAATCTCCCTGTCATTGGCAGTATAGTCTATTCGCGAGAGTGAAACTTTAAAACATGCGGCCACCAAAGTGGTTAGTTTTTGTCAGCACCATGTCTTACTACCCGTTCGGGTTAGCCTATATGCTAAGAACTAATTACGTTAATGGTTTTAGATTAGTAAAGCTATATATAGAGGAAATGTACCCACTGTTACGTGGTGGGAGGGTTGCAAACCATTTAGGTAAAGAACTTCAGTACATCCAACTGAGATTCGAACCACAATCTCCCCGTCATCGGCAGTCTAGTCTACTGCGAGGATAGGGTCATAGACCACGCAACCAGTGAAGTGGCTGCGGGTATGTTAATTGATTATTGTCATCATCACTACTTTTTTTGGTTTGTCTGTGGTTCACTGTGTTTGCTGCATTATGCAGATTGGCCCATGAGAGGGACTTAAGTCCCCCATCGTGTAGTCAGTCAAAATAAGACACACACTTCAGGATAGAGAGAGTGTTCATTTTAAAATTAAAATTAAACTTTTTAAACAAATTAAATTTGTTTCTTTTTATACCCACTTTTAAAACATTATTAATATAAGATAAAGTCACATTTATTTAAATATCTTTCAGTGAGTTCGCCTTTGGCTAATTGGTCGAACAATGTGAACGAATACAAACCAAAGCATATTTCTGTTGAATATTATTAAAAGCAATTTTTACCAAATAAACTAATTTTTGTAGCTCAAAGGATCTCTCAGTCTTAAAATAAAAATAAAAACCACCAAATAATTAAAACATGCTGGAAGCGAAATGTTTCAAAAGTATGAAACATATTTTTTTAAGGAATGACACATTGTGTAAAATCGTATATAAGGAGGTTGGGGCAAAAACATGATAGCCCTCACAAATATCGATGGTAGATTGTCACTATTTAAACTTCTGTAAAATCTGTAAATCTAGCTATAAAAAAAATAAAAAAATTCGTTAATAGGCCTATTAGCCATCCGATAGGTCTTGATTGACTATAAAAAAAACTTTAGTTTAAAAGGTATATTACCAGAAATAATTGCTAGCATATTTTTTTTTCTTCATAAAATGAGGTTTATCGTGTTTTTACCCCGGTCCCCCCATTATTTGGTGTTTTAAAAGTCACTTAAATGCTTGTGCATGCACCAACTAAATATAATATTTTTATCACAAGTGCTATTTAGTGACTTAATTTATTGGTTGGGAATAAGGAAGATAATTCCGTTAAGTTTCACAGGCATTATTGTGGAGAGAGAGGTTGGAAAAACTATAGTGAATTATGTGACTAACCTCCTATCAATGCAGCAGGGAAAAAAACATAGCTTTAACCTCTCATTCTCTGTTGAGAGACTTTCTACCTAGACCATGTGACCACCAGTATGGGTGAGCTAGTATATTGATGCCCATTTGTTGCAGTGGATTGATTTGTTCAATTACCCACTTTGGTGTTCACACAGTATAGAAGGTCACTCTCTCAATAGACTGTACTTACTGCCGATGATGGTAGAGAGGGTTAGAATCCTAGTAGGGTGTACTGAGGGTGATTTTTCTAAATGGTTTTACACTCTACCTCCACGCAAATGTGAGTACACTTCATCTAATTACAAACTTCCTCATCCCTAACTCATAAAAGTTATTAGTATAAATGCGTATAGCCTGAACAGATAGTAAAACGAGGTGCTAAACAAAAATCCTCAATAATAATTAAAGTTATTGCTATTGATTTAATAAATAATCACTTTTACTTCTACAGTAAATTGGCTAGCTGTAAAATAACATCAGAAAAAGTCTGGTGTTTATATTTGACAGATAAAATAAAATTGGAGTGGATAAATTCAGAAACGTCACATTACTTTAGAAACATCCCTTTATTTGTCAAACATTTAACGCTAAGCTATGGAATTATTTTTCACGTCAACATTTTTCTTTTCTTCATTTAATTTTTAAAACGATACAAAACAAACCTATTAACTTAAAAAAAATTACGTTGAAAGCAACGCATTTTAATGAATAATGGTAGGCTAAAGAAAGAGTACCCGCAGAACAGAGTAGCAATTAATTGGAAAACTTCAGTAATAAGTGACCCACAACGTCTTCTTCAGTGAACTCATCTTGAATCAGAATTCCGACCTCACTTTCTACGTCGATAAAGTGCAATACGTGTCTTATCGTCTTTAGGCCACTCAGACACTACTGAGGGTCACAAAGCTAGTAAAAAAAATTAACAAAAAATGAATAAAGGAGGTGAATAAGAGGAATATAACTTGCAAATACCTGGAGATAGAATAGAGATGTCTTTGGAAGACATAAATATAAACGGTACGGTGCACTGCACAGATTTTCTCCTGCTTTTATCATAAAATAGTAATTTAATAAAAACTCATAATATTTGTGAAACAAAATAATAGCTTTATACATTGTTGTTGAAACAGTAGGCCAAATATCATAAATAAAATAGTATACACTGTTATTTACTTACTTTATGGCATTAGGAACCATGAACACTTTAACAGAAAAACTGAGCAAAGAGAAACATCTTTGTTCACCAAAGAGCATAAGAATCAAATTCATTTTCAAAGATCTGAATTAAAAAGTATATATATTTGCTTATAGCTCAGAAACTATTGGTTTTATAAAAATATATTTCAGTTAAAATATTTTTATTTTTTATAGTACTACAATTTTACAATGATGAGTTATTTCGTATCTCATATAGTTAAGGATAAATGATTAAATTGGAAAATACCCTCTATGTAAATTACCCTCAAAATAATGTTCACGATAAAATGAAAATTGCCATCGTGTTTATTATAATAAACAATCTCCAGATATAAAATTTATTCAAAACCGTCTGAGCAAATTTTGAGAGAATAGATTTTTTTCTCTTTTAGCCATTCAGTAAATTAACCTTAATTTTGTGGTTAGATATCTAATTCCAAAAACACCTCGGGGGAACTTTATATATCCCCCAAATACCAAGCTTTAACCCAATCGGTGAAATTGTATCGGCTCTAGCCCGAGGTACAGACAGACAGACGGCATTGCGAGAACAACTTCTTTTTAGTTTCAGGGGGTCATGAAACGTTGACATTTATCAAAATCTCGAGTTCTATTTCTTTGACGACCACAATAATTTCTCTTTGAGGTGTAGAGTAGAATTAATCGGTTAGGATTGAAACATGGCCTCTTAACTAAGTGTCAAGATCACCCTTGATGAAGCCAACCCTTTATCGTCCACTCATACTGTCCAACAGATTGTATCAGTCGTGAGTGCGTGCACCCACTTAGGGTATTTATGTTTCATTCCTAGCACAGCTGAAAATGTATACTTTGTGAATTACTCGAGGAATTGGGTGATTTTTCCGTTCTATTATTAGGTAATTTTATAAGTCGTGTGCTGATATAATCAATATATTCATGAAGGTTAAGTTAAAAACTATGATTATCGGGAGAGTCTAAATTCGTAAAAAGCTCCAAAAAGTAAGATACAAGATTATGAAGACCTTGACTTGATATTGCAATTTTAAGTGGTTGGTAAATATAAATGATATAAACTTGTGTAGCTGGGAGATTAACAAAATCATAAAAATTGTCAAAAATTTAATAGTCTATTAAGTTATTTGCTAAAAAATGTTTTTTATAACGTAATATACATGGCCAACAAAATATCATTTGTCAGTGTCACGAAATCTTTTAACAACTGTTTTTTAAATTCATTTTTAGATATTTCCATTTTAACTCGAGATTTGAAACAACATTTTTAGATTTGAATTAGAAATTCAAATTGAATAAATATGACCCATCTCTATTATAAATCCATAATATTGTTAAGGATCACTTGTACTAAGATCTAAGTATTAAACTTTAAGTTCATCATAACAGTACTTCACTATTTGAATATAATGAACCAATTATTTGCTGAATACAGATAATAATAATGTTTTATTTTCTAAATAAATATATACTTTACATCAAGAAGTATTAGGGAGATTTTTAAATGGTTCTAACGATTCAAAAGTTGTAGTTAATGCTATTTGTGAGTTAAAAAACACACAACTACCTTCACTTTTCTGTTATGAAAGCACAAACAAAATTCATCATACATCTATATTATGTCTCTTGATAAATATAATATTGCCCCAGGGTCAACCTTAGAGGTAGGCAAAGGGTGTGACCATACAGGGCACGTGATTTTGGGGACCTGTGTTTGCTTAGATTACAGAGGACAAAAAATAAGATGAGGTGGGATATTTTTGCTTACGTGCTTTTATAGTAATTAGACTCCTTGTCTATCAAATATAGTCAGTGTGTTAAACTAATAAAAAGATAACAATCTGGTTTAATTTAATAAACGAGTTAAGTGAACTATCTGTTTTAGTTACACCGATTGAAATTGGTCTTCTTGTATTTTGTGAATATGTTCCATGATAACATTTGAACTCATTAACCGATTTAATTAAAACTTTGCACATTTGTTCTTTGTGCTTATATACAGATCAAGTTTGTTGGAAAAGAAAATCTATATAAGGGTTATGGAGAAATCAATAATCAGAGGCAGGTTTTTTTAGTGGCGATAAACGCGATTTGTTTTTATGTATCTTCAAAATCTATATTTTCACGTTTCACAATTTTTCTGAAGTGATCCGACGTATTTTTAAATCGCGAGTTTTCTCGAAATTTTACTTTTCTCGCGAAATTTTATTATTCTCGTGCTTAACGCAAAAAAACATTTTTTACAAACTTTAATATTTCCATATATAGTCGAATTTGAAGTTTTCAAAACAATATTTTATTGAAAAAAGCATTCACTCACAACATAACATTTGCTGCCATTTCCTTTTCTATCAAAATACGTAGTCATAGAAGAGTCTCTAAAACTTTAAGAATGTGTCTGGATCATGTCTTTTGCACATGCGTAGCTTTAAAACTGAAACAAGACTAGGAAAGAAACATATTTTCACTTCAAAGTTTGGTTTAAAAGGTAAATAAACGGACCTTGATTTCTAGTTTGGCACTAGCGTTGTGATTTTTTTTCAAGAAACAGTAAAAGACGGTTGAAGTATTATATAGAGGACAAACTAAGGAATGTTTGATGTCATTTGGTGCACTAATTTGTGCTAAGCTAAATTCAATGTTAGCCAAAAATGATGAAAAAATTAAGGTAATAAGAGCATTTAAGAATCAAATAGCCAAAGCTATAATATTTGTTTTAGTACAGATTTAGCCGCATCTATATATAATATTCTGAAAAATTGAAAGATGACACGTGGACATGGGGATTAAACTCTGGACCTTTGGCTTAGTACGCCAATGCTCTAACCACTGAGCTATCCGGGAATCATCCCGTGCCTAGTGTTATTCTTCAGAATATGATATCTTGATGTGGCTAAATCCGTACTAAAACAAATATAATAGCTTTGGCTATTTAATTCTTAATGATATGTGATCCCTTACAATTATAATAATCCTACAAGTGGCAGCAATAATCCAACTACCGAGTCGAAGGTGGCTGTTATCTGATAGCTCATGATATTAATAAATCACTAATTTGTAGCCGACGACTTCCGGACGTACATTACAGACTGTGCCTTAAATCATGATTGAAGAATGGCCCTGGTTACGGGACGATTCCTGGATAGCTTAGCTGCTAGAGCATTGGCGTACCAAGCCAAAGGTCCTGGGTTTGAATTCCATGTCCAGGTGTCATTTTTTCAATTTCCAGAATATTAGTATAGTGTACCTGTTAGATCCTGAGCAGGCCTAGTTCAATTGATGTGAGGGGACTTGAAAGAATGTTCAAGGACCATCCTGCTTTCCAAGACTTGCAATGTGATTTTCAACTAGGATACTAAGTACCGTGGACATTAATTTACGAAAAAATTGACAGTGACTATGTGAATGTGGTAAAGGCTTTAATAGGTTTGAAACATAAGGGTGTTCATTTTTGTGTTTTATGGAAAAATCGCTACAATCTCTTTGATTACCTATTTCAAATGCAGAAATTGAACGGTATTTTTCAAAGTACAATTTGGTAGTGACTGATAGACGTACTACGATGGATGAACAAAAAAAAAACATTACTACATGTTGTATGTTACAGTTTGGTTATAAAAAGTAGGGTGATGTGCCGGTAAATATATGTATTGGACTTAAACACCGAATACCACTATTTTGAAAATTAATTATAGTAAAAAAATTCACCATAAAAACCTGCCTCTGTCAATAATCAATAAAAACACGGTTTCTAACATTAATACATTTTAAGACGTTTCCTTATAACTTATACGGTTGCAGTGGCGGCTCTTAGCTAAAATTAGTGGGGGTGCTGCTCCAGAAAATTGTTAGCCTTTGTTTTAAAATTGTGTAGAAGAAAAAAAACACGTATAAAAAGAAAATTTATTCAGGAACTTGATAAAATTTTAACAAAACAACAACAAAATTTTACTTACTTTAACTTAAATTGTTAAAGTTCAAGCTTTATCTATTCATTTAAAAATTAAATACATTCTTCTTGTTTTAATTTGCGCAAAAAGTTCAATAATGTTCTCCTTTATCTCTGGATGACAATTGAGGACATTTTTCTCTATTGAAACTACTGCAAGCGCATTTATTCTTTCTGTTAAATAAAAGAACAGAAAAAAAATCAAATTGAATAGCTGGAAGCAAAATAATAATCTAATTTTACACTATTTTACACCTTATCATATTCAAGAATATGGTACACGATTTTTAAACACAACACACGCTGAGTAAAAAAAAACTTTCCTTCCACCATCACGCTAGAGCTGGAACTGCGAGAGCAACAGTGCTCTCTCTCTCTCTGCCTGGCAGTCCCACCTTCCTCCCCACCACCCTCTTATGTGCGCATGCACACAACAGTCAAACATCACGTAGCTGGCACTGTGAAGCGCACAGTTCCATACACATATTTTTGTATATTTTTCATAAACTGGGGGATGGCTACTGATGTACCTGTATTGACATTAAGCTTGAGGAATATATATTGTACTACAAAAATAAATAAAGAATTAAAGAAAAAAGTACTCATTATATTAAATGTTATCAATAATATCAACTGGAAAATAGGGGGTGCTGCAGTTCACAGTGCCTATACACGAGCCGCCACTATGCGGTTGAGAATTGGTATAAAAGTGTAAACTACTGTAATAACATTGAAACTTCGCAAGCTAGCTATAACAGCCGAGCGCCCGCCATCGTTAACAATGATAAGTGCCAACATTTGAGGTTAGAGGATATCATGTGGTCAGCCAAATGATCCCTACGGTCGTTAATCTCAGTTTTCTAAACTGGAGCTGCTACATCTTTATTCAAGTAGCTCTTCATTCGTTCTCACGATCTTGAGTCTAACCCCGTTCCAGACACACTACTTCATGGATGAATTTCTGAAGCGGTGGAGATCGCACCTGGAACCTCTGGATCTGGTCTGACCACTTGACCACATATACCAAGGGTCTTTATCCCGTAGCCCACGGGCCACTTAGCGGGCCCACCAGCTTATGAAATATATAAAATTATTTCAAGAGAAAAATGACAAGTATAGATATATATTTTACGTAATTAAATGATAATAAATACGTGTTTTAAGTTATTTTATAAATCAGTTTTGATCAAAACGCGAAGAAAAATAGGTTTTTATGCAAATGTACCTTGAACAAGCAAATTACAACTCTAGTAGACAAAGAAGTGAGTATTATTTTGAGTGCGTCCGAACATAGTTGGAAGTGTTCGTGTTCGCTCATCAGCGCTGAGACACTCGGGACGCCAAGAGAAATAGAATATATTAATTGTGTTCAATCCAAATATTGTCGTCGCAGTGTTGCGGCCAGCGAGTCAACAAGAGATAGAAACTTTGGTTCTTGGACCTTAAAAGGTTGAAGACCCCTGATATATACGGTAATAACATTAACAAATATTACTTTTTATTTATTGGGGGGGTGGAGGGTCTTAGGCATATATCCTGGAGCCTCGCGAACGAAAATTGCTTAGGGCCGCACGTCTGCTAAGGACGGCCTTGTTTGGCGTTTTATGACACCTTGACAAGTAAAGCAAATTGACAATAATGTTCAGTATTACACTAGGTATTTGCTAGGAGTATGAATAAAATGCAGAACTTTTTTTTTTTTAAAAGGTACATTTTAAACGTTTTGAAAAGGCCAACATTACACTGAAGCATTTATAAGTGTGTCGTTACATCATCATATTTCTTTTATACAAGAAAAATATTTATTTTATGAAATATTTGATAACACCTTTGATAACATTTATGTTATTACATTACATAGTATATTTTGCAAATTTTGTACAATATATTGTGTGTGTACAAAAATGGACTAGGTAAAAAGATATTTACGAATGAACAATGAAATTTTTAAAGCTCGGTCAACAAAGCTTCTATATTTTAATTAAATGCAAAACCCACCACTTTTGTTCTAGCTTAAGTGTGAAATTTGTCTCTTCCCATGGGATATTTACATTTTTAACCACGTTGTATATTTAAGTTAAACTTTCATTATTATTATTATTATTATTATCACCGCGTCTTACTACCCGTTTGGGCTATACGCTATTACGCTAATGTGTAATGGTAGGGTGATTGTGAGATGAAATGGAGGACCTACAGTTTAACGTGGAATCCGAACCACGGTGGAGGCCTGGCATTCCCTACATTCACAAGATGTCTTATCAGAGGTGAAGGAAGGGTTTGGTAATCAGATAAATCTGTGCCAGAACGGAGGATTGAACCCCGGCCGCCAGCATAGAAGTCTGACACCTTACCCCTAGACCACCAGGTCACCGTTAAACTTTCATATTTCGTCATTTTCTTTGATAAAACTTTAACGATCTATAAGGTAAGTATTTATGAAATATGTTTGATAGATTCTTAAAATTACACTATATTTCTTTTTGGAACGAGATTTTATAAAATAAATGTGAGACTGTAATACCCCTATACCCGCTTCAGTGGCCGCATAGTCTAAGGAGCTATTCCAGCAATAGACAAGACTGCTGAAGACGAGGAGGTCAGATTTCGGTCTCGGTCGAGTTTATTGAGAATGGTTTTCCACTTTACTTTCACTCAAATGCGGGTACACGTAATCTAAATTTAACAATTAATAATCCTTAACACATTAACGTAATTAGTACATAGGCCTATAAGCTGAATGTGTAGTAAGAGGTGGTGCCAAAAAAATACACCTTAACTAATTGTTACCACAGTTCAAAATTCAACAAGTGAATCATCCACAGCAGTGGGCTAGCAGAAAAATACGTCAGTCTCATTTAGTCTTATTTGCCAGTGACAAGTTGGTTAAGATTTGAATCCCAACCTGATGTTTTGAGGGTATTTCTCTTCTAAATGGTTTTCCCCTCTCCTTCCACTTTTCTCATCATGATCCCATTAGGGAAATATGTGGATAGATCGGAGGGGCTATAAAATGTTGTTGAAAAATAAACAGAGCTTCCTCAAGCTCATTTTTTAAAATACTGGACTTAGATCTGTTTGATTCTAAAGGTTTAAAATGTTGCCTAAATATGCAACACAAAAAAACAAACATTTTATTCCTTCTTCATGATACAAATCTATATACAGAAAAAAATAATTGAGATATCCTAATTACCAAGTTTAAATTACATTTTTTGTATCATTTCAAGTTACATTAAAATTAAATGTCCAGTGTGCGGTTTCGTCCCTCTATGTAGGGTAAAAAAAACACTTTTTTTTTCGGCTGAACCTAAAATGATAAAAAAAAACACAGTCTGATTACTGAGAGTGATGTCGGAAAGAATGGTGAATGGCGGCCATACATCACAAGAGTGTTGTCCAGTCTTCCGAGAGATACTTTGTCCGTCTGCCCTAGCCTCACGGCCTTAGAACAAGACACCTCTTTCATCTTCTGTATCCCTGATACTCCACCTTGAAGCAAGATCTGCCATGACCGACAAAATGAAGGCCACACAGAGTGGTTCTAGATATTTCTTTCTTATTTTCCCTACTTTCACATTTATTCCTCTTCTTTTCCCCCGTGCGGCTTGAATTTTATAATTTTTCGCTTTAATTTTGTTCGTTCCGACAGACAT
Source organism: Timema californicum (assembly GCA_902141385.1). Taxonomy (NCBI): domain Eukaryota; kingdom Metazoa; phylum Arthropoda; class Insecta; order Phasmatodea; family Timematidae; genus Timema; species Timema californicum. Next base: position 292,895 of record CABFOW010000283.1, read on the forward strand.
TTAGAATGAAAATCGAAGGATTTAACGAGACCGTTTTATTCAGCGTCGAAGTACGCTTTTCCAATGTTGCTCGGGACTACACTAACGCACCACTAAATAAGTATCCACTTAAACTTCCTGGTGTTCTTTCTTGCATACCGCCCGAAAAGTCTTATGAAATAAATAAAATGTTAGATGTAAAACATTAATTATATACAAATTCCTATATTGTAAAACTTATTTGAAGCTCGCGGGGAACATTCTTTTGATTCCATAAAGGGCCCAAAATTATTTAGGATTTAGTCTTTTAATTTACTCTTAAAATATATGATGATTAAATAGGTTTCGGTATTTATATAAATCTTTAAGATATTGTGCCTCACACAACATTCCTAGTTTTATTCATTATTATTATTATTATTATTATTATTAGCACCGCGTCTTAATACCCGTTCGGGTTATACGCACTTACGCTAATGTGTAATGGTAGGGTGATTGTGAGATGAACTGGAGGACCTACAGTTTAACGTGGAATCCGAACCACGGTGGAGGCCTGGCATTCCCCACATTCACAAGATGTCTTGTCAGAGGTGAAGGAAGGGTTTGGTAATCAGATAAATCTGTGCCGGGACCGANTCAGAGGTGAAGGAAGTGTTTGGTAATCAGATAAATCTATGCCGGGACCGAGGATTGAACCCCGGCCGCCAGCACAGAAGTCTGACACCTTACCCCTAGACCACCAGGCCACCTACCTAGTTTTAATCCCTGGCTGGAAATTAATCTCCTTGTGGTGCCGAAGCCAGACCTTCAAAAGCGGTTATATGGTTCAAGACATCAAGCTCGCAATAGGTTGCATTGCCAGAAACGATGAAGTAGATGTCACGTTCTCGGATGGGTGCACTGGTGATAGTTTTCCATCATGTGATTTATTATTGTGGGTTTCCCGTTATTTTTCCGAGATAATGAGGGTGTATTTCCTCTAGAAACCCTTATCATCCCTATTTTATAACTAACGTGGTAATTTATTAAACCCCTGTGTTAAAACAAATGAAGAAGTGCGAGTTATACAGAATCCACTATAAATGTAGTCCTAAGCGTTAATTACTCCATTCTATTTAAAGCAACTGTTCAAGTTATAAAGAAGGAATCAATGCAGGTTGATTGGTTTAATCTCACTGATGAATCTGCGATCGCTCCCTTGTTTCACTTGAATGAGTCGTGGGATGTGCGCGAGATCGACCTACATCGACGAGTTGTGCGCAGGAATATGTGAGACAGCATATTATGTTGTGTTCGGATATCGATTTTAACGTACATTACATAGCTCGTTTTTAAATTAGATGAGTAAGGGCCGGTCCTTTGACTCCTGGATAAATATTAATCTGGCCGATAAATATTTTTATCTGGTCGATAAGTTAAAAGTGCGACTTATGTCTGCTAGATAACATTTATCTGCCAGATAAAATGTTTTATCCATCACATTTTTATCAGGAGGTTTAAGTACCTAATAAGTTCTATTTTAAAGTTAAAATGGGTGTTGTCATAGTGACGCGTTATTTTTCATGAGATTTAGCCTATCAGAATCTGTTTTAGGTTAAAATATTGGCTCACGTGTTTATTAGGCACAAGCTTAGGCTTTAACTATATATATAGTTAGAATAATCATACTAGCTGCGCGTATTACTATCCATTTGGGTTATACGCTTATAAAGTTGGAACATTTAATTCAAACTTTTATAAAAACTGACCAGCTATTTGTAGAGTTAGTTATAAAAGAACTAATTATTCAAATGTGAGTACAATAAATGAAACTTTGTAAACGTTGTGGGGATCTATTGACAACAATTTGGCCGACCGACAGAAATTAATACTTGCGAGACAACATAGCCTCTGTGCCCACGTGACGTCATTTGTTTACTCTCACTCGTTTAGCCGCCATTATTTGACAAATGTTGAGCGTTGTAGCTACTAGCCAGGTTGTACGCATGCGCGGTCCAGTAAAAACAGTACCAACCTGGCGTTTTATGCTTAAAAATATATTTAAACTACAAATAACTATCCAGCAGATAAATTCAGTTCATAATACGCGTAAAGTATTAAAGTGGCTGATAACCTTGATCTGGTAGCTAACTTTAACCTCCCGATAACAATATTTATTCGGTAGTCATAATATCGGCCCGAAGAGGAATTGCACAAGTATTTAATAAGAGAATGTAAGGGGAAAGCGAAAGACGGTAGAAATATATGACGTGATAGGGGTGATACCACGGGGAAAAACACCTTGACTGAAATATCTCACTATTAGAACGATCGTATTTTTGGGGAATGGATTTATTTAATATTGGGGTACTTAACATGTATTTTACAACATCAGAAAACGACTTACAAACTAGTTTTATTTCAGTATAATCCTTCTAATACTACACATTCAGCCCTTACGCTTAAATATTTACTAATTTGATAGCAGGACAGACTCATACACAAAGAGTAATTAATATCCTCATCAGTGCCGCCGAAATTAAACATGGTTTTCTAGACTTAGGCTTAATTTATCTCAAATTACTTTTTCACGGGTTTAGTGTGGAATAGTTCGGGAAAAATACGGAAAATCTATTGAAATCCAATTTTAATAGGATGCTAGAAACGTTATTATATCTACTTTAATTTTATTCATACGTCAATTTATATGATCTGCGGTAATTTTTATAGATATTAATAGTATTAATAAAATAACGGTAATGATAATGTAAAATGCTATCACATTTAGCAGAAAATAAAGTTTGTATTTTATAAGTTAGCATTTCTAGGAAATCTATAACAAACGTTCAATAGTGAAGCATCGTACCCGTTCCATTATTTACCTATAGTCTCTCCTCCTCTCATGTGAGTATCTAAAGTCTAAAGAACTGCGCTAAATAAATAACCATGACAAGGTCTCTAAGAGGTTTCCTCCATGCATGTAGACATCAAGCTTCCTCTGAGTGTTATGTGGGTGGTCTAATAGAAAGGGGATAAACGGGGATTCCCGATACACTATTTTGAACAATGGCGCCCACAGGTCTAGCTAATGGTGTTCAAGCAAGTTTTGAATTGTTTTTAAAATTCAATTTTGTTGTTGTTGTAAAATATTTTTGTGTGTCCGTAAGCTCTTGACTAACCAATTTTGGTATCAAAATAAACCATATTATTATAAGAGCAGCCTTAACATGGTTGTTAAAATTTATTTGGATGTCACAATGAATAATAATAAAAACGTCAACAAAACGATATGGTAAAATTTTGTACAGTAGGATTTAGGTATTAAGAAACTTTTTTAGAAAATACACTTTTTTTTGTGGTCAGCAATGAGATAACAATACCCTATTCGGTGGCCACGTGGTCTAGCGTGCTACTTTTGTAGTAAGCTAGACTGCCAATGAGGAGGAGATCGAGGTTCGAATTTCGGCCAGGTGTACTGGGGCTGTTTTTTTTACAAATTGTTTTACACGCTCTCTCCACACAAATGTGGGTACAATTACTTTAATATAAACTTCCTAATTCCTAAAAGTATTAGCGTAATTGCTATATAAGTGTATAGCCCGAACGAACCATGGGTGACCTGGCGGTCTAGGGGTAAGGTGTCAGACTTCTGTGCTGGCGGCCGGGGTTCAATCCTCGGTCCCGGCAAAGATTTATATGATTACCAAACCCTTACTTCACCTCTGACAAGACATCTTGTGAATGTGGGGAATGCCAGGCCTCCACTATGGTTCGGATCTCACGTTAAACTGTAGGTCCTCCATTTCATCTCACAATCACCCTACCATTACACATTAGCGTAAGTGCGTAATAACCCGAACGGGTAGTAAGACGTGGTGCTAATAATAATAATATAACCCAAACGGGTATTAATACACCGTACTAGAAAGAAAAGATAACGTTTAATTACATGGTTAGTGCTATGTTATCGGTATTGACACTATCTATCAAAATTGGCAAATCTAGCACACATGAATTGATGTATGAATACACGAAAGGAAATCTAGTAACTTTTATAGTTGTCAGATAAGGTTAGTCTTATGAAAGTTAAGACGGTAGAGGTAGGGGCTCGGATACCGACCGTACTGAGGATGTTTTTCCATAACCGGTTTTCCACTCTGCTTCTATGCAAATGCCTGTATGCAATCTCTAAAAAAAATCCTCCTTCTTAAGCCTTATTCACTTAGTTTAACTATGCAGTAGATAGCGTGGACGGGTAGTAAGACGTGGTGCGCATATAAAAACGCCCATATACATGTACACACACCCACACATAAAGCTCAAAGATTTAAGCCAAATCGGATGTCAAGTTTATTCGTTTATGAAAAATCTGTATAGGTAGACACACTTATAAACAACCCGAAACAGGAGATTTGTTTATTTAAGGCCGGCTTAAGATTAAAATACTTTTTTCCAACTAGTTTCTGCTTTTAATACTAAAATTAGATTAAAAGGATGGAAATAAAATTAAGTATAAAACGAATTCAGTTATATACCCAGGGTTATGAAATGTAAGTTTTATAAAATTAGACAGGTTCTTATAACTTGACTTTTTTTTTACTTTTTTACTTTCGCTTGACACTTCGTAGGGAAAGAAATGTGATCTTTAAAAATTTCGGATTAGAAATTTTGTTAAATATCAGCATTTTATGACCCCCTGAAAAGAAAAGAAGTGGTTTCTGCGACGTCACTTGTGTCTCAGGCTAGAGCTGAAACTATTTTACAGATTGGACAATAAATTGGTATCCGGGGTGTTTATAAGGTCACACCTGCCTCGGTGGAGTAGTTGGCTAACGCGCTAGTCGTGTTGAGCTAGACTGCTGAGGACGGGGAGATCGAGGTTCGAATCTCGGTCAGGTGAACTGGGGGTGGCTTTTCCTAAATGGTTTTCCACTCCCCCTCCACGCAAATGCGGGTTTACTTCCTCTAATTAAACCTTCCCAATTCCCAATCCATTAGCGTAATTAGCACTTAAAGCATGTAACCCTAACGGGTAGTAAGACGTGGTTCTAAATAATAATAATAATAATAATAATAATATAAGGTCCCCCCGAGGGTTTTTTGAAATTATATGTCTAACCCTAAATTTAAGGGTAGTTTACCGATAAAAATCTATTTTCTCAAAATTCATTCTAACGATTTTAATTTAATTCTATATCTAGACATTGTTTATGATTATAAACATGATGGAAACTCTCTTTGTCTCATGAAAGTGATTTTGAGGGTTCTTTACATGGGGGAAATTTTCCCATTTTCATTAGCTCTCCGCAACTATTTGAGATACGAAGTAACGCTTTTCATTGTAAAGTTGTAGAACTATTGAGGATAAAAATCTTTTATTTGAAATATCTATTTTTATAAAACTAATAATTTATAAGCTGTAAGCAAATTTATATATATATATATATTTTTTTAATTCAGGACTTTGAAAATATTCACGCATTAGCGAAGTATCAGAATGGAAAACATTTGAAGGAAAAGCACCTCCAACGCACCCGACCAGTGCTCAAACTCCAACCTCCCCGTCATCAACCAACTAGACCAGATGAAGTAGGGTTCTTAGCACATGATTTCACTTGATCGAATCTTTTATTTAGAAAAACATATTTTGGGTATTTTAACGTGCACTTTTTGAACCGACTGATTATATCAGCACACGGCTTACAAACTAAATTACATCTAGAACAAACACAATATCAAACCTCCTGTGGTTAATTCATCACTGTGAAAGGGGAAACCCACATTTCACCCATGATAATTTTTTATGGATATGGCAGGAATCAAACCAGGGACCCCCATCTCTTTAAACAGACACGCTACCGACTAAGTTAAGGTGTTGGACCAGATATTTTATTTTACTAAGAAGTAAACAAAACTTAGATGGACAGCTTGAAAAAGCAACGTTTGATTAATTATTTACAACCGATTATTTTAAAACCACCCGCCTCGGTGGCGTAATTGTCTAACGCGCTAGTCGTGTTGAGCTCAACTGTTGAGGACGGGGAGATCGAGGTTTGATTCTCGGTCGGGTG